>CM053038.1:31037444-31124312 GCA_028564925.1 Lithobates sylvaticus
GGCATGAGGACTGAGGTCCAAGATACGGGACTGTCCCGGGACACAGCATGATGAGGACTGAGGTCCAAAATACGGGACTGTCCCGGCAATTCTGGGACACAGCATGATGAGGACTGAGGTCCAAAATACGGGACTGTCCCGGCAATTCTGGGACACAGCATGATGAGGACTGAGGTCCAAAATACGGGACTGTCCCGGCAATTCTGGGACACAGCATGATGAGGACTGAGGTCCAAGATACGAGACTGTCCCTGCGATTCCGGGACACTGCATGATGAGGACTGAGGTCCAAGATACGAGACTGTCCCTGTGATTCCCGGACACGGCATGATGAGGACTGAGGTCCAAGATACGGGACTGTCCCGGGACACGGCATGATGAGGACTGAGGTCCAAGATACGGGACTGTCCCTGCGATTCCGGGACACTGCATGATGAGGACTGAGGTCCAAGATACGGGACTGTCCCGGGACACGGCATGATGAGGTCTGAGGTCCCAGATACGGGACTGTCCCGGGACACGGCATGATGAGGACTGAGGTCCAAGATACGGGACTGTGCCTGTGATTCCCGTACACGGCATGATGAGGACTGAGGTCCAAGATACGGGATTGTCCCTGTGATTCCAGGACATGGCATGATGAGGGCTGAGGTCAAAGATATGGGACTGTCCCTGCAATTCTGGGACACGGCATGATGAGGACTGAGGTCCAAGATATGGGATTGTGCCTGTGATTCCCGTACACGGCATAATGAGGACTGAGGTCCAAGATACGGGATTGTCCCTGCGATTCCAGAACATGGCATGATGAGGTCCAAGATACGGGACTGTCCCTGCGATTTCGGGATATGGCATGAGGACTGAGGTCCAAGATACGGGACTGTCCCGGGACACAGCATGATGAGGACTGAGGTCCAAAATACGGGACTGTCCCGGCAATTCTGGGACACAGCATGATGAGGACTGAGGTCCAAAATACGGGACTGTCCCGGCAATTCTGGGACACAGCATGATGAGGACTGAGGTCCAAAATACGGGACTGTCCCGGCAATTCTGGGACACAGCATGATGAGGACTGAGGTCCAAGATACGAGACTGTCCCTGCGATTCCGGGACACTGCATGATGAGGACTGAGGTCCAAGATACGAGACTGTCCCTGTGATTCCCGGACACGGCATGATGAGGACTGAGGTCCAAGATACGGGACTGTCCCGGGACACGGCATGATGAGGACTGAGGTCCAAGATACGGGACTGTACCGGGCCACAGCATGATGAGGACTGAGGTCCAAGATACGGGACTGTCCCTCCAATTCTGGGACACAGCATGATGAGGACTGAGGTCCAAGATACGGGACTGTCCCTCCAATTCTGGGACACAGCATGATGAGGACTGAGGTCCAAGATACGAGACTGTCCCTGCGATTCCGGGACACAGCATGATGAGGACTGAGGTCCAAGATACGGGACTGTCCCTGCGATTCCGGGACACAGCATGATGAGGACTGAGGTCCAAGATACGGGACTGTCTCTGCGATTCCGGGACACTGCATGATGAGGACTGAGGTCTAAGATACGGGACTGTCCCTGCGATTCCGGGACACAGCATGATGAGGTCTGAGGTCTAAGATACGGGACTGTCCCTGCGATTCCGGGACACAGCATAATGAGGACTGAGGTCCAAGATACGGGACTGTCCCTGCGATTCCAGGACACCGCATGATGAGGACTGAGGTCCAAGATACGGGACTGTCCCGGGACACGGCATGATGAGGACTGAGGTCCAAGATACGGGACTGTCCCGGGACACGGCATGATGAGGACTGAGGTCCAAGATACGGGACTGTCCCAGCGATTTCGGGACACGGCATGATGAGGACTGAGGTCCAAGATACGGGACTGTCCCTCCAATTCTGGGACACAGCATGATGAGGTCTGAGGTCCAAGATACGGGACTGTCCCGGGACATGGCATGATGAGGACTGAGGTCCAACATACGGGACTGTCCCGGGACACAGCATGATGAGGACTGAGGTCCAAGATACAGGACTGTCCCGGGACACAGCATGATGAGGACTGAGGTCCAAGATACGGGACTGTCCCGGGACACAGCATGATGAGGACTGAGGTCCAAGATACAGGACTGTCCCGGGACACAGCATGATGAGGACTGAGGTCCAAGATACGGGACTGTCCCGGGACACAGCATGATGAGGACTGAGGTCCAAGATACGGGACTGTCCCGGGACACAGCATGATGAGGACTGAGGTCCAAGATACGGGACTGTCCCTGCGATTCCAGGACACAGCATGATGAGGTCTGAGGTCCAAGATACGGGACTGTCCCGGGACACGGCATGATGAGGACTGAGGTCCAAGATACGGGACTGTCCCGGGACACGGCATGATGAGGACTGAGGTCCAAGATACGGGACTGTCCCGGGACACAGCATGATGAGGACTGAGGTCCAAGATACGGGACTGTCCCTGCGATTCCAGGACACAGCATGATGAGGTCTGAGGTCCAAGATACGGGACTGTCCCGGGACACGGCATGATGAGGACTGAGGTCCAAGATATGGGAATGTCCCTGCGATTCCAGGACCTAGATGTAAAATTTTTCACTTTTAAGAAAGCCTAGTCCAAATGTTCAGCATGGAGGGCGATTTATTGGCTAAAAGACTTTTTGCCTTTCCTGACATCTTCAGGGGTGACGGGTCGCCCGGTCGGCCCTTGTGGGAGTGGCGGCAGCGCAGAGAAAGCAAGCGCACAGTCACCGCCGCCCGTGCGATCGTCACATTCTCTGTTTACATTGAGCCCGGAAATCCCGTAAACGATCGCTCCAAACAGGTTCCACCGCTTCCATACGTCTGACCTCCTGAACTCGTCACCGATTTTTAAAAAATTTATTTTTTTTCCCCCTTGGCTGCCCACGGGGCGCAATTACCTGACTCACGCACCTGTCTGCAGCGTTCATCAGAGCCGGCCCACGTGCGCGCGTTTCTGCCATTAGTAAGCCGCTGCCACCTCGGCCGGGCGGCCGGTCCGCGTCTCCACTTCCCAGCACTGCAGAGTTTCTGTTAACTCCTCACTGGGCGTTTTGTGGAGACCTAGAAGGCGGCTGATTGGCCGGTTTCCTGCCCTCGCTTCGTCTGCAATTTCATTGGGACCTGCATTGATAAAATCGCCGCTCCAAATCGCACTGATCGGCGGTTTTGACATCGCACTGAAGTGACGCGGTTTCAAAGCCGCACTTTGGGGCTTAGGCTGCATTCGCACCTGAGCGTCGCATTTTTTTTAGCCTATTTTTTAGAGGCGTCTGTATGCACTTTTATGAGCTTTGGCGTTTTTTTTTTATTCATTTTTTATTGGCCAATCGATTAAAAAAATTATCATCTGTTTCATAATTTTTTTTTAACAATTTTCAGCTTTTTCATCCACTTTTATTATTATTATTATTATTATTATTATTTTTTTAGGGGTTAAAGGTTATGGTTAGGGGGTTAATTTATTTACTTAATTGTATTTATTTTGGTAGGTTAGAGTTTTTAGGGTTATTATTATTATTGTTGTAATAATAATTAATAATAATAATAAAAAAATATTTTATATATAATTAAAAACTCTAACCTACCAAAATAAATACAATTAAGTAAATAAATTAACCCCCTAACCATAACCTTTAACCCCTAAAAAAAAATAATAATAATAATAATATTATTAGGGGTTAGGAAAAAGAGTTAGGAGTTAATGGTAGGATTCAGGGTCAATGTTAGGGGTCAATATTGGGGTTAGGAATAGGGCTTAATGTTGGGGGTTTGGGGTCAATATTAGGGTTAGTGGTTAAGATTGGGGTTTAATGTTAGGGGTTAGGCTTACTATTAGAGTTAGGGGTCAATATTTTGGGTTAGGAGTCAATGTTAGGGGTTAGGGTTTGGGGTTAATATTAGGATTAGGGGGTCATTATTAGGGTTAGGGGTTTAGGATTTAATGTTAGGGGTTAGGATTAGGAGTTAATATTAGGATTAAGGGGCAATGTTGGGGTTAGGGGTTAGGAATAGGGCTTAATGTTGGGGGTTAGGATTATAGGTTATTGGGGTTAGTGGTTAAGATTAGAGTTGGGGTTTAATGTTAGGGGTTAGAATTACAGGTTACTATTAGGGTTAGGGGTCAATATTTTGGGTTAGGAGTCAATGTTAGGGGTTAGGGTTTGGGGTTAATATTAGGATTAGGGATCAATGTTAGGGTTAGGGGTTAGGATTAGAGTTAGGATTTAATGTTGGGGGTTAGGATTATAGGTTATTGGGGTTCGGGATCAATATTAGGGTTAGTGGTTAAGATTAGAGTTAGGGTTTAATGTTGGGGGTTAGGGTTACTATTAGGGTTAGGGGTCAATGTTTTGGGTTAGGAGTTAATGTTAGGGGTTAGGATTAGGAGTTAATATTGGGATTCAGGGGCAATGTTGGGGTTAGGGGTTAGGATTAGGAATAGGGCTTAATGTTGGGGGTTAGGATTATAGGTTATTGGGGTTAGTAGTTAAGATTAGAGTTAGGGTTTAATGTTGGGGGTTAGGGTTACTATTAGGGTTAGGGGTCAATGGTTTGGGTTAGGAGTTAATGTTAGGGGTTAGGATTTGGGGTTAATATTAGGGGTCAATATTGGGGTTAGGGGCTAGGATTATGGGTTAATATTAGGGTTAGGATTAGAGTTAAGGGTTATTGGGGTTTGGGGTCAATATTGGGGTTAGTGGTTAAGATTAGAGTTGCGGTTTAACGTTAGGGGTTAGGATTACGGGTTACTATTAGGGTTAGGGGTCAATGTTTTGGTTAGGAGTCAATGTTAGGGTTTGGGGTTAATATTAGGATTAGGGGTCAATGTTAGGGTTATGGGTTAGGATTAGAGTTAGGAGTTAATGATAGGGGTTAGGCTTATCGGTTAATATTAGGGTTAGGGGTTAATATTAGCGGTTGGGATTACAGGTTAGTATTAGGGTTAGGGGTTGGATTTGGGGTTAATATTAGGGGTCAATGTTAGGATTAGGGACATGGCTTAATGTTAGGGGTTAGGATTATGGGTTAAAATTAGGTTTAGGGGTCAATGTTAGGATTAGAGTTGGGAGTTCATGTTAGGGGTTAGGGGTAAATATTAGGGTTTGGGGTTAATGTTAGGGTTAGTGGTTTGATTTGGAAGGTTAATGTTAGGGATTAGTATTATGGGTTAGGGGTCAATATTAGAGTTAGTGGTTGGGATTACAGGTTACTATTAGGGTTAGGGGTCAATGTGTGGGTTTGGGGTTAATATTGGAGTTAGTGATAAATATTAGGATTAGAGTTAGGAGTTAATGTTAGGGGGTCAACATTAGGGTTAGGGATGAATATTAGGGATGAATATTAGGGTTAGAGGTTAGGATTAGGGTTTGGGGTTAATATAATTTATTATTATTTTATTATTATATATATATATATATTATTTTTATTTTTTTACATAATATTTTTTTTTTTTACATAAATTTTCTTATTAACAGTGTTTGCTTTTACTATATTTAATTATTATTGTTATTATTTCATTTGTATTATTTATAGTAGTACTCATTTTTTTATTTATTATTATTATTATTATTATTATTATTATTATTATTATTATTATTTGTATTTTCTCATGATATATTGTATTGTTTTATTAATAATAAAAGCAAAGTGGCCGTGTAATGAGTAACTTCTCACGAATACGATTAAATCTTTGAAACGAATCTAGAAAAGATTTAATTGGCGCGTCGGCGGTCAACTATCCGTTTTTTTTGGACGGGGGACGCACGTCTCCTTTTTTTTTTTTTCTTGTATAAAAGTTGCTCTTTTTGAAGGAAGCCCCCCCCCCCCCCCCCCCCCCCCCCCCACCCCCCCCCCCCCCCCCCCATGTAGAGACGGATTGGGAGTCCGGTGCGTCGCTTTTCTCGCTGGCGTGGCGTTTTCTGTCGTCATCGGGTGTGCTGTTTGTCATCGTTCGGACTCTCCTGGGAGGGGCCAGAGGCAGTGAGGTCATGGCATCTATTGGAGTTGGAATGTTTAAGTGGGCGGAGCTGGTGGGTGTGTCCTCCCCCTTGTTTGATGTCTCTGGTTTACCTGCAGAGCAGGGCGAGGCATTCCCGGAGCTGATTGGTTTCATTCTCGGACCTGCCGGATCGCTTCCTGTGTGTCAGACCTGTGTGGGTCATGAGTCAGGGCGACGCGCCGTAGAGTCGCCCCCACATTGTGGACCTCAGCCAATCCTCGACCAGCCTGGTACAGGTAAGGACACTTTTGTTGTCGTCGTCTCTTCAATATTCAGTGTTGGGTGAGCCGTTGATCTGAGGCCGAATTCACCGAACCGTTCTGTTGACCAAAAAGTTGTCAAAATACACGCAGAGCCGGCGATATCTGATTGGTCGTCAGATACAGGAAACGCACTTTACGAGACTCGCGTGTCATCCGAAGCCTGAAAGTCCAAACCAAAGACCGTTCCTACAACCGGACGCGGGATTTTACTTTTGGTAGGTTGCGAAGATTGCCTTTAAAAGTCACAAGAAATACGTCCCGAGGTCGCAGGTCGTATCTATACGGGGATTTGAGGGTCGGCCCCCCACTGGACAATCGGACGGCTTTCAACCTCAATCCCCTCCCTGGATTACTGCGACCCTAACGGCCTGGAAATCTATGGAAACCACCTTGACGCGTTTACGAAAAAGCATTTACGATTGGTCGCCGCCCAGGTGTGAAAACGAGGATCTTGTTTGTGGTTGATGGCGGCAACGCTGCCAAGTGTACGGGAAGTGTGTCAAGCTGGTCAGATGTGGCAATTTTCAACCACTTTTGAGCCACCGGGAATTGCAAACATGAAGTAATTACGGGAAACTTATCAATCTATGACACATGGGTCAGATTGACCCCCCAGGGGTCAGGGTGTCATTGTTCTGAGATCCCTACATGTCATTGTTCTGGGACCCCAAGTGTCAGGGTGTCATTGTTCTGAGATCCCTACATGTCATTGTTCTGGGGGACCCTCAAGTGTCATGGTGTCACTGTTCTGGATCCCCAAGTGTCAGGGTGTCATTGTTCTGGGCGACCCTCAAGTGTCAGGGTGTCATTGTTCTGGGCGACCCCCAAGTTTCAGGGTGTCATTGTTCTGGGGGACCCTCAAGTATCAGGGTGTCATTGTTCTGGGGGACCCTCAAGTGTCAGGGTGTCATTGTTCTGGGGGACCCTCAAGTGTCATGGTGTCACTGTTCTGGATCCCCAAGTGTCAGGGTGTCATTGTTCTGGGCGACCCCCAATTGTCAGGGTGTCATTGTTCTGGGCGACCCCCAAGTGTCAGGGTGTCATTGTTCTGGGGGACCCTCAAGTGTCAGGGTGTCATTGTTCTGGGGCCCCCAAATGTCAGGGTTTCATTGTTCTGCGATCTTACATGCCATTGTTCTGGGCAACCCCCAAGTGTCAGGGTGTCATTGTTCTGGGCGACCCCCAAGTGTCAGGGTGTCATTGTTCTGGGCGACCCCCAAGTGTCAGGGTGTCATTGTTCTGGGGGACCCTCAAGTGTCAGGGTGTCATTGTTCTGGGGGACCCTCAAGTGTCAGGGTGTCATTGTTCTGGGGGACCCTCAAGTGTCAGGGTGTCATTGTTCTGGACCCCCAAGTGTCAGTGTGTTGTTGTTCTGGGGCCCCCAAGTGTCAGGGTGTCGTTCTGGGGGACCTTCAAGTGTCAGGGTGTCATTGTAGGGTTGCCACCTCATCCCTTTAAACCCGAACACATATGAATTACACAGGTTCTGAGGCTAATTAAATGCAGATAAGACAACAAGTGAGTTTAATTACCACCTTAATCAGCCACAGAACCTGTGTAATTAATATGTGTTCGGGTTTAAAGGGATGAGGTGGCAACTCTAGCCCCCAAGTGTCAGGGTGTCATTGTTCTGGGACCCCCAAGTGTCGGGGTGTCATGGTTCTGGGACCCCCAAGTGTCAGGGTGTCATTGTTCTGAGATCCCTACATGTCATTGTTCTGGGGGACCCCCAAGTGTCAGGGTGTCATTGTTCTGGGGGACCCCCAAGTGTCAGGGTGTCATTGTTCTGGGGGACCCCCAAGTGTCGGGGTGTCATTGTTCTGAGATCCCTACATGTCATTGTTCTGGGACCCCCAAGTGTCATTGGGTGTCATTGTTCTGGGACCCTCAAGTGTCAGGGTGTCGTTGTTCTGGGACCCCAAGTGTCAGGGTGTCATTGTTCTAGGTGATCAATATTCGATCCCATCTCATTGCATTCAATCAAAACCACCATTTTTTATGTCTTCAGTTGCCTTTCAGTTCTGGCCAAAAAAATATGGGTTTAATGGTTCAATCAGATTGCTGAGTGTATGGGCAGATTGAGGGAAGAGAATCAAATCAATAGAAACTCCAAACGGAACATCGGAGATAAAAAGAAACAAAGTATCTCCACCCCACATCCATATCTGGGTGAGAAGAGGTTGTTGTTGCTGTTGATCTTTTTGTTGTTGTTGTTATTTGTTGCCGTTGTTTTGTTTTGATCTTTTTTTGTTATAAAGTAACTTCAGGATGTTTTTTTATTGGAATTTGGTCACATTTTGCAACATCTGTTTAGAAACAGCAAAATATTACAAAAATGTCCGCCCAGCCCCCACATCTGCCGGATCTGACGGCTCATAAAATGAGAAGATAACCTAAAATTCCCATAAAAGAAATCAGGATTTGGTGTTGTCGGGTTACGTTGTGCGTTTGGAAGGCTTTTCACCGATGCGGCACAACGTTCCTCGTTGAGGAATTTATAAGTTGCAGGATGAGAAAAGGTGCCAATGGGGTTCCCGTGCCCCGGAGGACTACAAGTACCAGAACCCCATCTTCTACATTTACAGGCAGTCTAGTCCTGGAGGAACTGATCCTCTCAGTGTGTGCTCCTAGGCAGTGCTGTGGCGCAGCGTGGTGTTTTTCATGTACTGTCCCTTTAAGAAGTGGCAGGCAGGCAATGCTGCAGGGGCTGAACTGTTAGAACTTGTTGGAGAGGATTGTGAACTGCCAACAACCGGTCTTCCTCATTCCTCCCAGTCACAAAGAGTGACAACAACCCAGCGCAGCAACAACGCCACACGGTGGGGTCCTGAACCATCAACCAGACACTGGTGAGTTACATTGGGACCTTCTAAAGTTGTTCTGGATCCCCCAAGTGTCAGGGTGTCATTGTTCTGGACCCCCAAGTGTCAGGGTGTCATTGTTCTGGGATCCCCCAAGTGTCAGGGTGTCATTGTTCTGGGATCCCCCAAGTGTCAGGGTGTCATTGTTCTGGGATCCCCCAAGTGTCAGGGTGTCATTGTTCTGGGATCCCCCAAGTGTCAGGGTGTCATTGTTCTGGGATCCCCCAAGTGTCAGCGTGTCATTGTTCTTGATCCCCCGAGTGTCAGGTTGTCATTGTTCTTGATCCCCCAAGTGTCAGGGTGTCATTGTTCTGGATCCCCCAAGTGTCTGGGTTTCATTGTTCTGGATCCCCAAGTGTCAGGGTATCATTGTTCTGGATCCCCCAAGTGTCAGGGTGTCATTGTTCTGGATCCCCCAAGTGTCAGGGTGTCATTGTTCTGGGACCCCCAAGTGTTAGGGTGTCATTGTTCTGGATCCCCCGAGTGTCAGGGTGTCATTGTTCTGGATCCCCAAGTGTCAGGGTATCATTGTTCTGCACCCCGAGTGTCAGGGTATCATTGTTCTGGATCCCCAAGTGTCAGGTTGTCATTGTTCTTGATCCCCCTAGTGTCAGGGTGTCATTGTTCTGGATCCCCCAAGTGTCAGGGTGTCATTGTCCCGGGACCCCCAAGTGTCAGGGTGTCATTGTTCTGAGATCCCCCAAGTGTCAGGGTGTCATTGTTCTGGATCCCCTGAGTGTCTGTCAGGGTTTCATTGTTCTTGATCCCCCAAGTGTCAGGGTGTCATTGTTCTGGATCCCCCGAGTGTTAGGGTGTCATTGTTCTGGGACCCCCCAAGTGTCAGGGTGTCATTATTCTTGATCCCCCGAGTGTCAGGGTGTCATTGTTCTTGATCCCCCAAGTGTCAGGGTGTCATTGTTCTTGATCCCCAAGTGTCAGGGTTTCATTGTTCTGGATCCCCCAAGTGTCAGGGTGTCATTGTTCTGGATCCCCCGAGTGTCAGGGTGTCATTGTTCTGGGCCCCCAAGTGTCAGGGTGTCATTGTTCTGGATCCCCCAAGTGTCAGGGTGTCATTGTTCTGGATCCCCCGAGTGTCAGGGTGTCATTGTTCTTGATCCCCCGAGTGTCAGGGTGTCATTGTTCTTGATCCCCCGAGTGTCAGGGTGTCATTGTTCTGGACCCCCAAGTGATGTTCTCAGTGGTCAGGTGACGATTGTCTGAGTTGAGGGTTCCGGCTCTTCTGCATTGTGTGTTAATGAGGAACCAGGAGGGGGTTCCAGTTTCATGGCTTCTCTTTCGGGGTTCACGCTAATCGCTTGCACAGGACTTTAGTGTCCTTCAAGAAATGGTTAAAAAAAAATGTCCTTGGGTACTTTGTGTATATAAGAAGCCAATGTCACCCGCCGTGTTTACACTTCTCACACCATTCCCTGGTATAGGCGGCGCGCACCGCGGCGTGCCTCTAGGACCCGTTTTATGACGGATTATGAAACACCGAGAGAGAGAATGATGCCAGATCCGGGCCGTGCCTCATGTCTGTCAGAAACAACAAACACCATTGTATGTCTGACTGTCACTTCTTCTACAACCTCCATTTCCTCCGCAGAACATCGCACCCTCCCCTCCCCCTCCTGACAGATCCACATTGAGATATTCTGCAGATTATCCCATCACTGACCCCTCTAGAGATCTGCAGAACATCGCTCCTTCCCCTCCCCCTCCCCCTCCTGACAGATCCACATTGAGATATTCTGCAGATTATCCCATCACTGACCCCTCTAGAGATCTGCAGAACATCGCTCCCTCCCCTCCCCCTCCTGACAGATCCACATTGAGATATTCTGCAGATTATCCCATCACTGACCCCTCTAGAGATCCGCAGAACATCGCTCCCTCCCCTCCCCCCTCCTGACAGATCCATATTGAGATATTCTGCAGCTTATCCCATCACTGACCTCCCTACAGATCTGCAGAACATCACTCCCTCCTGACAGATCCATATTGAGATATTCTGCAGATTATCCCATCACTGACCCCTCTAGAGATCTGCAGAACATCGCTCCCTCCCCTCCCCCTCCTGACAGATCCATATTGATATATTCTGCAGATTATCCCACCACTGACCTCTCTAGAGATCTGCAGAACATCGCTCCCTCCCCTCCCCCTCCTGACAGATCCACATTGAGATATTCTGCAGATTATCCCATCACTGACCCCTCTAGAGATCCGCAGAACATCGCTCCCTCCCCTCCCCCCTCCTGACAGATCCATATTGAGATATTCTGCAGATTATCCCATCACTGACCTCCCTACAGATCTGCAGAACATCACTCCCTCCTGACAGATCCATATTGAGATATTCTGCAGATTATCCCATCACTGACCCCTCTAGAGATCTGCAGAACATCGCTCCTTCCCCTCCCCCTCCCCCTCCTGACAGATCCACATTGAGATATTCTGCAGATTATCCCATCACTGACCCCTCTAGAGATCTGCAGAGCATCGCTCCCTCCCCTCCCCCCTCCTGACAGATCCACATTGAGATATTCTGCAGATTATCCCATCACTGACCCCTTTAGAGATCTGCAGAACATCGCTCCCTCCCCTCCCCCTCCTGACAGATCCACATTGAGATATTCTGCAGATTATCACATCACTGACCCCTCTAGAGATCTGCAGAACATCGCTCCTTCCCCTCCCCCTCCTGACAGATCCACATTGAGATATTCTGCAGATTATCCCATCACTGACCCCTTTAGAGATCTGCAGAACATCGCACCCTCCCCTCCCCCTCCTGACAGATCCACATTGAGATATTCTGCAGATTATCCCATCACTGACCCCTCTAGAGATCTGCAGAACATCGCTCCTTCCCCTCCCCCTCCTGACAGATCCACATTGAGATATTCTGCAGATTATCCCATCACTGACCCCTTTAGAGATCTGCAGAACATCGCTCCCTCCCCTCCCCCTCCTGACAGATCCACATTGATATATTCTGCAGATTATCCCATCACTGACCTCTCTATAAATCTGCAGAACATCGCTCCCTCCCCTCCCCCTCCTGACAGATACACATTGATACAGTGCCTTGAAAAAGTATTCATACCCCTTGAAATTCCCCACATTTGGTTGCAACCAAAAAAAATAAATGTATTTTATTGGGATTTTATGTGATGGACCAACACAAAATGTGTCACATAATTGTGAAGTGGAAGGAAAATGATAAATGATACAAATAAATATGTGAAAAGTGGGGGGGGGGGCATTTGTATTCAGCCCCCTTTACTCTGATAACTAAAATATAGAGGAACCAATTGCCTCCAGGAGTCACCTAATTAGTAAATAGAGTCCACCTGTGTGTCATTTAATCTCAGTATAAATACAGCTGTTCTGTGAAGCCCTCAGAGGTTTGTTAGAGAACCTTAGTGAACAAACAGCATCATGAAGGCCAAGGAACACACCAGACAGGTCAGGGATAAAGTTGTGGAGAAGTATAAAGCAGGGTCAGGTTATAAAGAAATCTCCCAAGCTTTGACCATCTCACGGAGCTCTGTTCAATCCATCATCGGAAAATGGAAAGAGTATGGCACAACTGCAAACCTACCAAGACATGGCCGTCCACCTAAACTGACCGGGCCGGGCAAGGAGAGCATTCATCAGAGAAGAGCCAAGAGGTCCATGGTAACTCTGGAGGAGCTGCAGAGATCCACAGCTCAGGGGGGAGAGTCTGTCCACAGGACAACTATTAGTCGTGTTCTCCACAAATCTGCCCTTTATGGAAGAGTGACAAGAAGAAAGACATTGGAGAAAGAAAGTCATAAGAAGTCCTGTTTGTAGTTTGTGAGAAGCCATGTGGGGGAGGGGAGCAAACATGTGGAAGAAGGTGATCTGCTCACATGAGACCAAAATTCTACTCTTTGGGCTAAAAACAAAACGCTATGTGTGGGGAAAACTAACACTGCCCATCCCCCTGAACACACCAACCCCACCGTGAGACATGGTGGTGGCAGCATCATGTGGTGGGGATGGTTTTCTTCAGCAGGGACAGGAAGCTGGTCAGAGTTGATGGGAAGATGGATGGAGACAAATACAGGACAACCTTAGAAGAAAACCTGCAAAAGACTTGAGACTGGGGGAGGGGGGGGGGGGTCACCTTCCAGCAGAACAACGACCCGAAACATACAGCCAGAGCTACAATGGAATGGTTTAGATCAAAGCATATTCATGTGTTAGAATGGCCCAGTCACAGTCCAGACCTAAATCCCATTGAGAATCTGTGGCAAGACTTGAAAATTGCTGATCACAGACGCTCTCCATCCAATCTGACAGAGCTTGAGATATTTTACAAAGAAGAAGAATGGGGCAGAAATGTCCTCTCTAGATGGGCAAAGCTGGTAGAGACACCCCCAAAAAGACTTGTAGAGAAAGGGGGTTCTACAAAGTATTGACTCCGGGGGGCGCCATACAAATCCCCCCCCCCCCCCACACTTTTCACATATTTATTTGTATCATTTTCCTTCCACAATTATGTGACACTTTGTGTTGGTCCATCACATAAAATCCCAATAAAATACATTTACGTTTTTGGTTGTAACAAAATGTGGGGAATATCAAGGGGTGTGAATACTTTTTCAAGGCACTGCAGATTATCCCATCACTGACCTCCACTAGAGATCTGCAGAGCATCGCTCCCTCCCCTCCCCCGATCTTTGACATTTCTGGAATGGTTCTGGGCGAGGGGGGGATCTGTAGTCTCATTGTCCTCTCGTAGGGGTTGCGTGTTCCGTGTTGTGACGGTTTATTACACGGAGTGCAGATCACACATGACCCCTCAGGTTGGGGGGGGTCACTGGCTCCGCCCCCTGAGGGGGAGGGGGGCAGCCCGGGCTTCCGATATCACAACAAATTGTGCGTTGCGAGTGAATCTGCGGAATGCGTTCTTGTTGAAACTTGCAGGAAATCTCCACTTCCCCGGCCTGACGAATGTCGCACTTCTCGCCCGGCGCCAGGAGGTGACAACCGGAGCGGAGCCCCTCCCTCACACCTCACCGCCGCGATGAAGAGTTCGCCGACTTCTACCTGTTTATTTATAATCGTATGGGGGGGGTGGGATCCACTTTATGAATATTTAGTATTGAGGATGTATGACCCCCCCCCCCCCCCCCCCCCATCTGAGGGCTCTGTATACAGCGCCTGGAAAAAGTATTCATACCCCTTGAAATTCCCCACATTTTGTTACAACCAAAAACGTAAATGTATTTTATTGGGATTTTATGTGATGGACCAACACAAAGTGTCACATAATTGTGAAGTGGATAAATAATAAAATATGTGAAAAGTGTGGGGGGGAGGGGCATTTGTATGGCGCCCCCGGAGTTAACCCCCTTTCTCTACAAGTCTTTTTGGGGAAGTCTCTACCAGCTTTGCCCATCTAGAGAGGACATTTCTGCCCATTCTTCTTCTTTGTAAAATCTCTCAAGCTCTGTCAGATTGGATGGAGAGCGTCTGTGATCAGCAATTTTCAAGTCTTGCCACAGATTCTCAATGGGATTTAGGTCTGGACTGTGACTGGGCCATTCTAACACATGAATATGCTTTAAACTAAACCATTCCATTGTAGCTCTGGCTGTATGTTTCGGGTCGTTGTCCTGCTGGAAGGTGACCCCCCCCCCCCCCAGTCTCAAGTCTTTTGTAGACTCCAACAGGTTTTCTTCTAAGATTGTCCTGTATTTGTCTCCATCCATCTTCCCATCAACTCTGACCAGCTTCCCTGTCCCTGCTGAAGAAAAGCATCCCCACCACATGATGCTGCCACCACCATGTTTCACGGTGGGGATGGTGAACAGGGGGATGGGCAGTGTTAGTTTCCCCCACACATAGAGTTTTGCTTTTAGGCCATAAAGTAGAATTATGGTGTCATGTGAGCAGATCACCTTCTTCCACATGTTTGCTCCCCTCCCCCACATGGCTTCTCACAAACTACAAACAGGACTTCTTATGACTTTCTTTCTCCAATGTCTTTCTTCTTGTCACTCTTCCATAAAGTCAGATTTGTGGAGAACACGACTAATAGTTGTCCTGTGGACAGACTCTCCCCCCTGAGCTGTGGATCTCTGCAGCTCCTCCAGAGTTACCATGGGCCTCTTGGCTCTTCTCTGATGAATGCTCTCCTTGCCCGGCCCGGTCAGTTTAGGTGGACGGCCATGTCTTGGTAGGTTTGCAGTTGTGCCCATACTCTTTCCATTTTCCGATGATGGATTGAACAGAGCTCCGTGAGAGGGTCAAAGCTTGGGAGATCTTTTTATAACCTGACCCTGCTTTATACTTCTCCACAACTTTATCCCTGACCTGTCTGATGTGTTCCTTGGCCTTCATGATGCTGTTTGTTCACTAAGGTTCTCTAACAAACCTCTGAGGGCTTCACAGAACAGCTGTATTTATACTGAGATTAAATGACACACAGGTGGACTCTATTTACTAATTAGGTGACTTCTGAAGGCAATTGGTTCCACTAGATTTTAGTTATCAGAGTAAAGGGGCTGAATACAAATTCCCCCCCCCCCACACTTTTCACATATTTATTTGTATCATTTATCATTTTCCTTTCACTTCACAATTATGTGACACTTTGTGTTGGTCCATCACAGAAAATCCCAATAAAATACATTTATGTTTTTGGTTGTAACAAAATGTGGGGAATGTCAAGGGGTGTGAATACTTTTTCGAGGACTTTGTTTATACCCCCCATGTATGGACCTATCACAGGGCTTTGTTTATACAGATCATCGATTTTTATTTAATTATTTTTTTTTTTCTTTTCTGCCAATTGGCAAATTTTCTTTTTTTTTTTCTTTACAAATCTA
The DNA here is from genome assembly GCA_028564925.1 of Lithobates sylvaticus. Classification (NCBI taxonomy): domain Eukaryota; kingdom Metazoa; phylum Chordata; class Amphibia; order Anura; family Ranidae; genus Lithobates; species Lithobates sylvaticus. Next base: position 31,053,483 of record CM053038.1, read on the forward strand.
GTTCAATCTGATTTTTTTTATTTTATTATTTATTTAATTTTTTGTTATTTTATTTTTTGTTATTTTATTTTTTCCATTCATTACATCTGCCAATTGGCGAATTTCTTTTTTTTTTTTTTACAAATTAAGTTCAATCTGATTTATTTTTTATTGGGTTATTTGGGTTGAAATCAGGGAAAATGAGGCGCGGAATGTCCGATGAGCGATGTTTATAAACGTCAGAATGTGAATTATGAATATCTATAATGACCCTCCCCTCCCCCGGTCACAGTTCATGTGACTCCTGTAATGTTGTCTTACAAGGAGCCGTATTTGTCAGACCCGTTATGAACCTTAAATTTCTTGAACCCGGATCGCCATGTGATGGCGCTGGGGGAGGGGGCCGCCGTGTTTATACGGGGAGAAGAATTTGTGTAAAAGGCACCGATGGCAGCTGGCAGGTGATGTTTGTGATGCCTCAGGAGGAGAAGACAAACAACACAGCTCTGTGTTCATTATTACATTTGTATTTTGCATATGCAAATCCCTGTAGAGCAGAGCTCAGACCGGGGGAGGGAGAAGCAGCACAAGGAGCCAAGCGCGCTGATAGGAGAATAGAGCATTCTGCTGCTTCTCCATTCACTGTCCAAGCACAGGTTGGGCAAGTGTATGACCTCTGCACAGTACAACTTCTCTTGTCCTGTATGTCGGGTGTAATTCTCGGTATCTGTTCTTATTCTGTATGTATGGACTCTGCACAGTACTACTTCTCTTGTCCTGTATGTCGGGTGTAATTCTCGTATCTGTTCTTATTCTGTATGTATGGACTCTGCACAGTACCACTTCTCTTGTCCTGTATGCCGGGTGTAATTCTCGGTATCTGTTCTTATTCTGTATGTATGGACTCTGCACAGTACTACTTCTCTTGTCCTGTATGTCGGGTGTAGATCTCAGTATCTGTTCTTATTCTGTATGTATGGACTCTGCACAGTACTACTTCTCTTGTCCTGTATGTCTGGTGTAATTCTCGGTATCTGTTCTTATTCTGTATGTATGGACTCTGCACAGTACTACTTCTCTTGTCCTGTATGTCGGGTGTAATTCTCGGTATCTGTTCTTATTCTGTATGTATGGACTCTGCACAGTACTACTTCTCTTGTCCTGTATGTCGGGTGTAGATCTCGGTATCTGTTCTTATTCTGTATGTATGGACTCTGCACAGTACTACTTCTCTTGTCCTGTATGTCGGGTGTAATTCTCGGTATCTGTCCTTATTCTGTATGTATGGACTCTGCACAGTACTACTTCTCATGTCCTGTATGTCGGGTGTAATTCTCGGTATCTGTCCTTATTCTGTATGTATGAACTCTGCACAGTACTACTTCTCTTGTCCTGTATGTCGGGTGTAATTCTCGGTATCTCTTCTTATTCTGTATGTATGGACTCTGCACAGTACTACTTCTCTTGTCCTGTATGTCGGTGTAATTCTCGGTATCTGTTCTTATTCTGTATGTATGGACTCTGCACAGTACTACTTCTCTTGTCCTGTATGTCGGGTGTAATTCTCGGTATCTGTTCTTATTCTGTATGTATGGACTCTGCACAGTACTACTTCTCTTGTCCTGTATGTCGGGTGTAATTCTCGGTATCTGTTCTGTATGTATGGACTCTGCACAGTACTACTTCTCTTGTCCTGTATGTCGGGTGTAATTCTCGGTATCTGTTCTTATTCTGTATGTATGGACTCTGCACAGTACTACTTCTCTTGTCCTGTATGTCGGGTGTAATTCTCGGTATCTGTTCTTATTCTGTATGTATGGACTCTGCACAGTACTACTTCTCTTGTCCTGTATGTCGGGTGTAGATCTCGGTATCTGTTCTTATTCTGTATGTATGGACTCTGCACAGTACTACTTCTCTTGTCCTGTATGTCGGGTGTAATTCTCGGTATCTGTTCTTATTCTGTATGTATGGACTCTGCACAGTACCACTTCTCTTGTCCTGTATGTCGGGTGTAATTCTCGGTATCTGTTCTTATTCTGTATGTATGGACTCTGCACAGTACTACTTCTCTTGTCCTGTATGTCGGGTGTAGATCTCGGTATCTCTTCTTATTCTGTATGTATGGACTCTGCACAGTACCACTTCTCTTGTCCTGTATGTCGGGTGTAATTCTCGGTATCTCTTCTTATTCTGTATGTATGGACTCTCCACAGTACTACTTCCCTTGTCCTGTATGTCGGGTGTAATTCTCGGTATCTGTCCTTATTCTGTATGTATGAACTCTGCACAGTACTACTTCTCTTGTCCTGTATGTCGGGTGTAATTCTCGGTATCTGTCCTTATTCTGTATATATGGACTCTGCACAGTACTACTTCTCTTGTCCTGTATGTCGGGTGTAATTCTCGGTATCTGTTCTTATTCTGTATGTATGAACTCTGCACAGTACTACTTCTCTTGTCCTGTATGTCGGGTGTAATTCTCGGTATCTGTCCTTATTCTGTATGTATGGACTCTGCACAGTACTACTTCTCATGTCCTGTATGTCGGGTGTAATTCTCGGTATCTGTCCTTATTCTGTATGTATGAACTCTGCACAGTACTACTTCTCTTGTCCTGTATGTCGGGTGTAATTCTCGGTATCTCTTCTTATTCTGTATGTATGGACTCTGCACAGTACTACTTCTCTTGTCCTGTATGTCGGGTGTAATTCTCGGTATCTCTTCTTATTCTGTATGTATGGACTCTGCACAGTACTACTTCTCTTGTCCTGTATGTCGGGTGTAATTCTCGGTATCTCTTCTGTATGTATGGACTCTGCACAGTACTACTTCTCTTGTCCTGTATGTCGGGTGTAATTCTCGGTATCTGTTCTTATTCTGTATGTATGGACTCTGCACAGTACCACTTCTCTTGTCCTGTATGTCGGGTGTAATTCTCGGTATCTGTTCTTATTCTGTATGTATGGACTCTGCACAGTACCACTTCTCTTGTCCTGTGTGTCGGGTGTAATTCTCGGTATCTGTTCTTATTCTGTATGTATGGACTCTGCACAGTACTACTTCTCTTGTCCTGTATGTCGGGTGTAATTCTCGGTATCTGTCCTTATTCTGTATGTATGGACTCTGCACAGTACTACTTCTCTTGTCCTGTATGTCGGGTGTAATTCTCGGTATCTGTCCTTAGTCTGTATGTATGGACTCTGCACAGTACTACTTCTCTTGTCCTGTATGTCGGGTGTAATTCTCGGTATCTCCTCTTATTCTGTATGTATGGACTCTGCACAGTACTACTTCTCTTGTCCTGTATGTCGGGTGTAATTCTCGGTATCTCCTCTTATTCTGTATGTATGGACTCTGCACAGTACTACTTCTCTTGTCCTGTATGTCGGGTGTAGATCTCGGTATCTCCTCTTATTCTGTATGTATGGACTCTGCACAGTACTACTTCTCTTGTCCTGTATGTCGGGTGTAGATCTCGGTATCTGTCCTTATTCTGTATGTATGGACTCTGCACAGTACTACTTCTCTTGTCCTGTATGTCGGGTGTAATTCTCGGTATCTGTCCTTATTCTGTATGTATGGACTCTGCACAGTACAACTTCTCTTGTCCTGTATGTCGGGTGTAGATCTCGGTATCTGTGGCTCTGGGTGGTGGAAATCCTGACATAACCGTCTCTGGTTGGCTCCTCCTCTATAGATGACACCTGCGCCATTTACACGATTTGAATGGTAAATGTTGACATTCGATGTGAAGTGAAGCGGAACGTTTCTGTGAACAGAGGAGGGGGCGGGGTCTACTAAACTGCGCTACACCCATCCATGAGAAATCAGTCCCAGTCTCCATCTGTCTGTATTAAACATCACAATGGGGGGGGGGGAGATTTACACTGGAGGGGGCAATATCTGGTGCAGCTCTGCATAGTAACCAATCGGCTTCCAGGTTTTATTGTCAAAGCTCAATTGAAGAAGCTGAAGCTAGAAGCTGATTGGCTGCCATGCAGAGCTGCACCAGATTTTGTACCCCCCAGTTTTAGTAAATCTCCCCCAATGTGTCTTATTCTATGTGTATGGACTCTGCACAGTACTACTTCTCCTGGTCATCATACTAGTTGCAGTCTTCTTTTATTTTTTATAAATTTTTTTGTTGTAGTAAAAACATTTGTAATCGGGTAATTTTTACATGGGTTCAGATGTGCGGGGCAATTGTGGATGTGGTCGAATGTGTGGGGTAATTATCGGATGTGGTTGGGTGCGTGAGGCAATTTTGACACTATTAGATGTGTGGGGTAATTTTCAGACAGGATCGGATGTGTGGGGTAATTATTGGACGTGTGGGGTAATTGTTGGGTGTGTGGGGTAGTTATTGGAGGTGGTTGGATATGTAGGGTAATTATTGGATATTGGTCGGATGAGCAGCATAATTATTGGCTGCAGTTGGATGTGTGGGGTAATTATTAGATGTGGTCAGAGGTGCGGGGTAATTATTGGGCACGGTTGGGTGTGTGGGGTCATTGTTAGACTTGGTGGATGTTTTGGCACTATTTTAGGCACAGTTGGATCATGAAGTGTGGGGTCATTATTGGGCATGGCTGGATGTGTGGGGTCATTATTGGGCACGGTTGGATGTGTGGGGTCATTATTGGGCACGGTTGGATGTGTGGGGTCATCGTTGGGCACGGTTGGATGTGTTGGGTCATTATTGGGCACGGTTGGATGTGTGGGGTCATCGTTGGGCACGGTTGGATGTGTGGGGTCATCGTTGGGCACGGTTGGATGTGTGGGGTCATTTTTGGGCACGGTTGGATGTGTGGGGTCATCGTTGGGCACGGTTGGATGTGTGGGGTCATCGTTGGGCACAGTTGGATGTGTGGGGTCATTTATAGGGCATGGTTGGATATGTGGGGTCATTATTGGGCATGGTTGGATATGTGGGGTCATTATTGGGCATGGTTGGATATGTGGGGTCATTATTGGGCATGGTTTGATGTGTAGGGTCATTATTGGGCACAGTTGGATGTGTGGGGTCATTATTGGGCACGGTTGGATGTGTGGGGTCATTATTGGGCACAGTTGGATGTGTGGGGTCATTATTGGGCACAGTTGGATGTGTGGGGTCATTATTAGCATGGCTGGATGTGTAGGCTCAATTCTGGGCATGGTTGGATGTGTTGGGTCATTATTTGGGACAGTCAGATGTGTGAGTTAATTAATGGATGCGATTAGATGTGTGGGGTAGTTATTGGACATGGTCGGATGTGTGGGATAATCAATGTACACAGTTGAATGTGTAGGGTCATTATTGGGCTTGGTTGGCTGTGTTGGTCGGAAGTGTGGGGCAATTATTGTACATGGTGAGATGTGGGGGTAATTATCAGACACGGTCGGATGTGTCAGGTAATTAGTGGACATGGTTGGGTGTGTGGGGTAATTATTGGACTCAGTCGGATATGTGGGGAAATTATTGGACAGGGTTGGGTGTGTGGGGCCAATTATTTGACATGTTTAGATGTGTGGGGTATTTATTGTACATGGATGTGTGGGGCAGTTATTAGACACAGTTGGATGTGTGGGGTAATTATTTGACATGGTTGGGTGTGTGGGGCAATTATTGTACAAGGTCAGATGTGTGGGGTAATTATTGGACATGGTAGGGTGTGTGGGGTAATTATTGGGCATGGTAGGGTGTATGTGGGGTAATTATTGGACATGGTTGGATGTGTGGGGTAATTATTGGACACAGTCGGCTGTATGGAGTAATTATTGGACACGGTTGGATATTTGGGGTAATTATTTGACATGGCAGGGTGCGAGGGGTAAATATTGTACATGGTTGGGTTTGTGGGGTAATTATTGGACACGGTCAGATATGTGAGGTAATTATTGGACATGGTCGGATGTATGGGGTGATAATTGGACATGGTCGGATATGTGGGGTAGTTATTGGACACGGTTAGATGTATGGGGTAATTATTGGACATGGTAGGTTGTGTGGGGTATTTATTGGACATGGTAGGTGTGTGGGGCAATTATTGGACATGGTAGGGTGTGTGGGATAATTATTGGACACGGTTGGATGTATGGGGTAATTATTGGACACGGTTGGATGCATGGGGTAATTATTGGACACGGTTGGATGCATGGGGTAATTATTGGACACGGTTGGATGCATGGGGTAATTATTGGACATGGTTGGATGCATGGGGTAATTATTGGACATGGTTGGATATGTTTGGTAATTATTGTACATGGTAGGGTGTGTGGGGCAATTATTGGACGTGGTTGGATATGTTTGGTAATTATTGGACATGGTAGGGTGTATGGGGTGATTATTGGACACGGTCGGATATGTGGGGTGATTATTGGACGTGGTTGGATATGTGGGGTAGTTATTGGACACGGTCGGATATGTGGGGTAGTTATTGGACGTGGTCTGATATGCGGGGTATTTATTGTACACAGTCGGTGTGGACAGTTGAGCGGAGATGGCCGGTTAATGTTCAGAGATCGGGACTCTGGAGAGGAGCTCCACCATCAGCGGCTCTTCTCTCTCTCATTTATCCGGGTTAGGCGTCCGTGGAGGCTCTCTCCCGGTGAATATATTATTCCACAGCGCCTCGTTTCCTCGTCGATGGCTCGGAATATGCCGGAACGGCGCAGAGCGTTTAATAAACAATCAGGCAGCTGTAATTGCAGCAGACACATTATTTTAAAGGGTTATTCCACTCCAAATGTTGATATTTCGATGTTGTTGGTGGATGCCGGAGAGTTGAGGCCGCTGACATTTTCTTTTCATAGGTGGCAACAATCCAGACGCTGGATGGATAGCAAAGACCTGAGATGATTCCAGCTGGTAACCCGACACCTACCACCTGTCCTCCTCCTCACCCCACCTCGTCTGCCGTGCGTGCCGTCCTAAAACAACACTACACAACAAGGGATTACTTCACTAATCGACCCACAACCAGCCATTGATCCGCATTTCCCACGTTACGAGCCGAGTCACTGCCCTCGGGGGTTTCGGCTCTACAAACCTTGGAAAATGAGGAAATTCGATTGTTTAATCGAAAGCGACCATAATGATGTAACATATATTGGAGATGTATCCATAGAAAGTTCTTAGGTTCATTCCGGGCCCCATGTGCTGGGATCAAGAGTCTCAAGATGTACTGCGGTCCAACCCCTTCATCTCTTAGTGGTTCATCTGCCTCGACCCTTGGTGGTGCAACCACCTCAACCCTCTCTGGTTTCTCCTTAAAGTCCATTTGCCTCATCCATCGGCGGTTCAGCTGTCCTAACCTTCAGTGGTCCTCTTTATGATCCTTCTGTGTTGGCCCTGGGTGGTGCAACCTGATTGACCCTCAGTGTTTCTCCTTACCATCCATCTGCCTTGATCCTAGGTGTTCCAACTTCTCCAACTCTAAGTGTTCCACCTTATGGTTCATCTGTATTGATCCCCAGTGGTCCAACTGCCCCATCCCTGAGTGGTTCAACTTTATTGACCCTCAGTGTTGCTCTTCATCTGCCTTGATCCTTGGTGCTCCAACTGCCAAAACCCTCAGTGTTCCTCTTCATCTGCCTTGATCCTTGGTGGTCCAACTGCCAAAACCCTCAGTGTTCCTCCTCACAGTTGATCAGCCTTAACCTTTGGTGGTGCAACCACCTCAATCCTCCCTGGGCCTCCTTACAGTCCATTCTTATAGATTCAAGGTGGAAACAGTTGGCCCTGTTGTAGCTCTTGCCCACCATAGAGTGTAGTTTCCCACCATAGAGTGTAGCTGTCCACCTTGGAGTATTCCCCTCCTCCATTGCCAATGCCATGGTTGGTTTTTAGAGATCTATGGAGAAAAAATTGGGGAAATTACTGCGCTAAACCCAAATGTGACAAAGTCCCAACCAAATGTGAAAAAACCAAAGTGTAGCGCTAAATATAACAATATGACAGCAATGAACTGAAACGATTAAATATGTGAAAACATATAAACATGCAGAGTGCGAGTCCAATGTTCACATGTGTGAACAGGACGAATCGGTGAGTACGTGACTTTTGAGTCCTCCAATAAAATTTGTTGATGGTGCGAAACAATATAAGTCTGGCTGTGAAGGTGTTGAAACAAGGAAATCTTCTGTCAAAAGGATGTGGATGGGTACTCTTACCGGAAAGGGTGGACCCACTTTCCAGCGGTAGTGGGTCAGTCAGGCTTGTATAGGCCGAATGCCTCAGGGTTAAGGGTTGGCAGGAAGATGGTGACTCCAAACTGGGTAGTTCCACTCCTCAGCAGTAGGAGATTCGGATAACTCGCCATGAAAACGCCATGAAAACATGGAACCTCCACCCAATAGGGGAGCCGTCTGAAGGCCGATGGTAAATGCGGTATAGACTCAATAAAACTGGGGTAGGAATAAGAAAAAAAATTGAGAAACTCCATATGATGCAGCTCAAAAAATGGAGAGGCGTGTTGTCCCAGTTGAAGTCCATTGGGACGAAACGAAACGCAACGTCCTCGCTTCGCATGCTTCCCACATTGCTTTTTTTTTATAGTTTTTAATACTCGTGATCACCAGCATTTTTGTACTCATCTACTATGATGTCTTGTACTTTTTAAGAATTAAACCTCTCTGTTTTTTGACCTGCACCATATGGAGCTTCTCCATTTTTTTTCCTCTTATTCCTACCCCGGTTTGATTGAGCCTATCCTGCATTTACCATCAGTCTTCAGACGGCTCCCCATATTGGGTGGAGGTTCCATGTTTTCTGGAGAGCTATCCGAATCCTGGAACTTTGGCTGGATCCCTACTGCTGAGGAGTGGAACTACCCAGTTTGGAGTGACCACCTTCCTGCCTTAAGCCTGAGGCGTTCGGCCGATACAAGCCTGACTGACCCACTTGCGCTGGTAAGAGGGTCCACCCTATCTGGTAAGAGGGTCCACCCTATCTGGTAAGAGGGTCCACCCTATCTGGTAAGAGGGTCCACCCTATCTGGTAAGAGGGTCCACCCTATCTGGTAAGAGGGTCCACCCTATCTGGTAAGAGGGTCCACCCTATCTGGTAAGAGGGTCCACCCTATCCGGTAAGAGTACCCATCCACATTCTTTTGACAGAAGATTTCCTTGTTTCAACAGCTTCACAGCCAGACTTATATTGTTCGAACCATCACTAGATTTTATTGAGGACTCACAAGTCACGTATTAGATGGACAAACTTCCTTAGGAGTTCATTCTATGTTTATCTGTATTTTACATTCACTGATTCATCCTGTTCACACATGTGAATATTGGACTCGCTCTCTGCATGCTTATAATACATGTTTATATGTTTTCACGTATTTATTGTTTCAGTTCATTGCTGTCATATTGTTATATTTAGCGCTACACTTTGGTTTTTAGAGATCTATAACAAGAAATATGAGAACTATGGCCTTCTGATAATCCAACACTCGAGTTCTGCTTTTTAGTTTTCGTTTCCATGTTTTGATCTCATTTATGTGTTTTTAGTATGTTCTAAGAGAACTTTCTCACTGTGTCTGGGGAAATATTGGTTACCACATTGGTTGGTCTATGGAGAACATGTGGGCTGAGAAAGGGGAACCGGTTCAAGGAAGCGAATGACTCTTCTAAACAGAATTACGACACTGGCGGGGTGACAGGCGACAGTCTGTGCCAAAATGAAAATTTTGAAGGTTACAAAGTATCAGATAAGAGCAGAAGATGTTTACTTCCTCCTATAAGCAGACCTTTCATTACTGAACGAACTTCTCGAATATTCTCCCCTTTCCCCCCTTTTATACAATCCCAGATTCTCATTTCCACCAAATGAATATTTTCCCTCATTCCTCGCCTAGGTTAAAGTGATGCAGTGATGTAGCGCCCCCCCCTGGGACACCCACATTACCTATGCCTGAAGGCCGTAGTGTACAGCCTCATGCATGTAGGCACTTGGGGCTGTTTTAATGTAAAGTTTAGGTGTGGCCATGGGTGCTGCGTACAGCCCCCCTTAGATGGACACCACTGTTTGTAGGCCAATATCTGCTTAGCATGTGAACAAGACGGTACACCCCTGGGCAGCAGACGGGGATGAAACGCTCATTCACCGTTTATTACTTCTCAGTACTGCTGATCTCCTGCAGCCACTTCCCGTCTCAACGCACTCCGGCGATGGCTGCACGGCATTTCTCAGGGCGGGTTTCCTGATGGTAACCACAGTGGACCATGTCTGTGTCATGTGTTTGTCGCTTTAAATTTCCTTCCTTCATTTCTTTATTGTATTTATACATTTTATTTATCAATTTTTTTAACATTGGTCTTACATGGTGTCAATGTGGTCCTTGTGGGGATCTCACTTTTGTTACGTCATACATAAATAACAAGCGTGGAGCACGGATTGTGATAATATGTACCTCCGCACAGTTCACTGGGTCGCTAGATAATGTACTTCTCATTTGTACATGATAGGATAACACCTGATGTACTCATTGTGCACAGTTGGCACCCACTTGGGAGCTATTTTGCGCGGATTCTACTAAGAGACCAGAGGAGGGGTCTGCCAGCCATTTAGACCAGACTTTGTCGTATTTGTTGGGGCAGCCTCTGTTAGCGTATGTGTCCTTTATATAGAGGTACCGTATATACTCGAGTATAAGCCGACCCGAATATAAGCCGGGGCACCTAATTTTACCACAAAAACTGGGAAAACGTATTGACTTGAGTATAAGCCTAGGGTGAGAAATGCGCATTTGCAGCCTCACTGTGCCCATTTGCATGCCTCACTGTGCCCATTTGCAGCCATAGGTCCCCTGAACTTCAAACTTTGTAGTTAAGGGTTCCTAGATGCCCCCTAGCTGCAGCCAAAATTTGGGGTCTCTGGACCCAAAGTGTCCCGAAATGACATTGCTGCAGATGGACACAGTTGACCGATCTCGGGGCCACTTGGTGCTAGGGACCAAATTTGGGGCCCCGTATCTCAGGGTCACCTGGTGCTAGGAACCCCAAAGTTGGGTCGGAAAATGTCAAGTCATTCTCTGCTGCAGAAATGTGCTTGACTCGAGTATAAGCCGAGGGGGGCACTTTCAGCACAAAAAAAATGTGCTGAAAAACTTGGCTTATACTCGAGTGTATATGGTAAGTAATCTGACCTAAGGTGGTCATCTAGTGAAGATTGTATCAGTTGAGGAGGGGAGTTGGAGAATTGGCAACCGAAGGCATGGGAGATTTGAAGGTATCGAAAAAAAAAATAGGACGGTGGTATGTTAAAGTCAGAGTTCAGTTTGGAAAGCGGGACTAGGGATTGGTTGGAGACTTATACATTTTATTTTAACTTTTGTGCAAAAAAATAAAATTGCCACAAAAAGAAAACCAAAAAAAAAAAATTCTCGTGTAAAAAGAACCAAAGAAATAAAGACTTTGCAAAGCACCATGGGAAGGTTTTCTTAAAGGCCTATTTCGTGTTTAGACTTTGTACTTAACCATCATTATGATCCTGGGACACTGTTGACCCCACCCAGACCTTTCCTCTAAATACGAGACACCACCCATCATGCCTTCTTTATGGGTTGGGCCTGCACAGGCCTTGCGCCAAATACGAGGCACCGCGGGTTGGACCTGCATAGACCTTTCCTCTAAATACGAGACACCGCCCATCATGCCTTCTTTATGGGTTGGGCCTGCACAGGCTTTGCCGCTAAATACGAGGCACCGCGGGTTGGACCTGCATAGACCTTTCCTCTAAAATACGAGACACCGCCCATCATGCCTACTTTATGGGTTGGGCCTGCACAGGCCTTGCCGCTAAATACGAGGCACCGCGGGTTGGACCTGCATAGACCTTTCCTCTAAATACGAGACACCGCCCATCATGCCTTCTTTATGGGTTGGGCCTGCACAGGCCTTGCCGCTAAATACGAGGCACTGTGGGTTGGACCTGCATAGACCTTTCCTCTAAATACGAGACACCACCCATCATGCCTTCTTTATGGGTTGGGCCTGCACAGGCCTTGCCGCTAAATACGAAGCATCACCCATCATGCCTTCTTTAGGAGTTGGGCCTCCACAGACCCTTTTTTAAATATTAGGCACCGCCCATCATGCCTTCTTTATGAGTTGGGCCTCCACAGACCCTTCCTTTTTGAATATTAGGCACCGCCCATCATGCCTTTTTTTTTTTTTTTTTTTTTTTTTTTTTTTTGGGTTGGTCCTGCACAGATCCTGCCTCTAAATATAAGGGAACCACCCATCATGCCTTCTTTATGTGTTGTAAGTAGAGTTGAAATTCAAGAGCCACGCCACTGCTAAGAGGTCCAGATACAACTTTATTCCATTAAAGGTCAGGGGTACAGATCAATAAATAGACAAAACGTTTTGGGGGTCTAGGTCCCCCCCCTTATCAGGACTCCTCTCAGGTGCACTGTGCAGGGCTTAGTCAGACGGTCCTCTTCGGACTCCAGATTGGCAGCTTTGCTCTCATCCAATATTCTACACATGTCTGATTCCTCCCATGACCCCCGTCCAGACGGAGCTTCTGCTCTTCACTCCTCTCCAGGCTCCTCATCAGAGGCTCAGTCCAGTAAAATACACCTACGGGTCCAGCGCTATCTTCCACTTTCCTCAACTATTCTTTATAGGTTGGTCCTGCCCAGACCCTGCCTCTAAATATGAAGCACCGCCCACCATGCCTTCTTTAGGGGTTGGTCCTGCACAGATCCTACCTCCTAAATATGAGGCACCGACCCTACCTCTAAATACGAGGCACTGCCCACTATGCCTTCTTTATGGGTTTGTCCTGCACAGACCCTGCCTCTAAATACGAGGCACCGCCCATCATGCCTTCTTTGTGGGCTGGGCCTGCACAGGCCCTACCTCTAAATACGAGGCACCGCCCATCATGGTTTCTTTATTATGGGTTGGTCCTGCACAGACCCTACCTTTTTAAATATGAGGCACCGCCCATCGTGCCTCCTTTATAGGTTGGTCCTGCACAGATCCTACCTCTAAATGCGAGGCACCGCCCATCATGCCTCCTTTGTGGGCTGGGCCTGCACAGACCCTGCCTCTAAATATGAGGCACCGCCCATCATGCCTTTTTTATGGGTTGGGCCTACATAGACTTTTCCTCTAAATGCAAGGCACCGCCCATCTTGCCTTCTTTATGGGTTGGTCCTGCACCGACCCTACCTCTAAATACGAGGCACTGCCCATCATGCCTTCTTTATGGGTTGGTCCTGCACAGACCCTGCCTCTAAATACGAGGCACCGCCCATCATGCCTTCTTTATGGGTTGGTCCTGCACAGACCCTACCTCCTAAATACGAGGCACTGCCCATCATGCCTTCTTTATGGGTTGGTCCTGCACAGACCCTACCTCTAAATACAAGGCACCGCCCATCATGCCTTCTTTATGGGTTGGTCCTGCACAGACCCTACCTCCTAAATACGAGGCACCACCCATAATGCCTTCTTTATGGGTTGGTCCTGCACAGACCCTACCTCCTAAATACGAGGCACTGCCCATCATGCCTTCTTTATGGGTTGGTCCTGCACAGACCCTACCTCTAAATACGAGGCACTGCCCACTATGCCTTCTTCAGGGGCATAACTATAGGGGGTGCAGCAGTCGCGAGCGCAACCGGGCCCTGTGCTGCAAGGGGCCCATACCGCCCCCTCTACATATGGCCGGTGGCAGCATAGGCGGTTAGGCACCGGGCGCACGGGTGGCTGGAGGTGACTAGCAGAGCTCCATGCTCGACTACCGCACTGGCTGCTCTTTAGTTGTGCATTCCCCACACAACCTGTGTCCTCTGCCGCTCCTCTGGGTCCCCCTCTCCTGCTCCATGCAGTGCTGCTCAGTCCGGTGTCTGTCCTCCCCAGTCCAGCCCCCTGAGTGCGGCTCACACTGCACTGCATGCTTCTCCCGGGCAAACAAACTTTAAGCAGATGCAGTGCAGCCCTATGAGAGCCGGCTCCCCAAAGGACACCGCAGGCTTGTCTGCCAGCACCCCCCCTCCTCCTCCCGTCATACACAGATGTTGACAGGTCTTTCTGGGAGATCTGTCCTAGGGACAGGGACCCCATCTCCCCTAGGAACAGGACCCACTTCTTTGTCCCTCATTTTGGTCTGATTTATATAGTTGTACTGTATATAAAATTAACTTTTTGTCTTTCAAAAGGTGTTTTTCAGGGACCCCTTCTCACCTGGGGACAGGGACCCCATCTCCAACGGGGACCCCATCTCCCCTAGGAACAGGACCCACTTCTCCCCAGAGGACAGGGACCCCATTTCCCTTGGGGGCAGGAACCCCTTCTAAAAAAAAATAAAAAAACTGCTGATACCAGTGGTGGAACTACAGGGCTCACAAAAGTCGTACCTGTGACCGAGCCCTGGAGTTCCACCACCGGACTTGGAAGGAACCCTCGGCTGGGGTTCAGGGGGGCCCTTCGTGGTTTCTTGCACCGGGGCCCTGAAGGTTCTAGTTACGCCACTGGCCTTCTTTATGGGTTGGTCCTGCACAGACCCTACCTCCTAAAATACAAGGCACCGCCCACAATGCCTTCTTTATGGGTTGGGCCTGCACAGACCCCTCTTCTTGATATGGGTGTTCTGCTCGCTTGCAGCCAGGATCCCCACCATTCATTTCTTTTTAAATTACTGAGCATGTGCAGGAACTTGAACAAGGGCGATGCCGTGATTCCGGGACACGGTCCTGGACACAGCACTGGTGGGACAGGAAGAGGGGACTGTCTGAGAAAATACGGAACAGTCTTCATGTATGAGATATGTGTGTGTGTGTGTGTGTGTATATATATATATATATATATATATATATAAATAAATAAAATGATTGCATTTCCTCTGTCGTTCCCCATAATCCTTTGCTGACGCTTGTGCTGAGTGCGATTGCGGCAAGGCCCATTGCGGTTCGCTCTTCTCTTTTTCTCACACTTGTAGCGTCAAAGTTGCTGAAAGGGGAAAGGTTGCTACATTTGGGGCTTCAAGAGGAACTCTTTTTTTCTTCACAGCTTCCTCAGACAACCTGAAAGTCCTTCCTGTGTCTCTGCAGCTTCCGTCAGCGCCACCTGCGTGCAGTTGTTTTACCCTCTAGGCCATGGCCACAACCTTCTCAGCTGGCCGTTTATTTTTATTTTTTTTTGCATAACGCCCTAGATACTGCCCCCAGGTCCTGCAACATGACACCGTCGCAACCAAAATTGTCTCGCGCTTCCACCGCACGCTATCCGGCTGCCAGCCTGATTTCTTATTTCTGAACAAAGGTGAAATTTGAAAAAGGGGGATGAAAGGTTTATAAAAGTCATGTCCGGCACTGCTGCAGAGCAAGACCAGCTGAAAAGCTTTAGACGGAAGCTGCCCTCCGCCATACTGCTGTCCTAGATTTGTTTAGCCACACCCACAGGCCATTAGCCACACCCACAGGCCACCAAATCCCCCCCCCCCCCAGACCTTACCACAGGGGGGCACCCCTGAGCTGTTAAAGTGCGATGGGATCTTATGGGAGGGGGCGGTGTTATAGGAGACAATGGAAATCCCCGGACTTTAAAGTATCAATCCATCATAGGAGAGCGGAATAATTTGTAACATTTTGTAACCAGAAAAAACAAAAAAAAACAAATAGGAAAATAAAATAACAATTCAGAGTAACGAGCCGAAAACCCGGGAGAGCAATTCCGGAACTTTCCCATAAATCTGATCCAGGAAGCCCCCCCCCCCCCCCCCCCAAACCGGAACCGCGAGCGATAAAATTCACTGCGATTTCCTTCCACCGCCGATAAAAATAGACAATAAATGTAATAATAGACCAAAAATGATAATAGATCTGCAGAACATCACCCCTCCCCCTCCTGACAGATCCATATTGATAGATTCTGCAGATTATCCCATCACTGACCTCTCTAGAGATCTGCAGAACATCGCTCCCTCCCCTCCCCCTCCTGACAGATCCATATTGATATATTCTGCAGATTATCCCATCACTGACCCCTCTAGAGATCTGCAGAACATCGCTCCCTCCCCTCCCCCTCCTGACAGATCCGTATTGATATATTCTGCAGATTATCCCATCACTGACCCCTCTAGAGATCTGCAGAACATCGCTCCCTCCCCTCCCCCTCCTGACAGATCCATATTGATATATTCTGCAGATTATCCCATCACTGACCTCTCTAGAGATCTGCAGAACATCGCTCCCTCCCCTCCCCCTCCTGACAGATCCATATTGATATATTCTGCAGATTATCCCATCACTGACCCCTCTAGAGATCTGCAGAACATCGCTCCCTCCCCTCCCCCTCCTGATATATTCTGCAGATTATCCCATCACTGACCCCTCTAGAGATCTGCAGAACATCGCTCCCTCCCCTCCCCCTCCTGATATATTCTGCAGATTATCCCATCACTGACCCCTCTAGAGATCTGCAGAACATCGCTCCCTCCCCTACCCCTCCTGATATATTCTGCAGATTATCCCATCACTGACCCCTCTAGAGATCTGCAGAACATCGCTCCCTCCCCTCCCCCTCCTGACAGATCCATATTGATATATTCTGCAGATTATCCCATCACTGACCTCTCTAGAGATCTGCAGAACATCGCTCCCTCCCCTCCCCCTCCTGACAGATCCATATTGATATATTCTGCAGATTATCCCATCACTGACCCCTCTAGAGATCTGCAGAACATCGCTCCCTCCCCTCCCCCTCCTGATATATTCTGCAGATTATCCCATCACTGACCCCTCTAGAGATCTGCAGAACATCGCTCCCTCCCCTCCCCCTCCTGATATATTCTGCAGATTATCCCATCACTGACCCCTCTAGAGATCTGCAGAACATCGCTCCCTCCCCTCCCCCTCCTGATATATTCTGCAGATTATCCCATCACTGACCCCTCTAGAGATCTGCAGAACATCGCTCCCTCCCCTCCCCCTCCTGATATATTCTGCAGATTATCCCATCACTGACCCCTCTAGAGATCTGCAGAACATCGCTCCCTCCCCTCCCCCTCCTGATATATTCTGCAGATTATCCCATCACTGACCCCTCTAGAGATCTGCAGAACATCGCTCCCTCCCCTCCCCCTCCTGACAGATCCATATTGATATATTCTGCAGATTATCCCATCACTGACCTCTCTAGAGATCTGCAGAACATCGCTCCCTCCCCTCCCCCTCCTGACAGATCCATATTGATATATTCTGCAGATTATCTCATCACTGACCTCTCTAGAGATCTGCAGAACATCACTCCCTCCCCTTCCCCTCCTGACAGATCCATATTGATATTATTATTATAATTAAGTTTGCTCAGTGCTTTACTTAATGAATATTGATATATTTGTAGATATTTGGTCTCATTCTCTGGTATTTCTTGTTGCAGTTTTGGAAGATCCGCGTTTGGTGATCTGTGATTGGCGTCTCTCATCATGCCACCATGGGCGTCGTTCCCTCATTGGCTGGCGCTGCTCTTGGTCACCTTTGTACCCCTTTCACCTGCCGAGATCCTGCCCAGGATTGTGTTCTCATACGGTGAGTTTATTTTCAGTCTGTGAGATCCTATTATTATTATTATTATCATTCCTGGAGTGAGAGGATTAGATTCTATTATATGATATTATATTATGAGGTCAGATTTGCAGCTTTCATCTTCAAACCTTCAGAGAAATGTTTGTCATTCAGAAGATCTGCAATTATAATTCCCGGAGAGTGTGCCAACCGCGGGAACCGGCTGAGCGGGTTCTGAAGTCTCGTGTTTCATGTGATCAACCTGAACCTCTCATCACCGAGACATTCCGCAAATACTCTCCAGATATAAGATATATTATACAGGAGTGACATCACCGCTCTCCAGATATAAGATATATTATAGAGGAGTGACATCACCGCTCTCCAGATATAAGATATATTATACAGGAGTGACATCACCGCCCTCCAGATATAAGATATATTATACAGGAGTGACATCACCACTCTCCAGATATAAGATATATTATAGAGGAGTGACATCACCGCTCTCCAGATATAAGATATATTATACAGGAGTGACATCACCGCTCTCCAGATATAAGATATATTATACAGGAGTGACATCACCGCCCTCCAGATATAAGATATATTATAGAGGAGTGACATCACCGCTCTCCAGATATAAGATATATTATACAGGAGTGACATCACCGCTCTCCAGATATAAGATATATTATACAGGAGTGACATCACCGCCCTCCAGATATAAGATATATTATACAGGAGTGACATCACCACTCTCCAGATATAAGATATATTATAGAGGAGTGACATCACCGCTCTCCAGATATAAGATATATTATACAGGAGTGACATCACCGCCCTCCAGATATAAGATATATTATAGAGGAGTGACATCACCGCTCTCCAGATATAAGATATATTATACAGGAGTGACATCACCGCTCTCCAGATATAAGATATATTATACAGGAGTGACATCACCGCTCTCCAGATATAAGATATATTATACAGGAGTGACATCACCGCCCTCCAGATATAAGATATATTATACAGGAGTGACATCACCGCTCTCCAGATATAAGATATATTATACAGGAGTGACATCACCGCCCTCCAGATATAAGATATATTATACAGGAGTGACATCACCGCTCTCCAGATATAAGATATATTATACAGGAGTGACATCACCGCCCTCCAGATTTAAGATATATTATACAGGAGTGACATCACCGCCCTCCAGATATAAGATATATTATAGAGGAGTGACATCACCGCTCTCCAGATATAAGATATATTATACAGGAGTGACATCACCGCTCTCCAGATATAAGATATATTATACAGGAGTGACATCACCGCTCTCCAGATATAAGATATATTATACAGGAGTGACATCACCGCTCTCCAGATATAAGATATATTATAGAGGAGTGACATCACCGCTCTCCAGATATAATATACAGGTGTGATATTTTCCGGTGTCTTCTCCAGGTGATCCGGCCAGATCGGTGAGTTCCTTCAGCCGGCCCGGCGTCCAAAATTACGACCAGCTCCTTCTGGTGGAGAACAAGGAGACGGTCTATGTTGGCGCCAGAGAACACGTCTTGAAGCTGAGTAGTCGGGACTCCGGGAATCTCCAGTTCCTTCAAGAGGTAAACTTCACCCATCCCCCCTCTTTGCTGCCACCCCCCCCCCCCCCAGTCTGTTATAATCCCCGATGTAGCCGAGCCTTAGACACCCCTAGTTTCCATAACTGAATGAACTGAAATCCAATGAATGAAAAGGGCGGGGCCAGTCAAACCCGGGAGGAAAGGGCTAGATGATGCTCAATGTTCACTGGCCAAGAAATGAGGCGGGTTCAATGGCCACACTGACTCTTTTCTTTTTCTTCACAGGTTTCCTGGCCGTCCCCTGCAGACCAAATTTCAAGCTGTCGGAACAAGGCCCGGAAAGAGGTAACCTCCCCACCCCCGTACGCCTCGTCACTGCGCAGTGTGGTCACCACCACCATATGACCTCAATTACTCATCATGTCCCCCTTTTTTACGCCTCCCACAGGGTGAATGTCATAACTTCATCCGCGTCCTGCAGCCCGTCAATGACACCCACCTCTACATCTGCGGGACCAACGCCTTCAACCCCACCTGCACCTACGTGGTGAGTGGATTCCTACTATCAGTCCATGAGTGGCACGTATTGCCCTGCCAATCCAGAACAAGGCCTGGCCTTCAGAGGCAGCTGCCAATCCAGAACAAGGCCTGGCCTTCAGAGGCAGCTGCCGATCCAGAACAAGGCCTGGCCTTCAGGGGCAGCTGCCGACCCAAAACAAGGCCTGGCCTTCAGGGGCAGCTGCCGACCCAAAACAAGGCCTGGCCTTCAGAGGGCAGCTGCCAATCCAGAACAAGGCCTGGCCTTCAGAGGCAGCTGCCGATCCAGAACAAGGCCTGGCCTTCAGGGGCAGCTGCCGACCCAGAACAAGGCCTGGCCTTCAGGGGCAGCTGCCGACCCAAAACAAGGCCTGGCCTTCAGGGGCAGCTGCCGATCCAGAACAAGGCCTGGCCTTCAGAGGTAGCTGCCGATCCAGAACAAGGCCTGGCCTTCAGAGGCAGCTGCCGATTCAGAACAAGGCCTGGCCTTCAGGGGCAGCTGCCAATCCAGAACAAGGCCTGGCCTTCAGAGACAGCTGCCGATCCAGAAGAAGGCCTGGCCTTCAGAGGCAGCTGCCGATCCAGAAGAAGGCCTGGCCTTCAGAGGCAGCTGCCGATTCAGAACAAGGCCTGGCCTTCAGGGGCAGCTGCCGATCCAGAACAAGGCCTGGCCTTCAGAGGCAGCTGCCGATCCAGAACAAGGCCTGGCCTTCAGAGGCAGCTGCCGATCCAGGACAAGGCCTGGCCTTCAGGGGCAGCTTCCGATCCAGAACAAGGCCTGGCCTTCAGGGGCAGCTGCCGATCCAGAACAAGGCCTGGCCTTCAGGGGCAGCTGCCGATCCAGAACAAGGCCTGGCCTTCAGAGGCAGCTGCCGATTCAGAACAAGGCCTGGCCTTCAGAGGCAGCTGCCGATCCAGAACAAGGCCTGGCCTTCAGGGGCAGCTGCCGATCCAGAACAAGGCCTGGCCTTCAGAGGTAGCTGCCGATCCAGAAGAAGGCCTGGCCTTCAGGGGCAGCTGCCGATCCAGAACAAGGCCTGGCCTTCAGGGGGGGGCTGCCGATCCAGAAGAAGGCCTGGCCTTCAGAGGCAGCTGCCGATTCAGAACAAGGCCTGGCCTTCAGGGGCAGCTGCCGATCCAGAACAAGGCCTGGCCTTCAGAGGTAGCTGCCGATCCAGAACAAGGCCTGGCCTTCAGAGGTAGCTGCCGATCCAGAACAAGGCCTGGCCTTCAGGGGCAGCTGCCGATCCAGAACAAGGCCTGGCCTTCAGGGGCAGCTGCCGATCCAGAACAAGGCCTGGCCTTCAGAGGCAGCTGCCGATCCAGAACAAGGCCTGGCCTTCAGGGGCAGCTGCCGATCCAGAACAAGGCCTGGCCTTCAGGGGCAGCTGCCGATCCAGAACAAGGCCTGGCCTTCAGAGGCAGCTGCCGATCCAGAACAAGGCCTGGCCTTCAGAGGCAGCTGACAATCTGTTCTAAGAAATGCCAGAGTTGCCAGGTCCAGGCCCGAGCTCCTCCACAGTAGGACACCTTTGGGTTAAGAATTTACATGGTGGGGATCAGAGATGAAGCCGGGTGGGGTGGGGAGGGGGTGTCTATCCATGACTAAAAAATAAAAATGGTGGTTTTGACTTTTTGTGTTTAGAATTTGGACACCTTCTCTTTGTCGACCAACCATAACAACGAGACTCTGAGTCTGGATGGACGAGGACAGTCGCCCTTCGATCCTCAGCATAAACACACCGAGATCATCGTGGGTGAGTACAACACAAAAGGTTGACCATGTGAAGTTCAGTAATGTGTGGATTCGGCAACTGTCAGGAATCTGTATGCCCAGTAGGGTTGCCACCTGTCCGGGAATTCACCCGGACAGTCCGGGTTTTAAATTGTGTGTCCGGGTTTCAGGTGGACGCAACTTAGCAACTTTGCTCTTGGCACTGGATAATCTTGTCCCGGCACTGCACAGATCATTTGTGCTTCAATAAATTCCTTCCTAGAAATAGTCGTGGAAATGGGGCACCAATGGGGGGGGGCCGATAGACAGAAGATGATGTCCCCCAATAATGCTTAAAGTGATTCAACTGAGAATGTTTTTGGCCATTTCACATTTTATGCCTAAAGACTTAGTCCAGATTGGATCACTAAAAGCTGATTTGCCCCCCCGGAGGTGACTGCCATCATCCCAGCAAGGTAGGAGAAAAGCCGGGTCTAACCCCCCTGCCCCTGTATATCCAGATATTTGTAGCCGTGGATTTGAGAGAAGATGACCTGCTTTATGAGCGCGTGATGAACTACTGCGGCAAGAGGCACGTGGAGCTGCAGCAAGAGGCACGTGGAGCTGCAGCAAGAGGCACGTGGAGCTGCAGCAAGAGGCATGTGGAGCTGCGGCAAGAGGCACGTGGAGCTGCGGCAAGAGGCACGTGGAGCTGCGGCAAGAGGCACGTGGAGCTGCGGCAAGAGGCACGTGGAGCTGCGGCAAGAGGCACGTGGAGCTGCGGGGAGCTGAGAGAGTATAAAGCCTCGGTGGCGGTGTCCCATGTTTCTCTGGTGGACAAGCGGCTGAGCTCATGGTTGTCTGGTTGAGCTCAGACCATGAACAGTCGGGTTTTATTTACTAAAGCTGGAGAGTGCAAAATCCGGCTCACTTCTGCATAGAGACCAATCGGCTTCCAGGTTTTATTGCCAAAGCTTAATTGAACAAGCTGAGGTCAGAAGCTGATTGGTCTCTAGGCAGAAGTGAGACGGATTTTGCACTCTCCAGCTTTCGTAAATACACCTCAATGTCCTCCCCGATTCCTCTAAACTGCAGAACAATCATTTTCAGCTTCTAAGTTGTGTCTATAAAAACAGAAATCTCTTAGAATACAGAACCGTCTCCGTCCAATCAGATTCCTCATTTTATTTGGTCAGAGATGAAAAATGAAATCTCATTTGTTGCTAGGAACAACTTCTGTCCAGAATGTTTTATTTCTCCATTTCTTAACTTCTACACAAAATAAGAAGCATGTAAAATAATTCACTAAATATACTGACAATGCCTCTTCCCTCCTCTATCACTTTCCCATTTCTCCTTCTCTCTTCTTCCTCATCTTCTCTTCTTCCTCCTTTTCCTCCTCATTGTCTCTTCTTTTCTCTCTCTTTTCTGCTTCTTCTCTCCTTCTTCTTCTTTTCTCTCTCTTCTCCTCCTCTTTTCTCTCTTCTCCTCTTCTCTTCTTTTCTCTCTCTTCTCCTCTTCTTTTCTCTTTCTTCTCCTCTTCTTTTCTCTCTCTTCTTCTCTACCTCTTCTTTTCTCCCTCTTCTCCTCTTCTTTTCTTTCTCTTCTCCTCTTCTTTTCTCTCTCTTCTCCTCTTCTTTTCTCTCTCTTCTCTTCTTCTTCTCTCCCTCTTCTTTTCTCTCTCTTCTTTTCTCTCTCTTATCCCTCTTCTTCTTTTCTTTCTCTTCTCCCTCTTCTCCTCCTTCTCTCCCTCTTCTTTTCTCTTATTCTTCTCCTCCTTCTCTCCCTCTCTCTCCCCCCCCCCCCCTCTCTCTCTCTCTCTCTCTCTCCCTCTCCTCTCTCCTCTCTCTCTCCTCTCTCTCCCTCTCCCTCTCCCTCTCCCTCTCTCTCTCTCTCTCTCTCTCTCTCTCCCTCTCCCTCTCCCTCTCTCTCTCCCCTCTCTCCTCTCCCCTCTCCCTCTCTCTCTCCCCTCCCTCCCTCTCTCTCTCTCTCTCTCTCTCTCTCTCTCTCCTCTCCCTCTCCTCTCTCCCTCTCCCTCTCCTCCCTCTCCTCTCCCTCTCTCCCTCTCCCCTCTCTCCTCCCTCTCTCCCTCTCTCCCTCTCTCTCCTCTCTCTCTCTCTCTCTCTCTCTCTCTCTCTCTCTCTCTCTCTCCCTCTCTCTCTCTCCCTCTCTCTTCTCTCTCTCTCTCTCCCTCTCTCTCTCTCTCTCTCTCTCTCTCCTCTCTCTCTCTCTCTCTCTCTCTCTCTCTCTCTCTCTCTCTCTCTCTCCTCCCTCTCTCCCCCCCCCCCTCTCTCTCCCCCCTCTCTCTCTCTCTCTCCCCCCCCTCTCTCTCTCTCTCCCCCCCCTCTCTCTCTCTCTCTCCCCCCTCTCTCTCTCTCTCTCTCCCCCCCTCTCTCTCTCTCTCTCTCTCCCCCCTCTCTCTCTCCCCCCTCTCTCTCTCTCCCCCCTCTCTCTCTCTCTCTCTCTCTCTCCCCCCCCCTCTCTCTCTCCCCTCTCGCGCTCTCTCTCTCTCCCCTCTCGCTCTCTTTCTTTCTCTCTCGCGCTCTCTTTCTTTCTCTCTCTCTCTCTCTTTCTTTCTCGCTCTCCCCTCTCTCTCTCTCTCTCTCTCTCTCTCTCCCCTCTCGCTCTCTCTCTCTCTCTCTCTCTCTCCTCTCCTCTCTCTCTCTCTCTCTCTCTCTCTCTCTCTCTCTCTCTCTCTCTCTCTCTCTCGTTTTCTTCTCTCCCTTCTTCTCGCCCTCTTCTTCTCTCCCTCGTCCCTTCTTCTATGTTTCTTCCCTTCTTCTTTCCCTCTTCTCTTCTTCCCCTCTGCTCTTCCCCCATTCCTCCTTCTTTCCCTCTTCTCTTTCCTTCTTCCTTCTTCTCCCCCTCGGTAGATGGTGAGCTGTACACGGGCACAATGAATAATTTCATAGGGAATGATCCCATCATCTACCGGACGCTGGGTAGCCGAACTTCGCTAAAGACGGACACCTCTCTGGGATGGCTGCATTGTAAGTTTCCTCTTCTGTATGAGATCCCTTTTTGTATTCGCATTTCTCAACTTCTTCTTTTTTTATTTTATTTATTTATTTATTTTTTAACATGGAGGAACCCTTGAAAAAAATCTTCAGTATAAACCGTGACTTAAGAAAAATAATGAATGTGGCGTACTGAGCATGTGTGCCATGAAGTGTTTTCTGAATGATATTGAAAAGAAACAATTAACAATCCTAATAATAATAATAATAATAATAATAATAACAATAAATTGCCAAAAAAGAAACGCAGACATTGAAAATGATTGAGTTGTTGACATTGAATGTAAGGGGAGAAATGCCTCCACTTGTTTTGTTGGCGGGTACAGTAGGTCCCCCTTTATTGGTGGTCAGTGGAGAAGAGCCCCCTTATGTAAATAGTTTGTAAAGAAGAGCCCCCTTAGAGAAGGGCCCCCTTTATATCGATGGTCGGTAGAGAAGGGCCCCCTTTATATCGATGGTCGGTAGAGAAGGGCCCCCTTTATATCGATGGTCGGTAGAGAAGGGCCCCCTTTATATCGATGGTCGGTAGAGAAGGGCCCCCTTTATATCGATGGTCGGTAGAGTAGGGCCCCCTTTATATCGATGGTCGGTAGAGAAGGGCCCCCTTTATATCGATAGAGAAGGGCCCCCTTTATATCGATGGTCGGTAGAGAAGGGCCCCCTTTATATCGATGGTCGGTAGAGAAGGGCCCCCTTTATATCGATGGTCGGTAGAGAAGGGCCCCCTTTATATCGATGGTCGGTAGAGAAGTGCCCCCTTTATATCGATGGTCGCTAGAGAAGGGCCCCCTTTATATCGATGGTCGGTAGAGAAGGGCCCCCTTTATATCGATGGTCGGTAGAGAAGGGCCCCCTTTATATCGATGGTCGGTAGAGAAGGGCCCCCTTTATATTGATGGTCGGTAGAGAAGGGCCCCCTTTATATTGATGGTCGGTAGAGAAGGGCCCCCTTTATATCGATGGTCGGTAGAGAAGGGCCCCCTTTATATCGATGGTCGGTAGAGAAGGGCCCCCTTATATTTGTGGTCGGTAGAAAAGGGCCCCCTTTATATCGATGGTCAGTAGGGAAGAGTAAGATTAGTACTCATAGATAAGTCTCTTATTTCCCATATTGGTGTTCTCTTCCCACAGCGGACACGGCCTTCGCCGGATCCTTTTACATCCCCTCTGATGGGAAAGTCTACTTCTTCTTCGATGAAACGGGCAAAGAGTTTGACTTCTTTGACAAGCTGACGGTTCCCCGCGTGGCCCGAGTCTGCAAGGTGAGGAGACGCCACCACTGAACCAGAAGATAGACACATTTCCGTCTGGTTTGATTGGACTCTCACCAAACCCCCCCCCCCTCCCCACAAGGGTTAATGGGAACCTTTGGTGGGAAAACCTCCCTCCAGCCCTCCCCACCTCCATCACTTTGGAGGGGGAGGAAGGCAGTAGAGCGGATCTGGAAGAGGAGGAGGAAAGGAGAGCGGATCAGGAGGAGGAGGAAAGGAGAGCGGATCTGGAGGAGGAGGAGGACAGGAGAGCGGATCTGGAGGAGGAGGGCAGGAGAGCGGATCTGGAGGAGGAGGAGGAGGGCAGTAGAGCGGATCTGGAGGAGGAGGAGGAGGGCAGGAGAGCGGATCTGGAGGAGGAGGAGGAGGGCAGGAGAGCGGATCTGGAGGAGGAGGAGGAGGGCAGGAGAGCAGATCTGGAGGAGGAGGAGGAGGGCAGTAGAGCGGATCTGGAGGAGGAGGAGGGCAGGAGAGCGGATCTGGAGGAGGAGGAGGAGGGCAGGAGAGCGGATCTGGAGGAGGAGGGCAGGAGAGCGGATCTGGAGGAGGAGGAGGAGGGCAGGAGAGCGGATCTGGAGGAGAAGGAGGAGGGCAGGAGAGCGGATCTGGAGGAGGAGGGCAGGAGAGCGGATCTGGAGGAGGAGGAGGAGGGCAGGAGAGCGGATCTGGAGGAGGGAAAGAGAGTGGATCTGGAGGAAGGCAGGAGAGTGGATCTGGAGGAGGGCAGGAGAGTGGATCTGGAGGAAGGCAGGAGAGCGGATCTGGAGGAAGGCAGGAGAGCGGATCTGGAGGAGGGCAGGAGAGCGGATCTGGAGGAAAGCAGGAGAGCGGATCTGGAAGAAGGCAGGAGAGCGGATCTGGAGGAAGGCAGGAGAGCGGATCTGGAGGAAGGCAGGAGAGCGGATCTGGAGGAGGGCAGGAGAGCGGATCTGGAGGAAGGCAGGAGAGCGAATCTGGAGGAAGGCAGGAGAGCGGATCTGGAGGAAGGCAGGAGATCGGATCTGGAGGAAGGCAGGAGAGCGGATCTGGAGGAGGGCAGGAGAGCGGATCTGGAGGAAGGCAGGAGAGCGGATCTGGAGGAAGGCAGGAGAGCGGATCTGGAGGAAGGCAGGAGAGCGGATCTGGAGGAAGGCAGGAGAGCGGATCTGGAGGAAGGCAGGAGAGCGGATCTGGAGGAGGGCAGGAGAGCGGATCTGGAGGAGGGCAGGAGAGCGGATCTGGAGGAGGGCAGGAGAGCGGATCTGGAGGAGGGCAGGAGAGCGGATCTGGAGGAAGGCAGGAGAGCGGATCTGGAGGAAGGCAGGAGAGCGGATCTGGAGGAAGGCAGGAGAGCGGATCTGGAGGAAGGCAGGAGAGCGGATCTGGAGGAAGGCAGGAGAGCGGATCTGGAGGAAGGCAGGAGAGCGGATCTGGAGGAAGAGGAGGGCAGGAGAGTGCAGATCTGGAGGAGGAGGAGGGCAGGAGAGTGCAGATCTGGAGGAGGAGGAGGGCAGGAGAGTGCAGATCTGGAGGAGGAGGAGGGCAGGAGAGTGCAGATCTGGAGGAGGAGGAGGGCAGGAGAGCGGATCTGGAGGAAGAGGAGGGCAGGAGAGTGGATCTGGAGGAGGAGGAGGGCAGGAGAGCGGATCTGGAGGAGGAGGAGGGCAGGAGAGCGGATCTGGAGGTGGAGGAGGAGGGCAGGAGAGCGTAGATCTGGAGGAGGAGGAGGGCAGGAGAGCGGATCTGGAGGAGGAGGAGGGCAGGAGAGCGTAGATCTGGAGGAAGAGGAGGGCAGGAGAGTGGATCTGGAGGAGGAGGAGGGCAGGAGAGTGGATCTGGAGGAGGAGGAGGGCAGGAGAGTGGATCTGGAGGAGGAGGAGGGCAGGAGAGCGGATCTGGAGGAGGAGGACGGGCAGGAGAGCGGATCTGGAGGTGGAGGAGGAGGGCAGGAGAGCGGATCTGGAGGAGGAGGAAGCAGATCTGAAGGGATTGTGTAGTATAATGTTTAACTGATTATTGTCTCTGCTCTCCCAGAACGACATCGGAGGAGATAAAGTTCTACAGAAGAAATGGACCACCTTCCTGAAAGCACAACTGGTCTGCTCCAACGCCAACAACTTCCCCTTCAACGTCATGCATCATGTAGCGCTACTGAACCCCGAGGACCCCCAACACAGCGTGTTCTATGGGGTCTTCAGCTCACAGTGGTGAGTACCAGAGATTGATATATATCATTATTGTATGTCTTATATCTGGAGGGCGGTGATGTCACTCCTGTATAATATATCTTATATCTGGAGAGGGGACCCCAAAGCACCCTCCTAATGTTGAGAGCATGTGGCCTGGTACGGTTCAGGTGGGAGGGGGGGCCGCTCTCCCCACCCCCTCTTTTCCTGCGGCCTGCCAGGTTGCGTGCTCGGATAAAGGGTCTGGTATAGATTTTGAGGGGGACCCTACGCCATTTTTTTTTTTTTTGGCCGGGGTTCCCCTTAAAATCCATCCCAGACCTGAAGGGTCTGGTATGGATATTTGGGGGGGACCCCATGCCATTTTTTTTTGGGCTGGGGTTCCCCTTAATATCCATACCAGACTTGAAGGGCCTGGTTATTGAATTTGGGGGGACCCCCACGCTTTTTTTTTTTTATCAATGAATGACTGTTCTCGATATTTGTAGTTGGATTTACTAACGATTCGTAACGATTCGTAACTCGAAATTGAAATTCGATATTTGTAGTTGGATTCGAATTGTTCTCTGTGTTATGAGAACCGACAATTCATTAGCTGCTAACGATTCGTAACGATTCGTAACTTTACTAACGATTCGTAATTTTTTTTACGATTTGAACGGAATTTCGTACACGAATTACGAATTTTTTTATATACGAAACGGGACGAAACGAAACTAAACAAAATTTTTGACAGTTCCCATGTCTAATATCTTATATCTGGAGGGCGGTGATGTCACTCCTGTATAATATATATCTTATATCTGGAGAGCGGTGATGTCACTCCTGTATAATGTATCTTATATCTGGAGGGCGGTGATGTCACTCCTGTATAATATATCTTATATCTGGAGGGCGGTGATGTCACTCCTGTATAATATATCTTATATCTGGAGAGCGGTGATGTCACTCTGTATAATATATCTTATATCTGGAGAGTGGTGATGTCACTCCTGTATAATATATCTTATATCTGGAGAGTGGTGATGTCACTCCTGTATAATATATCTTATATCTGGAGAGCGGTGATGTCACTCCTGTATAATATATCTTATATCTGGAGAGCGGTGATGTCACTCCTGTATAATATATCTTATATCTGGAGAGCGGTGATGTCACTCTGTATAATATATCTTATATCTGGAGAGCGGTGATGTCACTCCTGTATAATATATCTTATATCTGGAGAGCGGTGATGTCACTCCTGTATAATATATCTTATATCTGGAGGGCGGTGATGTCACTCCTGTATAATATATCTTATATCTGGAGGGCGGTGATGTCACTCCTGTATAATATATCTTATATCTGGAGGGCGGTGATGTCACTCCTGTATAATATATCTTATATCTGGAGGGCGGTGATGTCACTCCTGTATAATATATCTTATATCTGGAGGGCGGTGATGTCACTCCTGTATATTATCTTCTATCTGGAATGAATTCATATCTATAAATAGTGTGTAGAGCGCCCCCTGCTGCTCTCGGGTGTTTTATCCTCAGTATTGATCCCGTATATTGGATTTGTCGTGGTGAAGATCGAACGCTTCCTTCACATTCAGTATATATAATTGTTCAGTAATGACGATCTATATTCCGCGTTCGGCTCGCTCTCCATACATTATCGGATCAATGATTACACCGGCGGGGCTCGGGGGGTGCGGCCGTTTGTTTCCATGCAGTCAATGTGCTGTCCAGGAATCCGTCGGGAAGGAGTCCATTATATCAGGACAGGAAGGATTTGTTCTCCGGTTTTCCAATCGATAATGATTTGTAAAGACGGGTAACATCCGGCGCCGTTCGTCAAGAGCGAGACGTCCGATATCCGTCAGCAGAGGGTTCATGGCGGGCCGTCCCAGGAGGGGAGGGGACCCTTTCCTGACTGTAGGGGAAACATGTCGCCATTATGGAAACTCCAAGAGCCTGTGCAGACATAAGGCGACAAGAAGCACAATAATACATTTGTT
Organism: Lithobates sylvaticus; assembly: GCA_028564925.1. Classification (NCBI taxonomy): domain Eukaryota; kingdom Metazoa; phylum Chordata; class Amphibia; order Anura; family Ranidae; genus Lithobates; species Lithobates sylvaticus. Next base: position 31,083,273 of record CM053038.1, read on the forward strand.
ACAGATAAATACATTTAAAAAAATTATATTAATATAATAAGAATATTACAAATATTAAATCTCTCTTTAGCTCACTTATGTGATCCCTGAAATATCAATGTATATATATATATATATATTTATTTTTTAATCAGGCCACGTAGTCTCTTGCAATCGGCCTTTATGTTAAATTGCCTCACTAGCTGAAAGCAGAAATCAGGCTTGCTATGGCAGTGTCTGTTGTTTAAATATTTGGGCTGGACAGAAAGCAAGCAAAGGGGGCAGAGCAGCGGCCAAAAACAGGAGGTGAGGTGAAACAGCTGCCAAGAACCAGCAGCAAGGCAGAGCAGTGGGAAAGAACAAGCAGTGGGGGTGGGGGGGGGGGGGGGAGTGAAGCAGTGGCCAAAAACAAGCAAGGAGCGAAGCCCGGCCCCAAGAAAAAGGGAGGCTGTAGAACAGTGGCCAAGAATAAGTGGGGGTGGATCCGTGACCATGAACAATCATGGGGGGGGGGGGGGAATGGTAGCGCAGTGGCCAAGACTAAGCCAGGGTGGATCAGTGGCCAAGAATAAGCAGGAGTGAAGCAGTGGCCAAAAACAAGCAAGGGAGAAGCCCTGGCCCCAAGAAAAATGGAGGCTGTAGAACAGTGGCCAAGATCAAGCATTGGGGTGGAGCAGTGGCCAAAAATAAGCAGGGGTGGGTCAGTGGCCAAAAATAAGCAGGGGTGGGTCAGTGGCCAAGAATAAGCAGGGGTGGGTCAGTGGCCAAAAATAAGCAGGGGTGGGTCAGTGGCCAAGAATAAGCAGGGGTGGGTCAGTGGCCAAGAATAAGCAGGGGTGTGTCAGTGGCCAAGAATAAGCAGGGGTGTGTCAGTGGCCAAGAATAAGCAGGGGTGTGTCAGTGGCCAAGAATAAGCAGGGGTGTGTCAGTGGCCAAGAATAAGCAGGGGTGGAGCAGTGGCCAAGAATAAGCAGGGGTGGAGCAGTGGCCAAGAATAAGCAGGGGCCAGTGGCATGGAGTATGTGAGCTTTGAAAAGTGTTGCCCTCCTTATGGTAACTGGTGGAAGATTTGCCACGCTTTGGTTTGGTGGACAGAACGGGGCATCCCGGGTGTATTTAGCTGTTCGGCCAGTGTTGTGGTTTAATCGTTTGCTCCACCCCCAGGCCTTTGAGAGCTTTCTGTAGGATAAGGATAGTCATGTGACCCTCTTATTTTGTCCCCACAGGCAGTCAGACGGCTCCAACAGTTCCGCCATCTGCTCCTTCAAACTTGCAGACATTGAGGTGGCTTTCAACGGCCACTACAAGGAGCAAAACAAAGAGAGTTCAAAGTGGACCAGATACACCGGACCCGTGTCCAATCCCCGGCCCGGCAGTGTAAGTACTTGGTACCACCTCCTCACCTATCAACTGCTTTGGTATTTCTAGACTCTAGTACTCTAAGCAGCCACAAGGTGGCAGTGTCACGCTGTTTTAAGGAACCACAAGGCAGCAGTGCCGCACTGTTTTAGGCATCCACGTGGTGGCAGTGCCGCACTGTTCTAGGCATCCACGTGGTGGCAGTGCCGCACTGTTTTAGGCATCCACGTGGTGGCAGTGTCGCACTGTTTTAGGCATCCACGTGGTGGCAGTGAGTGTCGCACTGTTTTAGGCAAACACGTGGTGGCAGTGTCGCACTGTTTTAGGCAACCACGTGGTGGCAGTGTCGCACTGTTTTAGGCAACCACAAGGTGGCAGTGTCGCACTGTTTTAGGCAACCACAAGGTGGCAGTGTCGCACTGTTTTAGGCAACCACAAGGTGGCAGTGTCGCACTGTTTTAGACAACCACAAGGTGGCAGTGTCGCACTGTTTTAGGCAACCACAAGGTGGCAGTGTCGCACTGTTTTAGGCATCCACGTGGTGGCAGTGTCGCATTGTTTTAGGTAGCGTTTTTCGCAGTTTCATGCAAAATTTTTCCTATCCCTTTTTAGTGCTCATCTGGGAAATTCTCCGACACAGACCTCAATTTCATGAAAGACCACTTCCTGATGGACGACAAGGTTTTGCCAGTCGGCAAGCGCCCCCTGCTGATCCAACAGAGTGTCAGCTACAGTCACATCGCCATAGATTCTGTACCTGCACTATCTGGAGACAATTACACCGTGATGTTCCTGGGCACAAGTAAGCAATTCAGACCTTTCTCATATTTATGATGCCCCCCTGCTGTGCACCTGGGGTGTTGTGCTGCCCTCTGCTGGTTGTATAGTATATGGCCACCATCCTCCAATGCTACACAGGGATGTTTAATGCTTCCATCTGCTGGTCACATGTGGTATTGCAGTGCTCCCTATTGCATTACATCTGTAAATGCTGCCCTCTTTGGGGTTCCCTGTCATTACTAGACATGTGCAATTTGTTTTCTTCAAAATTAGTTTTTTAACTAAATTCGACAAATTTATGAATTTGGAAACATTCTAATTAACGAAAACCTGTTTAACGAATTTCTCCGAATATTCGTAAATTCAAAAAATCTGAAATAATAACCTATAAAATTTTAGGTATAGCAAATTCCTTTCAATTCTGCTGTTAGTGAACGTATCGAATACGAATTTATCCAAAGTTACGAATTACCAGAAATAACGAATGCTGCATCTAAACGAATGGAACGTAACAAATTAATTATAATAAATAATATAATTAATAAATTCATTTAATTAACAATATAATTAATAATAATAATAAATAAAATAATTAACAATAAAAACGTTTTATTATTATTTATTATAAATTTTTTACGTTCCATTTTTTTTAGATGCGGCATTCAATATTTCGGATAATTCGTAACTTCGGATAAATTCGTATTCGTTACATTCACCAACAGCCAAATTTGAAAGAAATTTCCAATACCTATAATTTAATAGTTAGTTATTAGTTAATAAGTTATTATTTAGAATTAACGGATTCTCTTTATTTTCAAATTTACGAAATTTCGAATTGCGATAACAAACGACACGAAGAAACAAAAACAAACAAATTTTGCGGAAATGGCTAGTCATTACAGGGATTATTCTGTGTCTGCCATGCTGCCCCCTGCTGGTTGCACTGGGTATTGCAGTGATCCAGTAGTGCTTTTCGGTGGATGTTTACTGCTCCCATCTGCTGGTCAGATGTGGTATTGTAGTGGTCCCTATTACATTACATGCAGTGAACTGTTGCAATGCTGCCCTCTCTCTGTGTTCCTCTGGCATTACAGGGACTTTCCTGTGTCTGCCCTCTGCTGGTTGCCCAGGGTATTGCAGTGATCCTGTAGTGCTTTTCAGGGACGGTTAATGCTCCCATCTGCTGGTCACATGTGGTACTGCAATGGTTTCTATTACAATACAGAGTATTGTTGTAATGCTTGCCTGCTCCTCTTCAGCATTAGTGACCATTCCATTTCTGCCCCCCCCCCCGCCAGGCCATCCTTCCATCTGGGGCCCGGGGCCTGTCAGGGCAATCTTTTTAAACACCCTCTGGGTGCATGCACAATAATTCCATAAGCTCTAGCTCCCAGTGATTAAAATAAAAGCTCCAAGGGTCCCATCTGGTCAGCAGCAGAGGTCTGAGAGGGGCCAATTTTGTCTTTTTTGGGGGCAGGTGGTGTAATCCTTCAGAGATCCCCAAAATTAGTATAGTGTCCCCTCGCTAGCCTTGGTCCCTACTGATAAGACCCGTGGGGGGGGGGTGCTTTAATTTTTTGCTTGGAGCCTTCGCTGGTGGGATTTTCCTGCGACCAAAAATATTTACTGTCTTTTTTTTTTTTTTTTTTTTTCTGTGTGGTGTGGAGAAAGGCGAGCTGTATGGGGCCCCCCGTGATTTCTGATGGTGGCCCTTGAGGTTGGCCGTTGTCAGTGTTCACAGTGCTGCTTATAGGGGTTGAGCAGCTTTTGTCTGATAGGGATCACTGCAGTGCAGATTACAAACCTATTATTATGCTTCCCTCTACTGGTAAAATGTAATATTGCAGAATTCAGTGTTGTATATGGCTTTTGTTGTTTTTTTTTTTTTTTTTTTTTTACTTGGCTGTTTTTTTTTTTACTTTAAGTGCATACAACTTTTTATTTTACAAACTCTTCACATGGTACACATTTTTAAATATTGTTTGCAGCCCATAAGATGCCATTTCTATTTAATCATCAGTGTGTAGGCAGGTGCAGTTAGCCACTAGGTGGCTCTATGCCAGATTCTTGTCATCAGGTGTTAGAGCCCTCCTGTAGTGGCTGTTATTGTGATGCAACCTGGTATGCTGCTTCCCTCTGCTGGTGGCATTGAGCACTGCTGTGATCCATATTATTATGCTTCCCTCTACTGGTCAAATATAATATTGCAGAATTCAATGTTGTGTGTATATATATATATATATATGGCTTTTGTTGTGTTTTATTTATTATATATCTTTTGTTTTTTTTTTTATTATAATCTTTTTTTTTTCACTTTGCTTGGCTGTTTTTTGTTTGTTTTTTAAACTTTAAGTGCATACAACTTTTATTTTACAAACCCTTCACATGGTACACATTTTGAAATATCGTTTGCAGCCCATAAAATGTCATTTCTGCAGTAGCTGCCTCTTTTTGGAGGGGGTATACTATTCAATCGTCAGTGTGTAGGCGGGTGCAGTTAGCAAGTCTGCCACAAGGTGGCTCTGTGCCAGAATAGTGTCATCAGGTGCTAGGCCCCTTTTAGTTTAGAGCCCTCCCTGTAGTGAGGTAATAGTGCCCGTTATTGTGACGCAACCTGGTATGCTGCTTCCCTCTGCTGGTGGCATTGAGCGCTGCAGTGATCCCAATTTTATGCTTCCCTCTACTGGTCAAATGTAATGTTGCAGAATTCAGATTCATCCTTCCCTTTTGGGAATCTAAATGTTAACATCGGGGAATGTTGGGTGGAGGCCTCTGGCATGGAGTGGGCACAAGATGGCGCAGGGTAAAGCCTCATCAGGAAGGGTCACTGTTCTAACAGGAGAGGAACGGGGCAAGGACTTGACACCCAACATCTAGCCCAGGCTTTCTCAACCTTTTATAACCCCATAAAATGGATTTTCATGTCTCGAGGAACCCTGACTAAAACCAATTCACCAGGGCTCAATAGGAACAGTGCCCCCTGGTATTGGTGGGCAATGGGAAGAAGGTACCCCTTAAAGTGGTGCTCAGAATGCCACCCTTTAAAGACGGCTAAAAGGATATTTGGTGTCGTCCCGCTGGCTTTGCCAAGTGGTGCTGAACCTTGACCAGTGTTCAGGGGCGGACTGACCATTCGGCCACTCGGGCACTGCCCGAGGGCCCCGGGCCAGTAGGGGGCCCCATCAGGGTTGCCAGCCTCAGTAAAACCAGGGACAGTATGTAAAAATCTGGGTTTTTTTTTTTGTACATCTGTCTCTGAAATGTCCCTTACCGACATCCTTTTGGTCTAAAAATCCAGAGATTATAGCTGCCCCACCTCTCCAGTACCTTCTCAGCCAATAGAAACATGTCTGTGTATACTGTGTGATTGCATACTGTGTGGGCCCCATAATCTCTGATTGCCTGGGGGCCCCATAATCTCCAATTGCCCGGGGGCCCCATGAGTTGTCAGTCCGCCCCTGCCTGTGTTGGCATCATCCAATAGGTGGTTCATCAGCCACGGCTCAAGGAACCTCTGGAGGAACCCTGGTTGAGAATGGCTGATCTAGCCAATCGTGAGGCCCCTACTTACAAGTGTGTGCGATGAACATCTCACCAGGCTATTCACAACATAGAAGTAAATCAGACACACGATAAGACATAAGCATTCAACTAAAAGGTTTTATTTTATTTTAACCCCATAAAAAAACACTCAACACTCTCTCTCCTCGTTCTTCCAGGTGCGGGCGCGTTGCACAAGGTCGTTCTGGTCAAGGACGGCGCGGAGTCGCACATTATCGAAGAACTGAGACTGCTGAAAAAGCCGAAGCCCATCGAGACTCTTCTGATGGTACCAAACAAGGTACAAAGAGATCGCCTTCCGGCATGTGCCGAATCTTTGGGTATCTGCAAAACTCGGGAAGCGAACATTAATGGCCTCCCAGTCTTAGTCCGGAGGGTTCAATATTGAGTTGGCCCTTCGGAGCCATAACAGCTTCACCTCTTCTGGGAAGGCCGTCCACAAGGTTTAGGAGGGTGTCTATGGGAATGGTTGGCCATTTTTCTTCCAGAAGAGCATTTGGTGGTTGGACCAGAAGGCCTTGCAGTCTCCGGTCTAATTCATCCCAAAGGTGTTGAGGTCAGGACTCTGTGCAGGCCAGTAGAGTTCCTCCACCCCATCCATGTCTTTATGGACCTTGCTTTGGGCACTGGTCCAAACCATTTGGTGGAGGGGGGATTATGGTGTGGGGGAAGGGGGGATTATGGTGTGGGGGAGAGGGGGGATTATGGTGTGGGGGGGTTGTTTTTCAGGGGTTGGGTTTGGCCTTCTTAGTTCCTCTTAAGGCGTCGGCATACCAAGACATTTTGGTAAAATTTCATGCTCCCAACTTTGTGGGAGGAGTTTGGGGACGGTCCCTTCCTGTTCCAACATGACCGCCCACCAGTGCACAAAGCAAGGTCCATAAAGACATGGATGAGCGAGTTTGGGGTGGAGGAACTTGACTGGCCTGCACAGAGTCCTGACCTCAACCCGATAGAACACCTTTGGGATGAATTAGAGCGGAGACTGCGTAAATCACCGGGCCCGGATGGGTATACCTATAAATACTATAAGACATTCCTAGCTGATACTTCCAATACACCATCTGTATTTTTGGGCACGGATGCCGAGAAGGCGTTTGACCGGGTGGACTGGTCATTCATGTTCTCGGTACTGGTCATTCATGTTCTCGGTACTACGATATGTGGGATTAGGGGAAAGGATGATTGGTTGGATTTCGAGTGTATACTCGAAACCAACAGCTCAAATTAAAATAAATGGACACCTATCAGATATAGTCTCAATTACAAATGGAACCCGGCAAGGGTGTCCCCTATCACCTCTTTTATTTGCACTAACTTTAGAGCCTTTCCTCTGTAAGGTACGCCAAAACCCTGATATTACAGGGATACAAATTGGGGCTGCACAATATAAGGTATCCGCTTACGCGGACGACCTTTTATTTTCACTTACGAAACCAAGTATATCCCTACCAAACCTTATGAGAGAACTGGATCAATATGGAAACCTCTCCAATTTAAAAATTAACATGTCAAAATCCGAGGCCATGGGAATAGCGATCCCACTATTGCAGACTGAAACTCTGAAGGCTAATTTTAAGTTCAGATGGACCACAATAGCACTTAAATACCTGGGCACGCTTATTCCACCTAAAATATCCCAAGTATATGCACTAAATTTTACACCTTTACTTAATAAAATACGGAACCTACTAGTGAAATGGCATCAGGGCTTTTTCTCCTGGTTTGGTAGGTGCAATATAATCAAAATGTCAATCCTACCTAAACTACTGTACATGTTCCAAACATTACCGATCTTCATCCCCCAAGAATTTTTCAAACAGATTAATACAATAATAACCCAGTTTATTTGGGCTAATAGAAAACCCAGGTTACAACGCCGACTTATGACCATGCCAAAACAGCACGGAGGGATGGCGGTACCAGATATCCAGAAGTATTACCAGGCAGTACATATGGGGAGATTAATAGACTGGTGTCGACACGCAGATTTTAAACTGTGGCCAAAGTTGGAGCAACTTCAAAGCAAGATCCCATTAAAACGGGCAGTCTGGTGTTATGCAGACCTGAATCGGACCTTAAGAAAACACCCAATCATAGGCCCTACCCTGCGTACTTGCTCACGAATATGCGCCAATACTAAGCTATCACCTGTTTACTCCCCCTTGTATCCCATTGTGGGGAATCCCCGTTTCCCCCGGGATTACAGGAGGGACCATTTAAAACACTATTGGAGTCACAATGTTATCAGGCCTCGCACTTTGCACAAACAAGAACTTGGCCCTCATTAACGGAGTTGACCTCATCAAGGGACCGATTTAGTCTTGACTACTGGAGCGGGGCTCAACTCCGACACTTTTTAAATACTCTTCCCACTCCAGATAAATTTCAACGACCACTGACTCAGCTAGAAAAATTATGTGAAGAGAAAGGCCCATTATCTCATACACTTTCACAAATGTATGCGCTACTGATTACTCCCGTTGAGGGATATATTCCTCCATTTATAACGAAGTGGGAAACGACATTAGATAGGACCTTCTCCCCGGCGCAACAGAAACAAATAATAAATAGGGCCTTAAAATCGTCAATATGTACACGGGTTCAGGAAACCAACTTTAAAATTTTGACAAAATGGTATCGTACACCTTCAATACTCCATAAATATTCTCCCCTGATTCCGGACAAATGTTGGAGATGTTTGGAAGACAAGGGGACATTATTTCATATTTTCTGGTCTTGCCCGAAATTGGAATATTTCTGGAAGGAGGTGTATCGTATTTCTCAGAAATTTACGGATCATATCTTAACTGAGGACCCAGCCCTATTCTTACTACACGTTTCCCATATACCAGAAAAGATATATAACAAATCAATTTTGTGCCACCTTTTTAATGCCGCTAGATCATGTATTGCACGGCAGTGGAGGGATATGAGCCCTCCCTCTATTGCTTCCTGGCTAACGAGAGTGGAGGAGATAAATAAGATGGAGGATCTGATACTCTCGGCTCAAAATAATCATGAGAGATACTCAGAAACTTGGGTTCAATGGAATGAATTCAAACTTTCAGAGGAGGGGAAGGCTCTCTTTGTAAACTAAGGATATTAAAGATAGGTTGGGATGTTTAGTTGATGCTCTGGTCTTCCCAGAGGGCGGTTATATATTGGTGTTGGCAAATACCTTTCTTCTCCTCTTCCCCCCCCCCCCTTTTTTTTTTCCCTTTTTTTTTTTTTTTGTTTCTTTCTTTTGTCTTCTTTTTCTTTTTTCTTTTCCTTCCTTAGATACGACTCGGTTTTTTCTTTTCTACTTTTTTGGCCAAATAGTTGGGGATCAGATAGACCCCAAGACAAATAGACATTTGGAAATGATCATAATATATTTTTCCCCGGTATAACTACACTAAATGGAATAGAAGAGAAATACGAGATATATGTACGCTCGATAGAGAGACGAGTGAGTTAATGTTGTGTATGGACTAATTAATTGTTGTATGTACCATGAAAAATATAAATAAATAAATTGAAAAAAAAAAAAGAGCGGAGACTGCGAGCCAGGCCTTCTCATCCCACATCAGTGCCTGACCTCACAAATGCTCTTCTGGAAGAATGGTCAAACGTTCAAATAGACGCCCTCCTGAACCTTGTGGACGGCCTTCCCAGAAGAGGTGAAGCTGTTATAGCTGCAAAGGGCGGGGCCAACTCTATATTGAACCCTCCGGGCTAAGACTGGGAGGCCATTAATGTTCATGTGTGTGTAAAGTCAGGAGTCCCAATACTTTTGGTAATATAGTGCTTTTGATCTTGTTTTTTTGTATTGCGTAAGTCTGGGGGAGGGGCCGGGAAAAAGGGTGGGCCGGGAGGGGCCAGAAAAAGGGGTGGGCCGGGAGGGGCCAGGAAAAGGGGTGAGCGGGAGGGGCCATAAAAGGGGTGAGCGGGAGGTGCCAGGAAAAGGGGTGGGCCGGGAGGGACCAGAAAAAGGGGTGGCTGGGAGGGGCCAGGAAAAGGGGTGGGCGGGAGGTGCCAGGAAAAGGGGTGAGCGGGAGGTGCCAGGAAAAGGGGTGGGCGGGAAGTGCCAGGAAAAGGGGTGGGCGGGAAGTGCCAGGAAAAGGGGTGGGCGGGAAGTGCCAGGAAAAGGGGTGAGCGGGAGGTGCCAGGAAAAGGGGTGAGCGGGAGGTGCCAGGAAAAGGGGTGGGCGGGAGGTGCCAGGAAAAGGGGTGGGCCGGGAAAAGGGGTGGGCCGGGAGGGGCCAGGAAAAGGGGTGAGCGGGAGGTGCCAGGAAAAGGGGTGAGCGGGAGGTGCCAGGAAAAGGGGTGAGCGGGAGGGGCCAGGAAAAGGGGTGAGCGGGAGGGGCCAGGAAAAAGGTGAGCGGGAGGGGCCAGGAAAAGGGGTGAGTTGGAGGGGCCAGGAAAAAAGGTGAGCGGGAGGGGCCAGGAAAAAAGGTGAGCGGGAGGGGCCAGGAAAAAGGGGTGAGAGCGGGAGGTGCCAGGAAAAGGGGTGAATGGGAGGGGCCAGGAAAAGGGGTGAGAGCGGGAGGGGCCAGGAAAAGGGGTGAGAGCGGGAGGTGCCAGGAAAAGGGGTGAGCGGGAGGTGCCAGGAAAAGGGGTGAATGGGAGGGGCCAGGAAAAGGGGTGAGAGCGGGAGGTGCCAGGAAAAGGGGTAAGCGGGAGGTACCAGGAAAAGGGGTGAGCGGGAGGTGCCAGGAAAAGGGGTGAGCGGGAGGTGCCAGGAAAAGGGGTGGGTGGGAGGGAAAATTGCCCTGGGCGCAGTAGCAAGGGGGCAAAAAAAAATGGAGGCCGAGTGGCACATCCATTCTACGACATAAATTAATAGTGGGAGGCGTAATGGACCCCTTGCCTTGGGCGCTGTCCCGGTACTGGGGGGGTTCATTGATTAGGAAAAGAAACCGAAACATGGAGTATTCCTGTCTGTGCCGATGTTGGTGATCAGTTCCCAGCCAAGCTGACCGCTCTCTCCTCCTCTTGCAGAAGATCCTGTACGTGGGCACGACCGAGGGCATCCTCCAGGTGCCCGTAGCCAACTGCAGCGTCTACAGGAGCTGCTTCGAGTGCGTCCTGGCCCAGGACCCGTACTGCGCCTGGAACAAGAACGCCAACCAATGCCAGAGCCTCCCGACCAATCCCAACGCCGTGTAAGTAAAGGATGAAACGCGTCGGTAATTAATGGGACTGCAAGGCAGGGAGGACCGCACTGGACCCCCACACCGCCGGACGGTCGTCATGTTCAATGGTGCTTACAGGTTTAGACCCCATTTTATGTGGCTATAGCCGGCGGCACTGATCATTCGGGGAAAAAACCTGACAGGCTGGTGGTACAGAAGTCCATTTGGTAGATTGACCTCTGTACAACCAGCCTGCCCATACATGGATCGAAATTCGGACAACCTCTACTGGACTAGCTGAATTTCAATCCATGTAGGGCCGTCCTTACCTGCTTGCTGCCCGGCCTATTGTAAAATGACGGCTTGGCGGGAGTCTTATGGCGTCCTCCTCAGGATCTGTCACCCGCTGTGTCCACAGGAGACACAGCCAATAACAGATCAGTGTACCAGCCCGCTGCTGCTACCGTGTGATCGCTGTGACCAATCACAGCTGATCACAAGTCAATTGTACACAATGAATGGCTTTGATTCATGCCTTTCATTGTGTACTATTGTATTGATCTCTGTGATTGGCCCTGTCTGTACCATGTAATCACTGTGACCAATCATGGCCCATATGCACGAGTGATCTGTGATTGGTCACGGCCATCACATGGTACAGACAGGGCAAACCACAGCCCAGCTGCACCATGTGATCAGTCATGGTCATCACATGGTACAGAGGGGGCCAACCAGGACCCCTCTGCACCATGTGATCTCTGTGATTGCGATTGTACCATGTGATGTCTGTGACCAATCAGAGACCACATGGTGCAGATGGGTCCTGGTTGGCCCCATCTGTACCATGTGATGGCCGTGACTAATCAGAGATTACATGGTACAGACAGGACCAATCACAGCCCATCTGCACCATGTAATCACTGTGATCACATGGTACATATGGGCTTTGGTTGGCATTGTCTGGTCACAGTGATCACATGGTACAGACAAGGCCAACCACGACCCATCTGCACCATGTGATCTCTGCGATTTGTACCATGTGATCACGGTGACCAGAGATCACATGGTGCAGATGGGTCGTGGTTGGCATTGTCTGTACCATGTGATCACTGTGACCAATCTGCACCATGTGATCTCTGTGATTGTACCATGTGATCACGGTGATCAGAGATCACATGGTGCAGATGGGTCGTGGTTGGCCTTGTCTGTACCATGTGATCACTGTGACCAGACAATGCCAACCAAAGCCCATATCTACCATGTGATCTCAGTGATCAATCACAGTGATTACATGGTACAGACAGGGCCAACCACGGCCCAGCTGCACCATGTGATCTCTGTGATTGGTCATGATCATCACATGGTACAGACAGGATCAACCATGGCCCATCTGTACCATGTGATTAGCTGTGGCCAATCGCAACAATACACACACAAAAATTGTTGTTTCCAACTTATTTTCACTGTTGTAAGCAATTGTAGTGTGTAAAAAAATAAAATAAATAAATAAAAAAATAAAAAAAAAAGTATAATTTTTTTTTTTACATACTGTCACAAAAATTACAACTTCAAAAAAACTCGCCAGGCCTCCTACCAATTACCCCGGACGGTCTACTTTCCGAAAAGGGGTGATTTTGGGGGGTATTTGTGCTGTCCTGGTGTCTTCGGGCCTCAAGAAATGAGATCGGCAGACACCAGGATCGACACCAGGATCGACACCATGGATCGATTGGTCAGATATCTATCCCATAGTGTGTGGACTCTGTAACTTTCCTACAGGATAATAAATAGACACTGATTTGGGGGATTTTCACCAAAGAAATGGAGCAGAATGCATTTTGGCCTAAATTTTATAAAGAAATAAAATTTTACAAATAAATAATCCTAACAGAAACTAAGAAAAACACTTTTAAAAATAAAAAAATAAAAGTCTCTTTTAGTTTATTTAGTAAAAACCCTTTTCTAACCCTTCCCCCTCTAATCTACATCAAATGAGGGGAAAAAAAAAAACGCCACCTTCGGATCAGACTCCTCTCCTGGGTTCTGATTGGAGGACACGCCCAATGTGTCGTTTCGCGTCCTTTTCAATCTCTGTAAATCTGCAGCTTTCCGTAAAATAATCCCCGGAGATCCCGCCATGGAGGTCCTCATTCAGGCACTTCCTGTTCTACAGTGACAACACTCCATCCCCGTCTCCCAATTGTACTCCTGAGTTGTCACACGGCCTTCCCATGGTGACTACAAGTGACCAATTTAGCACATCGTCCCGCTGTTGTCACCATCAGGAAACCCCCCTGAGAAATGCGGTGGCAGCCATCACTGAACTGCACAGAGGCAGGAAGTGGCTGCAAAGAGACTGCATGAGATGGAACAAAGAAGGGGAGAAAAAAAACAAAGATTGAAAAACAAAATGACTGTTTATGATGCACAGAGTACAGTAAATATTGTCCTTGTTTTGATATACATTTAATTTTAAACCCCCCATACGTATTTTTTAATTATATTTATTTTTTTTACATTTTTTTTAATTCAATTTAATTTTTTTATTTCATTTATTTTTTTTATTTCCTTATTTCATTCATTTAATTCAATTTTTTATTTTATTTTTTTTATTTCATTTATTTTTTTATTTCCCCATTTCTTTTTTTTACTTTTTATTTCAGAGATTATTTTATTTCATTTATTTTTCATTTTAATTAAATTTTTCTACTTTCTACATTTCTTTTTTATTGCATTTATTTATTTTTATTGCATGTTTTAAAAAAAATACATTTTTTTTATTTCCCATTTCTTTTTTACTTTTTTTATTTCATAGATTTTTTTAATTTCATTTATTTTTTATTTTATTTCTTTTCCTCCATTTTATTTTTATTTCATTTTTTAAAAAAAAATATTTTTTTTTACTTTTTATTTCATAGATTTTTTTTTATTATATTAATTTAATTTTTCTACTTTATTTTCCCTTTTTTCATTTATTGGTTTTTATTGCATTTTTTTCTATTTCATTTTTCTTTCATTTTTTTTTTTTTAAATACATTTTTTCTACTTTATTTCTTTTCTCTATTTTATTTATTTTTATTTCCTTTTTTCTATTTTTTTTTTCATAGATTTTTTATTTAATTTTATTATTATTTATTTTATTCCATTTTTTAATTATTTTTCGCTATTTTTTTTCTTTTTTATTTCATTTATTTATTTACATTACATTTTTCTACTTTAATTTCTTTTACTCTAGATTTTATTCATTTTTTTTTATTGCTTTTTTTTTTTTTTTTATATTTTTTTTACTTTCATTTTTCTACTAAAGCTTATCTGAGATTTTAGTGATTTGGGGTTTTGATCCTAACTCACCTACAAATGCAGAGCAAAGAATAATACCTTCTGTTTTTGTTCTTCCAGCGAGTGGCTACAAGATATCGAGACGGGCAACCCCAACACCACGTGCTTGAGCCCCCCGCCAAAAGGCAGAGCGCTGCGCCCCGGCCAGGACACCGACAACCCGCCGCTGCGAGGTGAGGTCACACCCGGGAGGGACGCCATCTTTCCCCGCCACCTTCAAGTGTTACTCCTTTTGTTGGGGGGGGGCGGAGCTGAGACCTCCTCTTGGGGGGGGGGGGTGTTTGGGCTCCGCCAATGTACGGGGGAGTTGTTTGGGCTCCGCCAATGTACGGGGGAGTTGTTTGGGTCAGGCTGATGTACGGGGGGATGTTGTTTGGGCTCAGCCAATGTACAGGGGGGTTGTTTGGGGGTTGTTTGGGCTGTTGGGTTTCTATTTACTTGGCGTGACATCTTTTTTTTTTTTATTTTACCCAAAAAATTGGGTTATATATTTAGTTTTTTTTTGGCATTAAGATTCATACATAAATTTTAAATATATTTTCCAAAAAAAAAAAAAAAAAAACTCATTCAAAAAATTGCTGTGCAAATGCCGTAAAAAAATAAAAAATAAAAAATATATGATTGCCATTTTATCCTCTCGGGTCTCTGCTAAAAAAAAATTAAAAAAATAACTCAAAAGATTAACATTTAATTCTCTCGGGTCTCTGCTTAAAAAAAAAAAAAAGTATAATGTTCCATTCCATGTTCTTGCAAAAAATAGATTTTTTTTTTTTTATTGTAAAAAAAAAAAAAAAAAAGTGCCAAAAAAGGGCGGGTCCTTATTTTGGATAGAATCAATTTAATAAAATACAACAATTTCTGCAAAAAAAAATAGGGGACGGATACGTCTTTACATTGAATTAATTTGCCATTACATGCCCACAATTTTCACATTGCTGCTAACTAATAAAATGCTGCAAATCTCACAATAAAAGTGCCGGAATTTGTCATCATTTATGTTTCAGTAGAAATATGTAAAAAACAAAACAAAAAAAAAAACATTGCTAATTCCCCATAAATGCGCTGCGACATCTCCTCAATATATATACAACACCCCAAACCCGCACCGAGTATGAAAAGACGCAGCACCGCCAATTAATACACTTCATAACCTCCTTTTATAAAATTCATTAAATGCCCCAGGACCTCCTTATACTTAATAAAATACCCCAGGACTACTTGACCTCCTTTTTATAATTAATTAAAAGCCACCAGGACCCCCTTATAATTAAATACCCCAGGACTACATGACCTTATAATTAATAAAATACCCGTGACCCCCTTTATAATTAATTAAATGCCCCCCATGACCTAATTTATAATTAAATTAATGCCGGAGGACCTCCCTTATAATTAATAAAAATACCCCAGGACTACATGACCTTCTTTATAATTGAATTAAATGCCCCACGACCCCCTTTTATAAATTAATAAAAAAGCCCTGTGACTGCCTTATAATTAATAAAATACCCCAGGACTACTTGACCTCCTTATAATTAAAATGCCCCGTGACCTCCTTTATAATGCCCCCCAGGACCCCCCCCCCCCAGCACTACATGACCTTATAATTAATATAAAAAAAAACGTGACCCCCTTTATAATTAATTAAATGCCCCCCATGACCTTATTTAAAATTAAATATAATGCCCAAGGACCTCCCTTTATAATTAATAAAAATACCCCAGGATTACATGACCTTCTTTATAATTTAATTAAATGCCCCATAGCCCCCTTTTTATAAATTAATAAAATGCCCCATGACTGCCTTATAATTAAATACCCCAGGACTACATGACCTCCTTATAATTTAAATGCCCCATGACCTCCTTATAAATAATTAAATACCCCAGGACTACTTGACCTCCTTATAATTAAAACAACAAAATGCACCTCGATGGACCTCCTTTATAATGCCCCCCAGGACCCCCCCCCCCGCCCCAGGCCCCCTTACTAATTAAATACCCCAGGACTGCATGACCTTATAATTAATAAAAAAAAAAAAAATGTGACCCCCTTATAATTAATTAAATGCCCCATGACCTTAATTTATAATTAAATTAATGCACAAGGACCCTCCTTATAATTAATAAAAATACCCCAGGACTACATGACCTTCTTTATAATTGAATTAAATGCCCCCATAATGCCCCCTTTTATAAATTAATTAAAATGCCCCTTGATGACTGCCTTATAAATAAATACCCCTTAGGAATCACAATACCTCCAAATGAGTTTGGAGGGGGGTGGGGGTGGGGTCGATGTACAGGGGGGTTGTTTGGGCTCAGCCAATGTACGGGGGGGGTTGTTTGGGCTCAGTCGATGTATGGGGGGGTTGTTTGGGCTCAGTCGATGTATGGGGGGGGGGGGGGGGGTTGTTTGGGCTCAGCCAATGTACGGAGGGAGTTGTTTGGGCTCAGCCAATGTACGGGGAGTGGTTTGGGTCAGGCTGATGTACGGGGGGGAGGGGTTGTATGGGCTCAGTTGATGTATAGGGGGGAGTTGGTTGGGCTCAGCCAATGTACGGGGGGAGTTGTTTGGGCTCAGCCAATGTACGGGGGAGTTGTTTGGGCTCAGCCAATGTACGGGGGGAGTTGTTTGGGCTCAGCCAAGGTATAGGGGGTTGTTTGGGCTCAGCCAATGTACGGGGGAGTTGGTTGGCCTCAGCCAATGTACGGGGGAGTTGGTTGGCCTCAGCCAATGTACGGGGGAGTTGGTTGGCCTCAGCCAATGTACGGGGGGCTGTATGGGCTCAGTCGACGTATAGGGGGGAGTTGTTTGGGCTCAGCCAATGTACGGGGGGAGTTGTTTGGGCTCAGCCAATGTACGGGGGGAGTTGGTTGGGCTCAGCCAATGTACGGGGGGAGTTGTTTGGGCTCAGCCAATGTACGGGGGGCTGTATGGGCTCAGTCGACGTATAGGGGGGAGTTGGTTGGGCTCAGCCAATGTACGGGGGGCTGTATGGGCTCAGTTGACGTATAGGGAGGAGTTGGTTGGGCTCAGCCAATGTATGGGGGGGGGGGGGGGTTTGGGTCAGGCTGATGTACGGGGGGGAGGGGTTGTATGGGCTCAGTCGACGTATAGGGGGGAGTTGGTTGGGCTCAGCCAATGTATGGGGGGGTTGTTTGGGCTTAATGTACGAGGACTTCATATTCTAAATGTTTTTGTTTCTTCAGCTGTGAACTACACGAGGAAGTACAACAGCATCCTGAATCTGGAGTGCCCTCAGATGTCCTCACTGGCCACCTACAGCTGGAAGATCCCTAGCCAAGCCATAGGAAAGGAGATTGTCATCACGAAGGACACCATGGTCATCATTGTGAGGGGTGACACGTTGGGCTTGTACGAGTGCTGGGCAGACGAGAAAGGGTTCAAGTACAAGGTGGCCCAGTACTGGGTGAAGGACCCCAGTGGGGCAGGCGATGACTCAGAGAGCGGAATATCCTTCAGCACCGATGAGCCCGACTATTACAAACCGTTTGTGGCGGTGACGGTGCTGTTGGCCCTGACGCTGAGCGCCTGTGTGTTCCTAGGCCTCTACAGCAGCCTGGACAAAATCAAGGCCAACCGGAAGATCCAGGGCTGCAGCACGCCGGAAACCGAGAAGCTGTCCGCCTCCAAACAGCCGGACAACACCCCGCTCAATGGCTTCTACAAGCACGCCAGGAACTTCGCCAAACCGTGCTGTGTGCCGATCGGTGGGACCGACGGGAAAATGGACTTGGACAACAACAGCGTCAGCCTGATGCCCAACGGTGGGCCGTCAGGCGCAGCCTCTTCGGATGTCTAAGCGTTTTGCTGGCCGCTCTCGTCTTGGGACCATGATCCTCTCTGCCGGCTTTGGGCTACCTCAAGGACCCAAGAACAGTTTTGCTCACTCCGCACATTCCATGGTGGCCCCTTTCGGCGTGTCGAGAGTCTCTAGTGGCTCCTTGGGTTTTTCGTGAAAAGCATTGGAAGCTCTCTGACCTAAAAGAAAGAGAGACTTCTAAATTGTTAGAAACATCAGAGAGGACTTTGTAAAAAAAAAAAGCCTCAACTGTCAACTTGTTCCAGGAGGACCAAAGCCTTTTTGGTGGGGGGTGTGCTGGGACTTCTCCTACAATGTGAACACTGCTGTAAATTTTTATAAATATCAATCAAGGACCTGAATGCAGCCTTCACTGCCGAACTTTCCATATTGATGAACGTACCGGAGTCTGGGATTGTCCCCATGAGCATACAGCGTCTGGGATTGGGTACCGAACGTACACCCCCAAAAAAAACAATGTGGGGGTGGATTTACCACCAAAAAGGCATCTATCGCTCATGGGCCCCTGAGTTCCCGCTACTGCTTACCCACCACCATCATTGTAAAGAAGGTCTAGTTCTCATTGCCCAGGTGTACCTTGGCGGTGTGAAGCAAAGGAAGTCCAATCAGGGGATTTCACCACTAGGGGGGGGTGTCCCGAAACCATATCAGCCAAGGGGGTGTCTGCAATTGCCGTCTTGTTCTTGAATGTGCAACTCCGGGAGGGATATCCCCGTCCTTTTTCTATGCATCTGGAACAAGCGCCGGTGACCAGAACCCCCTCCCGAAATCACTGCTGGTTCCAGGTCAAGGACTCTATATATAGTGAGCAATGATAAGGAGGGACAGCTTCCGTCAGCAGTGAGCGCCCCCCCCCCCCCCCCCCCCCCCCCCCCCCCACATTTCTATCCAGACATGTCCCGTCCAACCATAACAGAGTTTTGGGCAGAGTCAGCCTTTTAAGTAGGGGGAGGGGGGTGTAAGAAAGGGCTCCACCCCCTCCAGCTTTCGAAGGACATTTACTGACTGCCAGCCCACGTGATGGGTGTGATCTGTGCATGTGGAACACGTGAGACGAACGTGTAAATGTGACCGCGTTGTGTGTGTGTATGTGTATGTGTGTGTGTGTATCCACCAATCACCCTCCATGCAGCACGTCACATGTGTACACGTGTCCAATCGTATGCTGCCGTGATATCTTGTGGGGTGTGGACTATGAAGGGGGGAGGGGGAGGGAGGTGAAGAAGTTTGTCTCCTGTTGTCGCAGTACCGTATCAGTATTATAGGGGGCGATGTGTGCATGAAAGTTACTGCCAAGTCTGTACGTTGTTTTGTTTTTTAATATTTATAAGTGATTAAATGACCCGCCTCTCGGGGGTTCTGGTACTACTTGTGTGGGGGGTCTTATTCTGGTCTGTAATAATGTATTCCTACGTCTGCTATTGTACTGCTCTGTTCACCTCCCACCCTCAACCAGTACCAGTACCGTATACACACACGAGGCAGTCCTTGTACCCACAAAATACTCCACAATTACTGTACAACAAATTCACAGACACACATAAACCTCAGCACAAAGGATCATTATAAAAGAATATCGCTCTTCCATTACATGTGTTTTTCTGCACACTCCATGCAGACATAGAGTGAACACTCTGAGCATATTCTTTGCTAAAGCACTTGGAGACTACATAGAAATAACATGTCAGGGGGTATGTAATGTACAGCACAGCTTACAGAGTACAGCAGTAAGCATGTAACATACAACATATAAAGTGCAGTGGACATGAAAATATACCAACGTGTGTTACAATTCTGGTCAGTGGGGAGGAATTAATGTCCTAGCATACTCCTGCCTTTCCCCCCGCTATACATCACTGACTACTTCACACTATAGAGTGTGCTGTATATTACATACTCCTGTCTAATATATATATATATATATATATATATATATATATACACACACACACACTGCACCATACCTTGCATTCACCTGACCACTCCACCAGGTACGCTGTACTGTGTGCATTACATACTCCTGTCTTTTCTACTTTGTTATACCATAATATAACCTTGCATACACCTGACCTCCCCACCCTGTATGCTGTGCTGTACGTTACATACTTCTCCTGTCTTCTCCACTCTGTAAAGCTGTGCTGTACATTACTTACTTCTCCTGTATTTTCAACTTTGTTATACCATAATATAAAACTGTGCATACACCTGACCAGCCTCCAACCCTACATGCTGTGCTGTACATTACATACTCCTCCTGTCTTCTCCACTCTGTTATACTGTACTGTGAGCTTAAATAATCCTGACCTCTCACCCTGTATGCTGTGCTGTACATTACACACTTCTCCTGTATTCTCCCCTCTGTTATACTGTAACCTTAAATAATCCTATCCTCCCCACCCGGTAAACCTGTGCTGTACATTACATACTCCTGTCTTTTCCACTTTTTGTTATACCATAATATAAAACTGTGCATACACCTGACCACCCCCCAACCCTACATGCTGTGCTGTATATTATTACATACTCCTGTCTTTTCTTACTTTGTTATACCATAATATAACCTTGCATACACCTGACCTCCGAACCCTGTATGCTGTGCTGTACATTACATACTCCTGTATTCTGCATTACATACTCCTGTCTTCTCCACTCTGTTATACTGTAACCTTACATAAGCCTGACCTCCCCACCCTGTAAAGTTGTGCTGTACATTACATACTCCTGTCTTTTCCACTTTGTTATACCATAAATATAAAACTGTGCATACACCTGACCACCCCCCCAACCCTACATGCTGTGCTGTACATTACATACTCCTCCTGTCTTCTTCACTCTGCTATACTGTACTTAAATGATCCTGACCACCACCCCCACCCTACGTGCTGTACATTACATACTCCTGTCTTTTCCACCCTGTATGCTGTGCCGTCTTCTCCATTTTGTTATACCACACTGTACTGCGCATACACCTGACTACCCCACCCTGTGCTGTACATGACATGTACATGATAATTATTATTATACAGGATTTATATGGTGCCAACAGTTTGCTCAGCCCTTTACAACATGATGGCAGAGACAGTACAAATTCAATACAGGAGGAATCGGAGGGCCCGGCTCATTAGAGCTTACAATAAGGGGGAGGGGTACGCCTATATATCAAGAATAATGTACAAGTGAAGGTGAGATCTAAGGCTCGCCGGTTCCTAAATGTCTTGCAGAACATTTTCATGGTTCAGATGGTAGACGCACCAACTAGAAATAAAGCTTTACTAGACCTACTGATTACCAACAATACAGACCTGATCACGGATGTGGAAATACGGGACAATTTAGGGAACAGCGATCACAGGTCAATTGGCTTGTATAAATCACACAAATAGGGAATACAAAAGACACTGAATTTCAAAAGAGCCAACTTCCCTAAACTACGAACCTTGCTAGAAGATATAAATTGGGTATAAAATCTTAGGAACAAAGAACACGGAGGAGAGATGGGTTTTTCTTTAAGAGCATATTAAATAAGGGCATTAGCCAATGCATCCCATTGGGTAATACATTTAAAAGGGCGAACAAAAGTCCTGGATGGCTTAACTCCAATGTAAAAATGCATATAAAAGCAAAGAAAAGGCCTTCAAAAAAAAATACAAGGTTAAGGGATCATCATCAGCATTCCAACTTTACAAAGAATGCAAACAAGATCTGTAAGGGTGCAATAAGGACGGCTAAGATAGAACACGAAAGACACATAGTCGAGGAGAGCGAAAAAAATCCCCAAAAATTCTTTAAGTATATAAACAGTAAAATAGGAGGACAGACCACATTGTCGCCATAAAGAACGAAGAAGGATATCTGGTTACAAAGGATGGGGAGATGGTGAAGCTATTGAATTTATTTTTCTCCTCAGTCTTCACGAGGGAATCGGGGGGCTTCAGTAACCAAAACTGCAGTGTTTATCCTCATGGCACATCACAGGAAGAACCTCCGTGGCTAACAGAGGACAGAATTAAAATTAGACTTGGGAAACTTAACATTAATAAATCACCGGGACCAGGGGGCTTGCACCCGAGGGTACTTAGGGAACTCAGTCAAGTAATTGCCAGACCATTGTTCCTAATTTTTACAGACAGTCTACTGACTGGAATGGTACCAGCGGAAAAAAAGAGAAAAAGCCAATGTAGCACCAATATTTTAAAAATGGCCCGAAATACATCCCTGGGAATTACAGACCAGTCAGCCTAACATCAATAGTATGTAAACTCTTGGAGGGGATGATAAGGGACTATATACAAGATTTTAGTAATGAGAACGGTATCATTAGCAGTAATCAGCATGGATTCATGAAGAATCGTTCTTGCCAAACCAATCTACTAACCTTCTATGAGGAGGTGAGTTGCCATCTAGATAAAGGAAGGCCCGTAGACGTGGTGTATCTGGATTTTGCAAAAGCATTTGACACAGTTCCCCATAAACGTTTACTGTACAAAATAAGGTGCGTTGGCATGGACCATAGGGTGAGTACATGGATTGAAAACTGGCTACAAGGGCAAGATCGGAGGGTGGTTATAAATGGGGGAGTACTCGGAATGGTCGGGGTGGGTAGTGGGGTCCCCCAGGGTTCTGTGCTGGGACCAATCCTATTTAATTTATTCATAAACGATCTGGAGGATGGGCATGGGGGAAACAGTTCAATCTCTGTATTTGCGGACGATACTAAGCTAAGCAGGGCAAAAACTTCTCCGCAGGATGTGGAAACCTTGCAAGAAGATCTGAACAAATTAATGGGGTGGGCAACTACATGGCAAATGAGGTTCAATGTAAAAAAATGTAAAATAATGCATTTGGGTGGCAAAAATCTGAATGCAATCTATAGACTGGGGGGAGAACCTCTGGGGGGGATCTAGGATGGAAAAGGACCTGGGGGTCCTAGTAGATGATAGCAGCAGCTTGGCATTGCTGAGCCTAACAAAGCAAACAGAATATTGGCATTAAAAAGGGGATCAACTCCAGAGATAAAACGATAATCCTCCCGCTCTACAAGACTCTGGTCCGGCCGCACCTGGAGTATGCTGTCCAGTTCTGGGCACCAGTCCTCAGGAAGGATGTACTGGAAATGGAGCGACTACAAAGAAGGGCAACAAAGCTAATAAAGGGTCTGGAGGATATTAGTTATGAGGAAAGGTTGTGAGCACTGAATTTATTCTCTCTGGAGAAGAGATGCTTGAGAGGGGATATGATTTCATTATATAAATACCGGACTGGTGACCCCACAATAGGGAGGAAAGTTTTCCGCGGAAGGGAGTTTAACAAGACACGTGGCCACTCATTAAAATTAGAGAAGAGGTTTAACCTTAAACTGCGTAGAGGGTTCTTTACTGTAAGAGCGGCGAGGATGTGGAATTCCCTTCCACAGGAGGTGGTCTCAGCGATCGTTCATCGATCATTTCAAGAAACTATTAGATAAGAACCTAAATGACCGCAACATACAGGGATATACAATGTAATACTGACATATCATCACACACATAGGTTGGACTGGATGGACTTGTGTCTTTTTTCGACCTCACCTACTATGTAACAATGACTCCACTTTGTGCACTACAGACTCCCCCTGACCACACTTTGGTCCGCCCCCATCCACTGTGCTGAACGGAAACATTTCATACTCCTGACCTCCCCACTCTGTATACTGTTCTTTATTTTACATTACATACTCCTGACTCCTCCACCTTAATGTACCGATCTCTAGAGATCCGAAATTCATGGTGGAGTAAGAAAGAGGGCCGGCCAATGAGAGGGAGATCTCTAATATTCTGCAGATTATCCCATCACTGACCCCTCTAGAGATCTGTAGAGCATCGCTCCCTCCCCTCCCCCTCCTGACAGATCCATATTGATATATTCTGCAGATTATCCCATCACTGACCTCTCTAAAGATCTGCAGAACATCGCTCCCTCCCCCTTCTGACAGATCCATATTGATATATTCTGCAGATTATCCCATCACTGACCCCTCTAGAGATCTGCAGAGCATCGCTCCTTCCCCTCCCCCTCCTGACAGATCCATATTGATATATTCTGCAGATTATCCCATCACTGACCCTTCTAGAGATCTGCAGAGCATCGCTCCCTCTCCTCCCTGACAGATCCATATTGATATATTCTGCAGATTATTCAATCACTGACCCCTCTAGAGCTTTGCAGAACATCGCTCCCTCCCCTCCCCCTCGTGACAGATGCATATTGAAATATTCTGCAGATTATTCCATGATGGATATTGTATTTCGGAATCCTGGTGGTGAGTTTTCATAATCAGCCAGCAGATGGCAGCATTGCTCCACTCACAATGTAGACTACAAGCTCCCAGTCTATCCCATACACATTATATATATATCTATATATTACACACACTGTATATAGGAGAGGTCCCAACATCTCCGGCTTTGGAGGATACCTGATGAGAGACAATAACCTTCCTCCGATGTCACCGCACACTGCGAGCTTCTCACAATGTGCACTAGAAGCTGCAGCAAGTCAGACAGAGCCCCGCCCTCTTTTCCTGGTTGGAGGACATCCAGCATCATCTATCTCTTTCCTCCCCCCATCCTGACTGTTTCTGGCCCCGCCCCTTTCATTCATTGGCTTTCAGTTCAATCATAAAGCTGCAGCATTACATGTGGGCGTATCCTATGCCAATACAGCCTGCCTAAGACCGCCCACTCCAGACTGACCTCCACTCTTCAAGGCATTGTGATATTTGCATAACTCCTCCCACTGCTTGCATCTGGACTGAGGGTACTGCCTGCTGGACCCTCCCACCAGCCATGATCTGCATGCATTGCACAAAGAAGCACAGAGACCCAGTGATGACATCACCCTGCCGGCCCCTCCCACCAGCCACAATCTGCCTGCATTACATAGAGAAGCACAGAGACCCAGTGATGACATCACCCTGCCGGCCCCTCCCACCAGCCACAATCTGCCTGCATTGCACAGAGACACAGTGATAACGTCACCCTGCCGGCCCCTCCCACCAGCCACAATCTGCCTGCATTACATAGAGAAGCACAGAGACCCAGTGATGACATCACCCTGCAGGCCCCTCCCACCTGCCACGATCTGCCTGCATTGCACAGAGAAGCACAGAGACCCAGTGATGACATCACCATGCTGGACCCTCCCACCTGCCACGATCTACCTGCATTGCACAGAGAAGCACAGAGACCCAGTGATGATGTCACCATGCTGGACCCTCCCACCAGCCACAATCTGCCTGCATTGCACAGAGACACAGTGATGATGTCACCATGCTGGCCCCTCCCACCTGCCATGATCTGCCTGCATTGCATAGAGAAGCACAGAGACCCAGTGATGACATCACTGGGTGTAAAATAAGGAATATAATAAAAATGTAAAGGTTGTTTATTGTAAAAGTGCATCATATTGATGAGGGGGGGGGGGGGAGGGGAACCAGGGAAGGTCCTACTATGAAATAATAAACAATAAAATGGGACTCACCGGCACCCCAGAAGAGGGCGCTCCGCCTTCCCCATCGACTGCCGAGCACTTGGGGGAGGAGCCAAAGATCGGCGTCACCTGAAAGGAAAGGAGCAAAATAAATCCCCACAATCTGAATCCATAGTAACAGAGCCGAGTCCAGGAAAATCCCGATAGATTATGGATCCGACACCCAACAAGGTGACACGGGGGAGGGGAGGACCGCGGGGACCCGCCTTCAGATAAATAATATGGGTGTGGCCCAACTCCCCCGGAACCCCTCCCCCCTAGTGATCACATCTCTACATCGATCGTGTATATGGACGATCGCCTGAAAAGCGATCGGCAGTCATCTGTACGATGGGGTACTGGGGGCAGGTCAGTGTTACCCCCCCCGGGGTAAGGAGGAATCCTCTGGGGGGGGGGGGAATTTCGGGGGTCCGTCCCGTCCATGGAGGTCCGAGAATTGGGGGAGGGGACTTATCCAGAAATTCCACTTCATACAAATAGAAGAAAACATCAAATATGGAAGAGAAATGATCAGAAGAACGGAAACAAGGGAAAAGTGTCAGTAAAAGTACACAGAGTATCAGTTAAAACAAAGTATCAGAAAAAAGGTGTCAGTAAAAGTACCAGTAAAGGAAACAAAGTATCAGTTAAAACAAAGTATAAATAAAAAGGAAAGAAAGACTCAGTAAAGAAAACAAACTACCAATACATGAAAGAGTAGAAGGAAACAACGTATCAGTAATAGTATCAGGTAAAGGAAACAAACTATCAGTAAAAGGAAACACGGTCCCAGTAGAAGAAAACAAAGTGTCAGTCAGGAAAGAAAACAAAATGTCAGTAAAAGTAACAGTAAAAAGCAACATAGTATCAGTTAAAGAAAGCAAAGTGTCAGTAAAATGAAAAAAATGTATCATTAGAAAGAAAAGTATAAGTATCAGTAAAAGAAAGGAAACAGTGCCAGTAAAGGAAAGAGTATCCAGTAGCGAAAAAAAGTGTGAGTCAGTAAAGAAAACAAAAAGTGTCAGTAAAAGTAACAAAAAAAAGGTATCATAGTATCAGTAAAATGAAAATGAAAAATTATTAAAAAGGAAAGGAAGTACAAGTATCAGTAAAAGAAAGGAAACAAAGTATTGGTAAAGGAAACACAGTGTCAGTAAAGGAAACATGGTCTCAGTAGAAGAAAGCAAATTGTCAGTAGAAGGTAACATAGTATCAGTAAAAAGAAAAGAAAGTATAAGTATCAGTAAAAGAAACAGTATCAGTAAATGAAACAGAGTATCAGTAGAAGAAAACAAAGTGTGAGTCAGTAAAAGTAACAGTAAAAGGTAACATAGAATCAGTAAAATGAAAAAAGTATCATTAAAAAGGAAAGTATAAGTATCAGTAAAAGAAAAGAAACAAAGTGTCAGTAAAGGAAACACAGTGTCAGTAGAAGAAAACAAAGTGCCCGTAACAGTAAAAGGCAACATAGTATCAGTTAAAGAAAGCAAAGTGTCAGTAAAATTAAACAAAGTAATTAGTAAAAATTAAAAAAGTATCATTAGAAAGAAAGTATAATGCATCAGTAAAAGTAAGGAAACAAAGTATCAGTAAAGGAAACAAAAGTGTCAGTTAAGAAAAGTGTCAGTAAAAGTAACAGTAAAAGACAACATAGTATTAAAGAAAGCAAAGTGTCAGTAAAAGGAAATCAATGATTAGTAAAAATGAAAAAAAAAATCTCTTTAGAAAGGAAACAAAGTGTCAGTAAAGTGCGATCAGAGGAGGGGCGAGGGGTGAAAGGCGCACAGACCTCGTCTTTGGACTTCCTTTTATTTCGGTCGGTGGAAGGTGATTGGCTGCGCTGTAAAGGGACCTCCTTTAGTAAAAGAAATCGATGTGTCAGTAAAGGAATCAAGGTATCCGTGTTTGGCTTTTCTTTTGCTCCTATCAGTCCCAAAGCAGATCGGGCCCCAGAGAGACTTCACTGCTACAAAGGACAAGGAGGATCGGAAGAGCCCGACCACCAATGGGAGATCAGTATGACGATCGCCCATTGGGCCCCAGAGGAACGGAGATTGGTAACAATCACCACCACCAACGCGTTCCGTCCAATCCCATTTCATCACCAACGCGTTCCGTCCAATCCCATTTCATCGCCATTCACTGCAAACAGATTTTCCAGATTTCTTCTAATTAGTGAATTTCTGCTCCGCCGAGGAACTCCGACTGACAACCGGAAACCTTCGGAGATCAATAACTTCTCTAGACTCTTCTGTACGATCAATAATCAATCCATACCCCAGAGAATCTAGAGGAGAGGGGTGTGGCATCTCAGGAAGGGGGTGTGGTATCTCAGAAAGGGGGTGTGGTATCTCAGAAAGGGGGTGTGGCTATCATGAACTGTTAGTATAATAAAGTTCAACCCACATCTCAGCCCGACACTCCATGAATAAGATGATCTGCAGGAAAAGAGGGAGGTGGGAGAGATGATCTGCGTAGAGGAGCGGGGCGCTCGTCTTCTGCGGCGCAACACATCCTACCGCACAATCCACACTCTTCTCACACTTCACACCGATTGTTTATAACAATACGGATCCCCCCGACTACTACACCGGGGAACATATGACATTCGATCCGCCCCGCTTCACCTCTCATCCACCGCCGAGTAATAATAGTACCGAGTGTATGGAAGCAAACTCTCCTCTCCTGAAATACTCTGCACTGCTGGAGGACTCTGCTCCTTCCTCTATAACTCTCCTCTCCTGGAATACTCTGCACTGCTGGAGGACTCTGCTCCTTCCTCTATAACTCTCCTCTCCTGAAATACTCTGCACTGCTGGAGGACGCGGCTCCTTCCTCCAGAACTCTCCTCTCCTAAAATACTCTGCTGGAGGACTCTGCTCCTTCCTCTATAACTCTCAGCAGAGCAGAGTATTTCAGGAGAGGAGAGTTATAGAGGAAGGAGCAGAGTCCTCCAGCAGTGCAGAGTATTTGAGGAGAGGAGAGTTATAGAGGAAGGAGCAGAGTCCTCCAGCAGAGCAGAGTATTTGAGGAGAGGAGAGTTATAGAGGAAGGAGCAGAGTCACCCAGCAGAGCAGAGTATTTCAGGAGAGGAGAGTTCTGGAGGAAGGAGCCGAGTCCTCCGGCAGAGCAGAGTATTTCAGGAGAGGAGAGTTATAGAGGAAGGAGCAGAGTCCTCCAGCAGAGTATTTCAGGAGAGGAGAGTTATAGAGGAAGGAGCAGAGTCCTCCAGCAGAGCAGAGTATTTCAGGAGAGGAGAGTTATAGAGGAAGGAGCAGAGTCCTCCAGCAGAGTATTTCAGGAGAGGAGAGTTATAGAGGAAGGAGCAGAGTCCTCCAGCAGAGCAGAGTATTTCAGGAGAGGAGAGTTATAGAGGAAGGAGCAGAGTCCTCCAGCAGTGCAGAGTATTTCAGGAGAGGAGAGTTCTGGAGGAAGGAGCAGAGTCCTCAGCAGAGCAGAGTATTTCAGGAGAGGAGAGTTCTGGAGGAAGGAGCAGAGTCCTCCAGCAGTGCAGAGTATTTCAGGAGAGGAGAGTTCTGGAGGAAGGAGCAGAGTCCTCCAGCAGTGCAGAGTATTTCAGGAGAGGAGAGTTCTGGAGGAAGGAGCAGAGTCCTCCAGTAGAGAATTTCAGGAGAGGAGAGTTATATGATGCAGCTCTCTTCTCTCTGAGTCCCGGTCATTACACAGTGTAAATAAAAGCCAATCCGGCTCAGTGACGCCCTCTCCTGGTCTTTTGGTGGATTGCAGAGTTACTAACATAACAGAATAAGAAGATAAACCATTCAGTGCTCAGGCAGCTGTAATCACACCGCCGATAACAGGAAATCAGGCGGGACATTGGGTGGAGCCGGGAACTCAGGCGGGACATTGGGTGGAGCCGGGAACTCAGGCGGGACATTGGGTGGAGCCGGGAACTCAGGCGCGACATTGGGTGGAGCCGGGAACTCAGGCGCGACATTGGGTGGAGCCGGGAACTCAGGCGCGACATTGGGTGGAGCCGGGAACTCAGGCGCGACATTGGGTGGAGCCGGGAACTCAGGCGCGACATTGGGTGGAGCCGGGAACTCAGGCGCGACATTGGGTGGAGCCGGGAACTCAGGAGGGACATTGGGTGGAGCCGGGAACTCAGGAGGGACATTGGGTGGAGCCGGGAACTCAGGAGGGACATTGGGTGGAGCCGGGAACTCAGGAGGGACATTGTGGAGCCGGGAACTCAGGAGGGACATTGGGTGGAGCCGGGAACTCAGGAGGGACATTGGGTGGAGCCGGGAACTCAGGCGGGACATTGGGTGGAGCCGGGAACTCAGGAGGGACATTGGGTGGAGCCGGGAACTCAGGCGGGACATTGGGTGGAGCCGGGAACTCAGGCGGGACATTGGGTGGAGCCGGGAACTCAGCGGGACATTGGGTGGAGCCGGGAACTCAGGAGGGACATTGGGTGGAGCCGGGAACTCAGGAGGGACATTGGGTGGAGCCGGGAACTCAGGCGGGTCATTGGGTGGAGCCGGGAACTCAGGCGGGACATTGGGTGGAGCCGGGAACTCAGGCGGGACATTGGGTGGAGCCGGGAACTCAGGCGGGACATTGGGTGGAGCCGGGAACTCAGGCGGGACATTGGGTGGTGCCGGGAACTCAGGCGGGACATTGGGTGGAGCCGGGAACTCAGGCGGGACATTGGGTGGAGCCGGGAACTCAGGCGGGACATTGGGTGGAGCCGGGAACTCAGGAGGGGCATTGGGTGGAGCCGGGAACTCAGGAGGGGCATTGGGTGGAGCCGGGAACTCAGGCGGGACATTGGGTGGAGCCGGGAACTCAGGCGGGACATTGGGTGGAGCCGGGAACTCAGGAGGGGCATTGGGTGGAGCCGGGAACTCAGGCTGGACATTGGGTGGAGCCGGGAACTCAGGCGGGACATTGGGTGGAGCCGGGAACTTAGGTGTGAAGATGTACAACACTCCAAGAGAAAGAAGTCAAAGTGTGTCTCTTGTCCTGTATGTCGGGTGTAATTTTCGGTATCTGATGATCTCTCGGGCTCTGGGATTGGTTGTTGGACGATCCTTTTCTTTATTTTGCCTGGAGATCTTTTTTAATATTTGCTGTGATTGGTCGGCCATTATATATATTATATATTGAGTGGGGGGAGGGGTCTGGTCTCAGGAGCTTTCAATCTTATTATCTTCTCTGAGCTCAGAATCCAATTATCACCCGAGATCGGCCCCCGGGGGCCACCAACTGAGGAGCCGGGGCCCTTCCATGGTGGAGATTAACCCCTCGCTATACCTACAGCGCCCCTCACCCCCCCCCACACACTCCACCCAACACTTCGGCTGTATAAGCTGATTCTACACAATCTCTATTATTGACGGAGAAGTGAGAGGATTGTCAGGATCATCTCTTGTCAAGGACGTCCTACTGAGCGGCTTACATAGACCATCCCCCGATATCCATATATACCAAGAACAGATACCGAGATCTACACCCGACATACAGGACAAGAGAAGTGGTACTGTGCACAGTCCCAAGGATCCACCCACTGCTCTTAAACAAGGAGTACTGAGGCCCCTCCCACCAGCCATGATCTGCCTGCATTGCATAGAGAAGCACGGAGACCCGGTGATGACATCACTGATCCTATAATAAGATGTGGAGCGTCTGGGAAGGGGGGGAGGGTGTCAGACAACGGAAGGGAGATTTGGCTCGGTTGTGGGAGGAGAAGATTTTATAGGGGGCGTGGCTATCGGCATTGTCACCTAGCCCCGCCCTCCGCTTTTCTGTATTGGCAGCTGCTGCTGCTGCTGAGCCCCTCCCACTGTCAGTTGTCACCCTCACGTAGGCGGTGCCTGCTTGCACTGTAGTGGGAGGAGAATATTTTATAGGGGGGGGGGGGGGGTGGCTATCGGCATTGTCACCTAGCCCCGCCCTCCGCTTTTCTGGATTGGCAGCTGCCGCTGCTGAGCCCCTCCCACCGTGAGCTGCAGTGTCTGGGAAGGGGGAGGATGTGAGATTCTCTCCATTGTGGGAGGAGAAGAAGTTTAATTTTTTTTTTTGGATCACTTCTTTACTTTAATGGACCCGCCCCCATTTTTTTTTTCTACACTTCCTGTTGCGGAGGCACGACAGGAAGTCGGACTAAATGTCTCCAGAAGTTGTCAGCAGAACAGGTGTCCCCGTGGGAAGATTTCCCCTTCGTTTCCTGTTCTGGTGACCACACATTTTGGAATAATGAAAAAAAATAAAGTGGGGGGGGGGCGGGGGAGTTTAAAAAAAAAAAAAAATGGCTGCTTATCTCGATAATAAAATTTTAAATAAATAAAAAAAAAAATTAAAAATAAAAAATAGTAAAAAATAACAGGAAAAATTCTGTTTCACATGGGCTTCCCTGTACTGTATAGAGCCCCTCCCCCCGTACTTGCCGCCCCCCCTATCCTCGCCACCCCCCACCCCCCCCTGTTCTCGCCACCCCCGCCCCCTCTGCGATTCTGTGACGTATTTGAGGCGCGGTGGAAGGTGTGAGAGCTGCGAGGTGCGATCACACGGAAGGCGTCGGATTAGCGCGGCAAAATAAAACCCTTCAACGTATATTTCACACCTCGCCGCCGTGGCCGCGGAGTCGCTGGGGGTTGCCAGATAAATATATATGGGGTGGGGAGGTGGGGGGGGTGACACCTCCCGGAGAGTCGCATCCGGAGTCCTCTGTGTGCGGCGAAGGGAATCCGATACGCGCGAGCGCCGCCGGCGTAATGAGGGCGCCGAATCTAAATATACTCCCCTCCCCCCCACCGCACGCGATAATCGTATTCACTCCATGTCTTATTATAGGATCTGTGATGTCATCGCCGGCTCTCTGTGCTTCTCTATGCAATGCATGGCAGATCGTGTCTGGTGGGAGGGGCCGGCAAGGGTGACGTTATCGCCGGGTCTCTGCGCTTCTCTATGCAATGCACCGTCTGCTCCTCCCACTGCAAGGTGCAAGCGGGCGCCGCATACGTGGGAGGGTGACAACTCAGGGTGGGAGGGGCTCGGCGACAGCTGCCAATCCAGAAAAAGCAGAGGGCGGGGCTAGGTTTGTCCAGCTACAGAATTGTGACTTAACAGTGATGATGCCGATAGCCACGCCCCCCCACAAAACATTATATATATATATATATATATATATTTTTTTTTTTTTTTTTTTTGTGCGGGGTTCCCCTTAAAATCCATACGGGGCCCTTCAGGTCTATCATACATTTTAAGGGGGAACCCCGCACAAAAAAAAAAAAAAAGAAATAAGAAAAAAAAAAGAAAGAAACAAAGGCCTCTAGTGGTGGGAGGGGTGAACTGTCCTAATAATCACTGTGACCAATAAGACCGGAGGGGTTCACATGACCCCCCCCGACCCGTAACCGACACCTCGTTCATGGAGCCCCTGGGACTGCCCACCCCCCCCACCCTGGAGTCCCACACTGAGGAGGGGGGGAGGGGTGTCGCGGCACATACTTTTTCAAGGGATCTCACACCGTTTGCTGATTGGCCGGTTTTATTTAGCCCCTTTTGGCACCTCCTCATCCTAAATCCAACAAAATCCCGTCTTTTATTTTCTATTTTATTTTTAACACGTCGGAGTTTTGTTTAAACAGAATCCCGCTGACAGGTCGTCATCGCCGCCGGGACCGCCAGGAGCTGCGAGAGCGACCAATCAGGAATAACCGATCAGGAATAACCGATTCCTGCGCAACGTCACAACGTCCCGCAATGTTGTAGTATTATAATATTATTATTAACAACAAAAAAGTATTATCAATAATTACTACTATGAATAATAATAATAATAATAATAATAATATGAATATTAAAAAATAGAAGTAATATAACTAATAATTTATATAATAACAACAATTTATTACTTATATAATAAATAATATATAAATTATTATTAGATAATAATATTATAACTTTTAATAATAATGTACATAATAACAACTTTTTAATTTATATTATAGTAGTAACAACAGTTATTATCATTATTATTATTATTAATAATAATGAAAATGAATAATATAGAAGTAGTAGTGACAACAATATAAATAATAATAACAACAGTAAATAATAACTACTTATTAATTTATAATATAGTATAGCATTAGTAGTAACAATAATAATAATAATAAATATTCATAATAATAAAAATAATAGTAATATTATAGCTAATAATAATTTATATAATAACTCATTATTTATAATATAGTAGTATAAGTATAACAACAATTTTCTCATAATAAAATAATATGAATATTATTAATACTACTACTAATACTATAAATAATAATAATATGAATAATAAAAAATAGAAGTAATATAACTAATAATTTATATAAATAACAACAATTTATTATTTATATAATAAATAATATATAAATTATTATTAGATAATAATATTATAACTTTTAATAATAATGTACATAATAACAACTTTTTAATTTATATTATAGTAGTAACAACCGTTATTATCATTATTATTATTAATAATAATGAAAATGACTAATATAGAAGTAGTAGTGACAACAATATAAATAATAATAACAACAGTATATAATAACTACTTATTAATTTATAATATAGTAGCATTAGTAGTAACAATAATAATAACAATATTCATAATAATAAAAATAATAGTAATATTATAGCTAATAATAATTTATATAAGAACTCATTATTTATAATATAGTAGTATAAGTATAACAACAATTTTCTCATAATAAAATAATAAGAATAATATGAATATTATTAATACTACTACTACTACGAATAATAATAATACCAATAATAATAATTAAAAATAGAAGTAATGTTATAACTAATAATAATTTATATAATAACAACTTATTTATAATATAGTAGTATAAGTATAATAACAATTTATCATAATAAAATAATAATAATAATAATATTATTATGAAAAATAATAAAAAAAATAGAAATAATATTATAACTAATAATAAATTATATAACAACTTATTTGTTATATAGTAGTATAAGTATATTAACAATTTATCTTACTATAAATAATAATAATATGAATAATAAAAAATAGAAGTAATATAACTAATAATTTATATAAATAACAACAATTTATTATTTATATAATAAATAATATATAAATTATTATTAGATAATAATATTATAACTTTTAATAATAATGTACATAATAACAACTTTTTAATTTATATTATAGTAGTAACAACCGTTATTATCATTATTATTAATAATAATGAAAATGAATAATATAGAAGTAGTAGTGACAACAATATAAATAATAATAACAACAGTATATAATAACTACTTAATAATTTATAATATAGTAGCATTAGTAGTAACAATAATAATCATAATATTCATAATAATAAAAATAATAGTAATATTATAGCTAATAATAATTTATATAATAACTCATTATTTATAATATAGTAGTATAAGTATAACAACAATTTTCTCATAATAAAATAAGAAGAATAATAATATGAATATTATTAATACTACTACTACTATGAATAATAATAATACCAATAATAATAATTAAAAATAGAAGTAATGTTATAACTAATAATAATTTATATAATAACAACTTATTTAGAATATAGTAGTAGAAGTATAATAACAATTTATCATAATAAAATAATATTATTATTATGATAAATTGTTAATATACTTATACTACTATATTACATATAAGTTGTTATATAAATTATTATTATTAGTTATAATATTACTTCTATTTTTTTAATATTATTTTTCATAATATTATTATTATTATTAATAATATTATGAAAAATAATATTAAAAAATAGAAGTAATATTATAACTAATAATAATAATTTATATAACAACGACTTTGTAATATAGTTATATTCTAGACCAGGGATATGCAATTAGCGGACCTCCAGCTGTTGCAGAACTACAAGTCCCATGAGACACAGTGAGACTCTAACAGCCACAAGCATGACGCCCAAAGGCAGAGGCATGATGGGACTTGTAGTTTTGCAACAGCTGGCGGTCAGCTAATTGCATATCCCTGTTCTAGACGTTGTAACAGAAATTTATCATAATATTAGGATTATAAATAATATTAATAATCATAATTATAATTTATCAACAACAATATATTATTACTACTATTATTATGTTTTTATTAATACGGTTTTTAATAACACTATTATTGTTTTTTTTTTTTTTACTGTCTTCCTAATTTTTATGTTAGCCCTGAACCTGGCGTTGGGTATTCTTAAGGCTCCTACACACTAAATCAGGCGAACATTTTCACCCAAATAATTTTCGCACGTTTTTCATATAGTGCATGCACAAAAAACTTGCGTACACAAAAACAGCTGATTCCAATTTTTTTTCTGCTGCAATGTTTTGTTAAAGACAAACTGCGGCATATTCCCCCCCCCCCCCCCCCCCACAGGTGCCGCCATCTTTGATAATAGTCAAGGAGGGGGGGGGGGGGGGGTACAGGGATCTTCCAAAAATTGAATAAAGATTTTACAGAGATTTGTTTTTACGGGCAGAAAAAAAAAAAAAAAAAAAAGAGTGAAATAAAAATTAGTAAAAAATATAAATAAAAAACATTTTACAGAGATCTGACCGCGCTCACGAATGGCGGCAAATTATTACAGGCAGGAAAAAACTAGTGAAATAAAAATTAGAAAAAAATTAAAATAAAAAAACATTTTACAGAGATCTGACCCCGCTCATGAATGGCGGCAAATTTTTACAGCAGATAAAAATAAATGAAATAAAATTAGAAAATAAATAAAAATAAAGATTGTACAGCGATCTGAGGAATGGCGGCTAATTTTTACAGGCAGGAAAAAACGAGTGAAATAAAAATTAGAAAATAAATAAATAAAAATAAAACGATTATAAATGGCAGGATTAATTGCAGGGAAGTGATGGGGAATGCTGACTAATATACACTTGTGGTTGCTCCCGCCGCCGCCGTCGCATGTCAAGGATTCGCTGTGTCCATGGCAACCGTGCCTGGGAATATAACAATGGGCCATGCGTTGCCGCCGTACACAAAGAGGCGCAGCCCCTCCATAAGGCATCAGCCTTGCTGCAGAGGCGCTCAGCCCCTCTTTTATAACGCCCGGTCCCTACACCGAATCTGAAGGAAAAAACGCGGTGAGGACGGCCGCCGGCAACTTTCCCACTTGGCTCACATTGGGGGGAGGGGCGAATAGGTGCCAAAAGTTTTTTTCTCTCTGATCTACACAGAAAAAAGGAGAAATTTCCCCCCTCGGACACCCAAAAGTTGCACCGAAGCGCCAGAAGATCTGAGATTTGGTAAATGGTCTCCGGCGCGCTGGAAAATACTCGCCAAAAAAGATTTTTCTACTATAAATAAAGGGTCACCATAGGAAGCTTCTTCTCTGGGTCCGAAGCTGAGAAATTCCACAAAAACAGCAACAAAAATGTTACGGAGAGTAGTGGTATGGTATAGTATATGGTATGGTATAGGGTAGGGTAGGGTATAGTATAGTACATGGTATAGTATATGGTATGGAGTAGGGTATAGTATAGTACATGGTATAGTATGGTATGGTATAGGGTAGGGTATAGTATAGTACATGGTATAGTACCGTATATGGTATGGAGTAGGGTATAGTATAGTACATGGTATAGTATATGGTATGGTATGGAGTATGGTATAGTATAGTACATGGTATAGTATGGTATGGTATAGGGTAGGGTATAGTATAGTACATGGTATAGTACCGTATATGGTATGGAGTAGGGTATAGTATAGTACATGGTATAGTACCGTATATGGTATGGAGTAGGGTATAGTATATGGTATGGAGTAGGGTATAGTATGGTATAGTATGGTATGGGGTAGGGTATAGTAGGGTATGGTATAGTATATGGTATGGTAGGGTATAGTATGGTGTAGGGTAGGGTATGGTATAGTATGGTGTAGGGTAGGGTATGGGGTAGTGTATGGTATGGTATATGGGGTATATGGTATGGGGTAGGGTATGGAATGGTATAGTATATGGTATGGGGTAGGGTAGGGTATAGTATAGTATGGTATGGGGTAGGGTAGGGTATAGTATAGTACATGGTATAGTATGGTATGGTATGGGGTAGGGTATAGTATAGTACATGGTATAGTATGGTATGGTATGGGGTAGGGTATAGTATAGTACATGGTATAGTATGGTATGGGGTAGGGTATAGTATAGTACATGGTATAGTAGGGTAGGGTATAGTACATGGTATAGTATGGTATGGTATGGGGTAGGGTAGGGTATAGTATAGTATAGTATGGTATGGTATAGTATGGTATGGGTTAGGGTAGGGTATAGTATAGTGCATGGTATAGTATGGTATGGGGTAGGGTATAGCATGGTATGGTATGGGGGTAGGGTATAGTATAGTATGGTATGGTATAGTATGGTATGGGGTAGGGTAGGGTAGGGTATAGTATAGTACATGGTATAGTATGGTATAGGGGAGAGTAGGGTAGGGTATAGTATAGTACATGGTATGGTATGGGGTAGGGTATAGTATAGTACATGGTATAGTATGGTATGGTATGATATAGGGTAGTATAGTACATGGTATAGTATATGGTATGGGGTAGGGTATAGTATAGTACATGGTATAGTATGGTATGGTATGGGGTAGGGTATGGAATGGTATAGTATATGGTATGGGGTAGGGTAGGGTATAGTATAGTACATGGTATAGTATGGTATGGTATAGAGTAGAGTATATTATGGTATAGTAGAGTGATGGCGAACCTTTTTGAGCCCGGGTGCCAAAACTAAAATAAATACATTGGTTTTGTGTTGCAAAGTGACACGGCAATTCGCGAGAGAGGGGGGCTGAGAGAGAGAGAGAGTGAGAGAGAGAGAGAGAGAGAGAGAGGGGGGGGGAGGGAGAGAAGGAGGGGGAGGGGAGAGAGAGAGAGAGGAGGGGGGGGGGGGGGGGGGGGGGGGGGGGGAGGAGGGAGAGGGGGGGGGGGGGGGGGGGAGGAGGAGAGGAGAGAGAGGGGGGGAGAGGAGAGAGAGAGAGAAAGAGGGGGGGGGAGGGGAGAGAGAAGAGGGGGAAAGAGAAGAGAGAGAGAGAGGGGGGAGAGAGGGGAGGGGAGAGGGGAGGGGGAGAAGAGGGGAGAGGCTGGGGGAGAGAGCGCTAGCGGGGGACGAGGTAGAGAGTAGGCGGGGTGGGGGGGGGGGTAGAGAT
Source organism: Lithobates sylvaticus (assembly GCA_028564925.1). Taxonomy (NCBI): domain Eukaryota; kingdom Metazoa; phylum Chordata; class Amphibia; order Anura; family Ranidae; genus Lithobates; species Lithobates sylvaticus. The sequence continues at coordinate 31,121,987 of CM053038.1, forward strand.
GGGGGAGGAGAGAGAGGGCGCGAGAGGAAACGGAGGAGGGGAGAGGGTGGGGGGAAAGGGCCGCATCGGGTGGCGCCGGGGACGAGCTGGGGGACGCTCTCTCTGCTCGTCGGGAGCGGGTCTGTGGCGGGCGCGCGCTGTTCTGCGCGTCGGCTCTGGGAGGGCCGGGGGCTCTCGGTGGTCGGGGGCGCTCGTGCGGCTGGACGTCTGGGTGTCGTTTTGCTGGGGTGGTGGGGTAGGCGCGCCGGGGGATCCGTGGAGTGATCGGCAGCTCTCGCGCGCTCGTCTGCTGTGGTGCTCTGGGCGTCGTGGGGACGCGTTTCGATGGTGCGTCGCTTCGTATGCTCGCTCTGCCGCTCGTTTCTGCTCGCTTGGCGTCTCGTCTCGTTGGTCGCCGAGTGGGCTCGCTCGGTTTTGTTTGTTTGTTGATTTGTCTTGTGTGTGTGGGGGCTGCTCTCGCCTTTCGCTCTCTCCGTTGGTGGCTCGCGCGGTTTGCCTCTCTCTTTCTTTCTCTCCTCTCTCTCGCTTCCTGTCGCCTTTGTTTCTCTCTTTTTTCTCTCTCTGTTCTTTGTTCGCTCCGCCTTTTCTCTCTTTTTCTCTGTCTCCTCTTGTTGGTTTTCGCTCGTTTTGCTTTTTCTCTGTTTCGCTTCTTGTCGTTTTTTTCTTTCGCGTTCTCTCATCGCTCTCGCTCGCGCCTTCTTTCTCTCTCTTTTCGTCTCTGTGCTCTCTCTCTCCCTCGCTTCGCGTTTCCCTTCTGCTTTCTCTCTCTTTTGTTCTCTCCTCCTTTTCTCTCTCTCTCTTTTTGTCTCTCTCTCTGTCGCTTTTCTCTCCGCTCTCTGTTGTGTCGTCTCGTCTCGTTTTGTTTGCGCTCGCTCTCTTGTCGCTCTCTGTGTTTCTCTCTCTCGTTTTCTTCCTCGCTTCTTTTCTCTCTCTCTCGCCTCTCTGTTTGTCCCCCTTTTTTTGTCTCTTCTCGCTGTTTTTCTCGCTACTTTCTCTCGTTTTTCTCTGCTTCTTTCTCGCCTCGGTTTTGCTCCCCGGTTTTCTCTCTCTCTTGCTCTTTGTCTCTCTCTCCTTTTCTTTCTGCCTCTCTTGGTTTTTTTTTGCTCTGTTTTTGTGGCTTCTTTTCTTCTTCTTTCCCCTTTTTTTGTTTTTGTCCTCTTTTCTCTTTCTCGCTCTCGTTCTGCTTTTTTGTTCTCGTTTCCTTTGTTCTGGTCTTTCTCTTTTGTTTCTCTCTTGCTTTCTCTCTCTCGCTCTTTCTTTTTGTTTTACTTTTTCGGTCTTCTTGTCTCTCTCTCTTATTTCCGTCTTCTTTGTTTTGTCTTGGCTTCTCTTTTTCGCCTCTTTTTGTCTGACGCGTTTGTGGGCGTGCTTTTGTTTGTTCTCTCTCCTGTGTGTTCGCTCCTTGTCTCTCTTTCGCTCGTCCCTTTGTTCTCTTTTCTTCTCTTGTTTCTGACTCTGCTCCGTTGCTTCTCCTCTCTCGGTGTTTCTCTTCTCTCTCTTCTCTGCTTCTCTCTCTCGCTTCTCTCTCGCTCTCGTTTTTCTCTCTCTCTCTTCGCTTTCTCTCTCTCTCTCTCTTTGCTCTGCTCTCTCTTCGCTTCTCTTTCTCTGTTGCTTGCGTCTTTCTTCTTGCTGCGCCGTTTTCTCTCGCGTCTCGCTCTCTCCTTCTCTCGGCTTCTCTTTTTCTCTTCGTGTCGCTCTGCTCTTTCGTCGCTCTCTCTTGTTCCTCTCGTTCTGTCTTTTCCGCTTTCTCTTGCGCGCTGTTTGTGTCTCCTCTTCTCGTCTCTCTGCTGGGTTTCGTCTGTCTCTTTTCTCCTGTCTCTTCTTGTTCTCTTTGCCCTTCTGCTCTTTTGTCTTTCTCGCTTTGTCTTCTCTTTTTTTTTCTTTGTCTCTTTCTTCCCCTGTTGTCGTTTTCTTTTTGTTCTTTTGTTTGTTTTTCGGTTATTTGTTCTGTTTCCCCTCTGTTTTCTTTCTCTTTTCTTTTTGTTGCTCCTCCTTTTTCGTTCATGTTTGGTCGCTGTTTTTCTCCTTTTTCTGCTTGTTCCCGTCTCGCTTTTTTTTCTCCTCTCTCCCCTTTTCTTCTCTCCTTTTTCTCGGCTCTTCTCGTCTCGCTCTTCTCTTTTCTTCTCTTTTCCTTTTCGTTCTTGCGGCCTTTCTTCTTTGTCTCTGTGTGCTCCTCTGTCCTCCTTTCTGTTTGTTCCCGGGTCTGTTTTTTTTTTTTTTTTCTTTTGTCTTCCTTTTTTTTTCTTTCTTCTGCCTTTTGCGTCTTTTTGGGTTCTCTTGTTTTGTTTTCTCTCTTTTTTGCCCGTTTTTTTTCTTCTTTTGTTTT
>CM053038.1:31124380-31371880 GCA_028564925.1 Lithobates sylvaticus
AATAGGAAGTCAGAGGGAGTGAAACAGTGGAAATGCCACAACCCTTGCGTCCGCCAAAGGTGTGTAATGTGCGTCAGCTAGAGGGCACCCATGATGCTCCTAACATCTATTGTCCATAGTTACTAGGACGCAGCGGCTCCTTTCACTCAGTGTCCTTGGTTACTAAGATGCAGGGGACTCCTTCTACATGACATTGCTGGTTGCTAGGATGCAGGTGGCCTCTGGCACCTAGCATGCTTGGTTGCAAGGAAGCAGGTGGCCGGGCCACACAGTGTCATTGGTTGTTATGGTGCGGAGTTGTCCGCCTGCGTCCTAGTAACCAAGGATGGTGTGCGACAGGGGCCACCTGCATCCTAGTGAGCAATAAGCAGACAGAGGAATTGGAACAGGAGAACTGACACCCCCCCCTCCCCTTTATGCTATGTGACGACAGTTGTCTCAGAGAAGAGCGATTGACGCTACAGGAAGCAGAGCGAAGATTACATATTAAGTGCCCTCCCAGTGCTCCTGCGGGGTGCTCTCTGGAGAGATGTCTGGTCTCTCGTACCTCCCCTCCCTTCCAATAAAGAGGCCACTACAGACTCTGGTGGGTGTCTCGAATATCTGGTCTCTCCTACCTCCCCTCCCTTCTAATAAAGAGGTCACTACAGATTCTGGTGGGTGTCTCGGATGTCTGGTCTCTCCTACCTCCCCTCCCTTCCAATGATGAGGCCACTACAGACTCTGGTGGGTGTCTCGGATGTCTGGTCTCTCCTACCTCCCCTCCCTTCCAATGATGAGGTCACTACAGACTCTGGTGGGGGTCTCGGATGTCTGGTCTCTCCTACCTCCCCTCCCTTCCAAAGATAAGGCCACTACAGACTCTGGTGGGGGTCTCGGATGTCTGGTCTCTCCTACCTCCCCTCCCTTCCAATGATGAGGTCACTACAGACTCTGGTGGGGGTCTCGGATGTCTGGTCTCTCCTACCTCCCCTCCCTTCCAATGATGAGGCCACTACAGACTCTGGTGGGTGTCTCGGATGTCTGGTCTCTCCTACCTCCCCTCCCTTCCAATGATGAGGCCACTACAGACTCTGGTGGGTGTCTCGGATGTCTGGTCTCTCCTACCTCCCCTCCCTTCCAATGATGAGGTCACTACAGACTCTGGTGGGGGTCTCGGATGTCTGGTCTCTCCTACCTCCCCTCCCTTCCAAGAAAGAGGCCACTACAGACTCTGGTGGGTGTCTTGAATGTCTGGTCTCTCCTCCCCTCCCTTCCAATAAAGAGGCCCCTACAGACTCTGGTGGGTGTCTCGAATGTCTGGTCTCTCCTACCTCCCCTCCCTTCCAATGAAGAGGCCACTACAGACTCTGGTGGGTGTCTCGAAAGTCTGGTCTCTCCTACCTCCCCTCCCTTCCAATAAAGAGGCCACTACAGACTCTGGTGGGTGTCTCGGATGTCTTGTCTCTCCTACCTCACCTCCCTTCCAATGATGAGGCCACTACAGACTCTGGTGGGTGTCTCGAATGTCTGGTCTCTCCTACCTCCCCTCCCTTCAAATAAAGAGGCCACTACAGACTCTGGTGGGTGTCTCAGATGTCTGGTCTCTCCTACCTCCCCTCCCTTCCAATAAAGAGGCCACTACAGACTCTGGTGGGTGTCTCGGATGTCTGTGTCCCCCTCCATGTGCCGTGGTTCAGTCCTCTGACCCCTTCCTCACCACAGGACACGGCAGTGATCTGTAGGGGTCGGGGGACGGAGCCACGGCATGTGACGGGGACACGGATATCCGAGACACCTGCAAGTGTTGAATTCCAAAGAGACGGATGGACCAGAGTCCATATCCACTGAGAGAGACAGTCCATGAGAAACGGAGGGGTACCTGAGGAGGCCGGAGTGTCGTGGAGGTATTCAGGGTGCACTGAAGTCACTGGAGAGACAGGATGCTCTGGGGTCCCTGGGGACACGGAAGTGCACAGGAGAGATATGGAGATGAGGGGACACTAAAAAATGTCACACACGAGGGGAGATGATGGGACACTAATAAATGTGACACAGAGGCGGAGATGAGGGGACACTAATGAATGTGACACATAGGCGGAGATGAGGGGACACTAATAAATGTGACACATAGGCGGAGATGAGGGGACACTAATGAATGTGACACACAGGGGGGAGATGAGGGGACAGTCATGAATGTGACACACAGGGGGGAGATAATGGGACACTAATAAATGTGACACACAGGCGGAGATGAGGGGACACTAATGTGACACACAGGGAGGAGATGAGGGGACACTAATGAATGTGACACACAGGCGGAGATGAGGGGACACTAATGAATGTGACACACAGGGAGGAGAAGAGGGGACACTAATAAATGTGACACACAGGAAGGGAGATGAGGGGACACTAAAAAGTGTGACACATAGGGAGGAGATGAGGGGACACTAATGAATGTGACACAGAAGGAGGAGATGAGGGGACACTAATAAATGTGACACACAGGGAGGAGATGAAAGGACACTAATAAATGTGACACACAGGCGGAGATGAGGGGACACTAATAAATGTGACACACAGGGGGAGATGAGGGGATACTAATGAATGTGACACACAGGGGGAGATGAGGGGACACTAATGAATGTGACACACAGGCGGAGATGAGGGGACACTAATAAATGTGACACACAGGCGGAGATGAGGGGACACTAATAAATGTGACACACAGGGGGCGATGAGGGGACACTAATAAATGTGACACACAGGGGGCGATGAGGGGACACTAATAAATGTGAGACACAGGGAGGAGATGAGGGGGACACTAATAAATGTGACACATAGGAAGGAGATGAGGGGACACTAATAAATGTGACACATAGGGAGGAGATGAAGGGACACTAATGAATGTGACACACAGGGGGAGATGAGGGGACACTAATGAATGTGACACACAGGGGGAGATGAGGGGACACTAATGAATGTGACACATAGGGAGGAGATGAGGGGACACTAATGAATGTGACACAGGAGGAGATGGAGATGAGGGGACACTAATGAATGTGACACACAAGGGGGAGATGAGGGGACACTATGAATGTGACACACAGGGGGAGATGAGGGGACACTAATGAATGTGACACATAGGGAGGAGATGAGGGGACACTAATGAATGTGACACAGGAGGAGATGGAGATGAGGGGACACTAATGAATGTGACACACAAGGGGGAGATGAGGGGACACTAATGAATGTGACACACAGGCGGAGATGAAGGGACACTAATAAATGTGACACACAGGGGGGAGATGAGGGGACACTAATAAATGTGACACACAGGGGGGAGATGAGGGGGACACTAATGAATGTGACACATGGAAGGAGATGAGGGGACACTAATGAATGTGACACACAAGGGGGAGATGAAGGGACACTAATAAATGTGACACACAGGGGGAGATGAGGGGGACACTAATGAATGTGACACAGAGGCGGAGATGAGGGGACACTAATGAATGTGACACACAGGAGGAGATGAGGGGACACAAATGAATGTGACACACAGGGGGAGATGAAGGGACACTAATGAATGTGACACACAAGGGGGAGATGAGGGGACACTAATAAATGTGACACACAGGGGGGAGATGAGGGGGACACTAATGAATGTGACACATGGAAGGAGATGAGGGGACACTAATGAATGTGACACACAAGGGGGAGATGAAGGGACACTAATAAATGTGACACACAGGGGGGAGATGAGGGGGACACTAATGAATGTGACACATGGAAGGCGATGAAGGGACACTAATGAATGTGACACACAAGGGGGAGATGAAGGGACACTAATAAATGTGACACACAAGGGGGAGATGAGGGGACACTAATGAATGTGACACATGGAAGGAGATGAGGGGACACTAATAAATGTGACACACAAGGGGGAGATGAGGGGAAACTAATAAATGTGACACACAAGGGGGAGATGAGGGGACACTAATGAATGTGACACACAAGGGGGAGATGAGGGGACACTAATGAATGTGACACATGGAAGGAGATGAGGGGACACTAATAAATGTGACACACAAGGGGGAGATGAGGGGAAACTAATAAATGTGACACACAAGGGGGAGATGAGGGGACACTAATGAATGTGACACACAGAGGGGAGATGAGGGGACACTAATGAATGTGACACACAAGGGGGAGATGAGGGGAAACTAATAAATGTGACACACAAGGGGGAGATGAGGGGAAACTAATAAATGTGACACACAAGGGGGAGATGAGGGGACACTAATGAATGTGACACACAGGGGGATATGAGGGGACACTAATGAATGTGACACAAAGGGGAAGGATGAGGAGAAATGTCTCCTGTAGTTCCCGCCTCCTCCTCTAGTGGCCGCTCTCTCTCTCCTCTTAATAAGCTCTTCTTCTCTAGTCTCCTCTAGTGGCCGCCCTTTCCCGCCTTTGTCCCTATGCACCCGTCTCTTCTGCAGTACCCACCTCCTTCCTGTAGTGGCCACCCACTCCCGCCTTCATTTTATGAGCGCAGGTCGTCTGCAGTTCCCGTTTCCCCCTCTGGGGGCCGCCTTCTCCCGCTGATATGTCCAATAAGCTCCGTCCTCCACCCTTAGCCCCGCCCATCCCTTTACGTTCCTGACCCCCCGGGCGTGTGACGTCATTGGCGGTCCAGTGGCGCGCCGTGTTCAGGCGGGAGTGCCCCGGAAGCGGAAACTCTTCGAGCGGAAGCTGTGCGGGGTGTGAGTCGGAGCTGCTGAGATCTGCCGGCCGCTGCCATCACGGGGTCGGTAAGTAGCTGTGTGTGTGTACGGAGAAGGGAGACTCCCCCTCCCCCCGGGTCCTCCTCCGGCCGGGCTGTGTGTGTGGTAGAGGGGCCCCTCATTACTCCGCCATTGTGTGTGACTCCCATTGTGATGAGTGGGCCCTGGAGACCCTCATGTACCGTGTGTGGCCCTATCCGAACACACAGGGGCCCTGCCTGGGCCTTCCTCTGAGTCACGTGGGGCCCCTTGTTCTATAGGGCCCATGTGGTAATGGGGTCTCCTATTGTGTATGGGGCCCATTGTACTGGAGGAGGCTCCTGGGATTGTATGGGGCCCTTCCTGTATTATGTGGCCCCTGAGTCCTGATTTGTATGAGATCTGTAGTCTATTCTATGTACAATGTGTTATCATCATGTGGCCCCCATGGAGCGATGGGGGAGTCCCCTCCTGTGTGGAGCGATGGGGGGGGGCAGAAGTGTGGCCCTGTGGGGGAGAGAAGTTCTTGCGTGCTGTGTGGCCCCGTAGAGGGCAGAAGTGTGGCCTGTGGGGGAGAGAAGTCCTTTCTTGTGTGCAGAGATTGGGGGGAGGAGGAGAATTCTCATGTGTGCAGTGTGGAGTGGGGGGGGGGGAGTAGTACCCCTCTTGTGTGGAGCGATTGGGTGGGGTGGAGAGAAGTGTCCTCTTGTGTGCGGTCCGGTCACTGTAGTGTAGTGGGGGGGGAGAGAGAGAGAGAGAGCAGGGGGCGGTCCGGTCACTGTAGTGTAGTGGGGGGAGTGAGAGAGAGAGCAGGGGGCGGTCCGGTCACTGTAGTGTAGGGGGGGGGGAGAGAGAGAGAGAGAGCAGGGGGCGGTCCGGTCACTGTAGTGTAGTGGGGGGAGAGAGAGAGAGCAGGGGGTGGTCCGGTCACTGTAGTGTAGTGGGGGGAGAGAGAGAGAGAGAGAGAGAGAGCAGGGGGGGGTCCGGTCACTGTAGTGTAGTGGGGGGGGGAGAGAGAGCAGGGGGGGGTCCGGTCACTGTAGTGTAGGGGGGGAGAGAGAGAGCAGGGGGCGGTCCGGTCACTGTAGTGTAGTGGGGGGGAGAGAGAGAGAGAGCAGGGGGCGGTCCGGTCACTGTAGTGTAGTGGGGGGAGAGAGAGCAGGGGGCGGTCCGGTCACTGTAGTGTAGTGGGGGGAGAGAGAGCAGGGGGCGGTCCGGTCACTGTAGTGTAGTGGGGGGAGAGAGAGAGCAGGGGGCGGTCCGGTCACTGTAGTGTAGTGGGGGGGAGAGAGAGCAGGGGACGGTCCGGTCACTGTAGTGTAGGGGGGGGAGAGAGAGAGCAGGGGGCGGTCCGGTCACTGTAGTGTAGTGGGGGGAGAGAGAGAGAGAAGGGGGCGGTCCGGTCACTGTAGTGTAGTGGGGGGAGAGAGAGAGAGAGAGCAGGGGGCGGTCCGGTCACTGTAGTGTAGTGGGGGGAGAGAGAGAGAGAGCAGGGGGCGGTCCGGTCACTGTAGTGTAGTGGGGGGAGAGAGAGAGAGAGCAGGGGGCGGTCCGGTCACTGTAGTGTAGTGGGGGGAGAGAGAGGAGAGAGCAGGGGGCGGTCCGGTCACTGTAGTGTAGTGGGGGGAGAGAGAGAGAGCAGGGGGCGGTCCGGTCACTGTAGTGTAGTGGGGGGAGAGAGAGAGAGAGAGCAGGGGGCGGTCCGGTCACTGTAGTGTAGTGGGGGGAGAGAGAGAGAGAGATGGGGGCGGTCCGGTCACTGTAGTGTAGTGGGGGGAGAGAGAGAGATGGGGGCGGTCCGGTCACTGTAGTGTAGTGGGGGGGGAGAGAGAGATGGGGGCGGTCCGGTCACTGTAGTGTAGTGGGGGGAGAGAGAGAGAGAAGGGGGCGGTCCGGTCACTGTAGTGTAGTGGGGGGAGAGAGAGAGAGAGAGAGAAGGGGGCGGTCCGGTCACTGTAGTGTAGTGGGGGGAGAGAGAGAGAGAGCAGGGGGCGGTCCGGTCACTGTAGTGTAGTGGGGGGAGAGAGAGAGAGAGCAGGGGGCGGTCCGGTCACTGTAGTGTAGTGGGGGGAGAGAGAGAGAGCAGGGGGCGGTCCGGTCACTGTAGTGTAGTGGGGGGAGAGAGAGAGAGAGAGCAGGGGGCGGTCCGGTCACTGTAGTGTAGTGGGGGGAGAGAGAGAGAGATGGGGGCGGTCCGGTCACTGTAGTGTAGTGGGGGGAGAGAGAGAGATGGGGGCGGTCCGGTCACTGTAGTGTAGTGGGGGGGGAGAGAGAGAGCAGGGGGCGGTCCGGTCACTGTAGTGTAGTGGGGGGGGAGAGAGAGCAGGGGGCGGTCCGGTCACTGTAGTGTAGTGGGGGGAGAGAGAGAGAGCAAGGGACGGTCCGGTCACTGTAGTGTAGGGGGGAGAGAGAGCAAGGGACGGTCCGGTCACTGTAGTGTAGGGGGGAGAGAGAGAGCAAGGGACGGTCCGGTCACTGTAGTGTAGGGGGGAGAGAGAGAGCAGGGGACGGTCCGGTCACTGTAGTGTATGGGGGAGAGAGCGAGCAGGGGGGGGAGAGAGCAGGGGACGGTCCGGTCACTGTAGTGTAGGGGGGGGAGAGAGCAGGGGACGGTCCGGTCACTGTAGTGTAGGGGGGGAGAGAGAGCAGGGGACGGTCCGGTCACTGTAGTGTAGGGGGGGAAAGAGAGAGAGAGAGCAGGGGGCGGTCCGGTCACTGTAGTGTAGTGGGGGGAGAGAGAGAGAGCAAGGGACGGTCCGGTCACTGTAGTGTAGGGGGGAGAGAGAGAGCAAGGGACGGTCCGGTCACTGTAGTGTAGGGGGGAGAGAGAGAGCAGGGGACGGTCCGGTCACTGTAGTGTATGGGGGAGAGAGAGAGCAGGGGGGGAGAGAGCAGGGGACGGTCCGGTCACTGTAGTGTAGGGGGGGGGGGAGAGAGCAGGGGACGGTCCGGTCACTGTAGTGTAGGGGGGGGGGGGGGGAGAGAGCAGGGGACGGTCCGGTCACTGTAGTGTAGGGGGGGGGGAGAGAGCAGGGGACGGTCCGGTCACTGTAGTGTAGGGGGGGAGAGAGAGCAGGGGACGGTCCGGTCACTGTAGTGTAGGGGGGAGAGAGAGCAGGGGACGGTCCGGTCACTGTAGTGTAGGGGGGAGAGAGAGCAGGGGACGGTCCGGTCACTGTAGTGTAGTGGGGGGAGAGAGAGAGAGAGCAGGGGGCGGTCCGGTCACTGTAGTGTAGTGGGGGGAGAGAGAGAGCAGGGGACGGTCCGGTCACTGTAGTGTAGTGGGGGGAGAGAGAGAGAGAGAGAGCAGGGGGCGGTCCGGTCACTGTAGTGTAGTGGGGGGAGAGAGAGAGAGAAGGGGGCGGTCCGGTCACTGTAGTGTAGTGGGGGGAGAGAGAGAGAGAGCAGGGGGCGGTCCGGTCACTGTAGTGTAGTGGGGGGAGAGAGAGAGAGAGCAGGGGGCGGTCCGGTCACTGTAGTGTAGTGGGGGGAGAGAGAGAGAGAGCCGGGGGCGGTCCGGTCACTGTAGTGTAGTGGGGAGAGAGAGAGAGAGAGAGCAGGGGGCGGTCCGGTCACTGTAGTGTAGTGGGGGGAGAGAGAGAGATGGGGGCAGTCCGGTCACTGTAGTGTAGTGGGGGGAGAGAGAGAGATGGGGGCAGTCCGGTCACTGTAGTGTAGTGGGGGGAGAGAGAGAGAGATGGGGGCGGTCCGGTCACTGTAGTGTAGTGGGGGGAGAGAGAGAGAGATGGGGGCGGTCCGGTCACTGTAGTGTAGTGGGGGGGAGAGAGAGAGCAGGGGGCGGTCCGGTCACTGTAGTGTAGTGGGGGGAGAGAGAGAGAGAGCAGGGGGCGGTCCGGTCACTGTAGTGTAGTGGGGGGAGAGAGAGAGAGCAAGGGACGGTCCGGTCACTGTAGTGTAGGGGGGGAGAGAGAGAGCAAGGGACGGTCCGGTCACTGTAGTGTAGGGGGGGAGAGAGAGAGCAAGGGACGGTCCGGTCACTGTAGTGTAGGGGGGAGAGAGAGAGAGCAGGGGACGGTCCGGTCACTGTAGTGTAGGGGGGAGAGAGAGAGAGAGCAGGGGGGGAGAGAGAGAGCAGGGGGGGGAGAGAGGGGACGGTCCGGTCACTGTAGTGTAGGGGGGGGGGGAGAGAGAGAGCAGGGGACGGTCCGGTCACTGTAGTGTAGGGGGGAGAGAGAGCAGGGGACGGTCCGGTCACTGTAGTGTAGGGGGGAAAGAGAGAGAGAGAGCAGGGGGCGGTCCGGTCACTGTAGTGTAGTGGGGGGAGAGAGAGAGAGAGCAAGGGACGGTCCGGTCACTGTAGTGTAGGGGGGAGAGAGAGAGCAAGGGACGGTCCAGTCACTGTAGTGTAGGGGGGGAGAGAGAGAGCAGGGGACGGTCCGGTCACTGTAGTGTAGGGGGGGAGAGAGAGAGCAGGGGGGGGAGAGGGGGGGGGAGAGAGAGCAGGGGACGGTCCGGTCACTGTAGTGTAGGGGGGAGAGAGAGCAGGGGACGGTCCGGTCACTGTAGTGTAGGGGGGGAAGAGAGAGCAGGGTCCAGTCACTGTAGTGTAGGGGGGGAGAGAGAGAGCAGGGTCCGGTCACTGTAGTGTAGGGGGGGGGGGAGAGAGAGAGAGCAGGGTCCGGTCACTGTAGTGTAGGGGGGGGGAGAGAGAGAGCAGGGTCCGGTCACTGTAGTGTAGGGGGGGGAGGGAGGGGTCAGAGAGAGAGAGAGCAGGGTCCGGTCACTGTAGTGTAGGGGGGGAGAGAGAGCAGGGTCCGGTCACTGTAGTGTAGGGGGGAAGAGAGAGCAGGGTCCGGTCACTGTAGTGTAGGGGGGGAGAGAGAGCAGGGTCCGGTCACTGTAGTGTAGGGGGGGGGAGAGAGAGAGCAGGGTCCGGTCACTGTAGTGTAGGGGGGGGGAGAGAGAGAGCAGGGTCCGGTCACTGTAGTGTAGGGGGGGGGAGAGAGAGAGCAGGGTCCGGTCACTGTAGTGTAGGGGGGGAGAGAGAGCAGGGTCCGGTCACTGTAGTGTAGGGGGGAGAGAGAGAGCAGGGTCCGGTCACTGTAGTGTAGGGGGGGAGAGAGAGCAGGGTCCGGTCACTGTAGTGTAGGGGGGGAGAGAGAGCAGGGGGCGGAGACGTCGCGGGGTTGTATGAGGAGGACGCGGCGGCGGGGTTGCATGAGGAGGATGCGGCGGCGTCGGGGTTGTATGAGGAGACGTGGTGTTTTGGTCTATTGTGTTTCGGCTTTTAAATCTTATGTCGCTAGCCGTTTTTTTTTTTTTTTTTTTGCTCGGTTATGGAATCCATAATCCACGGTCCTGAAATTCAGTGATGTCGGCACCCCCGTTTGATGTTTCCATCGGCTCTCAGGTGCTGCCATCGCCTTTAAGGGAAATTGGCAGTGAAGCCTCGTGGCTTCACAGCCGGTTCCCTACTGCGCGTGCGCGCTGCACTTTGCGACTGGTGCGGGGGAAGGAGGGGGGGGGGATTTTCAGAGGACCTTGCTGCATCTCGCCTCAGCCAGGTCTCCTGGAAGTGTGGACGGGTCACCCTGGGAGGAAGCAAATAAGCAAAGCTTCCACTTTAGGGATCCAAAAACTAATCAGACCCCCGCACTGCCTAGGTGGGGGGGGGGTGTTTACACTTTTTTGGTACTTGGTGGCTTCTCTCCGCTTTGTTATTCTGAGGTTTCCAAAGTCAGTAGAACTTGGGTTTTCCTGCAACGCATACTTTATATATAAAAAGTATGTGAGGTTTATGGTGGGAGGGACCTCCTCACAGCCTCTCTGGGGTGCGTTATACCAAAATCAAGAAAGGACATCACCAGGGACCACAAACCTGAGGTGGAGATGGAGTTTGTCTCTTAATAACACTATTCTTCTTTGAGTATATTCTGAATACGATGAGCCGGTACAGTCTGGGCTGCGCTCGGAAGTGAGGGATTGAGTTGGGGGGTGGGGGGGGCTGTGCTTGGAAGCGAGGGGGTGGGGATTGAATTGGGGGGGCTGCGCTCAAAAGCGATGGAGGGATTGAGTTGGGGGGGGGGGGCTGCGCTCGGAAGCGAGGGAGGGATTGAGTTGGGGGGGCTGCGCTCGGAAGCGAGGGAGGGATTGAGTTTGCGGGGGGGCTGCGCTTGGGAGGGATTGAGTTGGGGGTGGGGTGCTCGGGAGGGGTTGCGTTCGGAAACGAGGGGCTGATTGAATTAGGGGGGGTCTGCGCTCGGAAACGAGGGGCTGATTGAATTAGGGGGGGTCTGCGCTCGGAAACGAGGGGCTGATTGAATTAGGGGGGGTCTGCGCTCGGAAACGAGGGGCTGATTGAATTAGGGGGGGGGGTCTGCGCTCGGAAACGAGGGGCTGATTGAATTAGGGGGGGGTCTGCGCTCGGAAACGAGGGGCTGATTGAATTAGGGGGGGTCTGCGCTCGGAAACGAGGGGCTGATTGAATTAGGGGGGGTCTGCGCTCGGAAACGAGGGGCTGATTGAATTAGGGGGGGGTCTGCGCTCGGAAACGAGGGGCTGATTGAATTAGGGGGGGTCTGCGCTCGGAAACGAGGGGCTGATTGAATTAGGGGGGGTCTGCGCTCGGAAACGAGGGGCTGAGTGAATTAGGGGGGTCTGCGCTCGGAAACGAGGGGCTGATTGAATTAGGGGGGGTCTGCGCTCGGAAACGAGGGGCTGATTGAATTAGGGGGGGTCTGCGCTCGGAAACGAGGGGCTGATTGAATTAGGGGGGGTCTGCGCTCGGAAACGAGGGGCTGATTGAATTAGGGGGGGGGTCTGCGCTCGGAAACGAGGGGCTGATTGAATTAGGGGGGGGGTCTGCGCTCGGAAACGAGGGGCTGATTGAATTGGGGGGGTTGCGCTCGGGAGGGAGGGGTTGGGGGGCTGCGCTCGGAAACGAGGGGTTGAGTTGTGGGGGGGGGGCTGCACTCGGAAGGGAGGGAGGAGTTGGGGTGGGGGGGGGGGGGCTTCGCTCGGGAGGGAGGAGTTGAGTTGGGGGGGGGGCTGCGCTCGGCAGGGAGGAGTTGAGTGGGGGGGGGGCTGCGTGCGGGAGGGAGGAGTTGAGTTTGGGGGGGGGGGGGCTGCGCTCTTAAACATCTAAAATGAAAGCGTTTTGTTATCTGTTTAATAAGTGCAAAAATACCAGTAGATCCTGCCAGAAATCCAGTGGTCTGAACATTCTGCCTCTGCTGCTGTTGTCAACCCTGTCCACTGTAGAACCCCTCCCCCCCCCCTCTGTGAGGAGCAAGAGGCGTCCTGTAGTTCCAATTACATTGACAACACTCCTCCAAAGAGGAAGTGGGAGGAATAGTGCCCCATCATTGTTTTTTTTGGGGGGGGATAGTGCCCCCTGATTGGTGTCAGGGGGAGGAATAGTGTCCCGTGATTGGTGTCAGGGGGAGGAATAGTGCCCCGTGATTGGTGTCAGGGGGAGGAATAGTGCCCCGTGATTGGTGTCAGGGGGAGGAATAGTGCCCCGTGATTGGTGTCAGGGGGAGGAATAGTGCCCCGTGATTGGTGTCAGGGGGAGGAATAGTGCCCCGTGATTGGTGTCAGGGGGAGGAATAGTGCCCCGTGATTGGTGTCAGGGGGAGGAATAGTGCCCCGTGATTGGTGTCAGGGGGAGGAATAGTGCCCCGTGATTGGTGTCACGGGGAGGAATAGCGCCCCGTGATTGGGGTCGGGGGGGAGGAGGAATAGTGCCCCGTTATTGGTGTCAGTGGGGGGAGGATTGGTGTCGGGGGAATAGTGCCACGAGGCTTCACTGCCAATTGGTGTCAGTGGGGGGAGGGGGGGACTGGTGCCCCAGGGGCCTGGATAAAGGCAAGTAAAGGGCCTCTGTTTGGAGACTGCTGGTGTAAGTGATGGGATATATATATATATATATATATATATATATATATTTATATATATATATATATATATATAAAATATATATTATATATATATATATATATATATATATATATATATATATATATATATATAATATTATATATATATATATATATTATGCAGCAAACTGCTGTGGAAATTGAAGCACTAGAATCCCCAGCATGCCGCAGTGCGGGTTGTGCCCGGACTCTCCCGGTTGTCTGGGCACATTAGGCGGTTTGTCGCCTGGAGATGCGCGGCGGCTCGTGTCGGCACCACACACACGGGGGAAATCGCTGATCTTAGCGGTTTGAGAGTCTCTCGGCTGGAAACAGAAAATCAGGACATTCTGGAGCTCACGTCAGTCTCTGTCTGTATTGCTTCATTCAATATCTCTGCCCGGTGATCCCGCCCCCCCCCCCCCCCACTGCCAGGATTGGCCACAGGCCCTCAGAGCTCCGCCCCCTTCAGCTTTGTTTCACAAGCTTGGCTCATTCATGAGGGGGGAGGAGTCTGACTGAGAAAGGAAACTGAAACTTGAGATTCTTCTCAGCCAGGAAATATCTCCTAAAAACTTCTCCGGCCTGTGAGGCTTTCTCCTCTCCGACACCGACCCCTCCGCCTCCCCCCACCGCCGCCGCCGCCTCCCCACCCATGTCACTCAGGACCCCCACCAGGTGTGCCTTCACCACCTTCCAGGTAAGGATTGTACCAAAACCGCCACCACTCAGGGGGGGGACTCACCAGTGCTCTCATCCGCCTGGAATACCAGGATTAGTTATATTTTTGTAGATGGGGATTTTTATATATTTATATTATAATTTTATATATATATATATAAAATTATTATTATTCGCGATTTAAATGGTGCCAACAGTTTACTCATCGCTTTACAATGTATAGGGGGGACAACACATAAGGTACAGGAGGGCCCGGCTCGTAGAGTTTACATTATTTTATTTATATATATATAGTTTCTCTTTTTATTTATTTTTTTCCAACGTTTTTATTTTTGAAGTTTTTTTTCTTTTTATTTATTTTTTACAACGTTTTTATTTTTGAAAGTTTTTTTTTATAACTTTTATTAACCACTTGTTTACTTATTTAAAAATAATTTATTAATTAAATATAATATATATATATATTTTATTACAAAAAAATGTGTGTATGTTTATATATACATATATATTTTAAATTTTTAATTAATATATATTTTTTTAAATATTAATTTCATATATATATATATATATATTATATATATATTTATATATATATATATATATATATATATATTCATATATATATATATATATATATATTATATATTTATTTTTAAAAAAAAATCTAAAGCAATATAAATGTACATTAATTTTTTTAAATGTATATTTGTTAACCACTTCAACCCCAGAAGATTTTA
Organism: Lithobates sylvaticus; assembly: GCA_028564925.1. Classification (NCBI taxonomy): domain Eukaryota; kingdom Metazoa; phylum Chordata; class Amphibia; order Anura; family Ranidae; genus Lithobates; species Lithobates sylvaticus. The sequence goes on from CM053038.1 coordinate 31,138,427, forward strand.
CCCCCCTTCCTCACCAGAGCAATTTTTGCGATTCGGCACTCTCGTCGCTTTAACTGACAATTGCGCGGTCGTGTGACGTGGCGCCCAAACAATTTTTTTTCCCCCCACAAATAGAGCTTTCTTTTGGTGGTATTTGATCACCTCTGCGTTTTTTTTTTTTCTTTTTTTTTTGCGCTATAAACAGAAGAGCGACAATTTTGAAAAAAAAAAACACTTTTTTGCTATAAAAAAATATCCAATTTTTAAAATAAAAAAAAAAAATATTTTTTTTCCTCAGTTTAGGCCGATACGTAATTCTTCTACATATTTTTGGTAAAAAAAAAACATCGCAATAAGCGTTTGGTTTGCGCATAAGTTGTCGCGTCTAGAAAATAGGAGATAGATTTATGGCATTTTTTTTCCTCCCCCCCCCCCTAGACGGCCGGGAATGGGAGATCCCATCTGCGGGGATTGAAGTAGTTAAATAAATAGAAATATATATATATATTTTTTTTATAAATGTATAATTTTATTTTTTTTGTTGTTTAAATAAATAGAAATATGTAAAAAAAATAGATGTAGATAGATTTTTTTTTTTTTTTATCAGGGTAGGCAACCTCGGCTGTAGGGGAACTACAAGTCCCATACAGCCCAGACAGCCATAAGCATGATGGCCTATGTAGTTTCACTACAGCTACCCCCTGCTTTTTGTGTGGGTTTTTTTCTTTTTTTTCGTTTTTATTGATTTTTTAAATGGCAACCAGTTTTTAGAATTAGTTTTCATGGTTTAGGGTCAAGGGTTAGGGTTTAGGTCTCAGGGATTGGAATAGGGACCTGTACTTTTTTACTGGTACTACAGCTTCCTATATATCTTTCTTTCTTTCTTTCCTTCTCTCTTTCTTTCTTTCCTTCTCTCTCTCTTTTTTCTTTCTTTCTTTCTTTCTTTCCTTCTCTCTCTCTTTCTTTCTTTCTTTCTTTCTTTCTTTCTTCTCTCTTTCTTTCCTTCTCTCTCTCTTTCTTTCTTTCTTTCTTTCTTCTTCTCTCTCTCTTTCTTTCTTTCTTTCCTTCTCTCTCTCTTTCTTTCTTTCTTTCCTTCTCTCTTTCTTTCTTTCCTTCTTTCCTTCTCTCTCTCTTTCTTTCTTTCTTTCTTTCTTTCTCTCTCTCTTTATTTCTTTCTTTCTTTCCTTCTCTCTTTCTTTCTTTCTTTCTTTCTTTTCTTTCTTTCCTTCTCTCTTTCTTTCTTTCTTTCCTTCTCTTTCTTTCTTTCCTTCTCTCTCTTTCTTTCTTTCTTTCCTTCTTTCTCTCTCTTTCTTTCTTTCTTTCATTCTTTCTTTCCTTCTCTCTCTTTCTTTCCTTCTCTCTCTTTCTTTCATTCTCTCTCTTTCTTTCCTTCTCTCTCTTTCTTTCCTTCTCTCTCTTTCTTTCCTTCTCTCTCTTTCTTTCCTTCTCTCTCTTTCTTCCTTTCTCTCTCTTTCTTTCCTTCTCTCTCTTTCTTTCCTTCTCTCTCTCTCTTCTCTCTCTCTCTCTCTCCTCTCTCTCTCTCTCTCTTCTCTCTCTCTCTCTCTCTCTCTCTCTCTCTCTCCTCTCTCTCTCTCTCTCTCTCTCTCTCTCTCCCTCCCTCCCTCCCTGTATTAGCCCTTCCAAAGGCACATAATTGAAGTTTGAAGTCTTTCTTCCTTGCTTTGCAGCTTCTCTGCTCCTCCCCTGACGGAAGCCCAATTTGCAGGCTTTACTAAAGTTCAGCTCATGTAAAGCTTAGTTGGTGGTGTTGTCCAGTGAGTGGCCCTAGGGGAGGAGGAATGTTAGAGGGGGGGTCCCACCCAGTTACACTGGTTCCCCACCCCCCCCCCCATATTTTTTTTTTTTTCTGCAAGATTTATATTATAACTTTTTTTTTTGACAAACGAGCTAGGATTTGATTTACTGGTACACAGAATCAACCAAATATTTTTACATTTTTATTTTATTTTTTTGTGGCTTGGTTTTTTTTATTTTTATATAAGAGAAGTAGAGTTTGAATGGTGTTGTGCTGCCTCCTGTGGATTGTGCCGTGGATTGTCAGTCGCTTGTGTGTTTTGTCTTGACAGGGCCACTGCTCACCTGTTGTATGAGAGGAGGGCTCCCCATCGCTCCCTTTTTGCCATCTCTCTGCATGTCTGGCAATGAGTGCGACGCCGTACCGAGGGCGACATGCTAGTCAAGTGCACAAAAGCCGCGGCTTTCACCACAACGCTAACGATGTCTATTTACATAACCCTTTCTCCTCACAGGAACAACAGCAAGCCTACCTAAGAGCACAGCGAGAGTTTCTGCTCAGCGGTCAACCGGAAATCCCTTTTGGCCTCCCTGCCTGGAACTCCTACCGGACTCCGCCAAGGCAGCACCCCGCCTTCAAGCACCCCCAGCGACCCCCGCTGATTCCGCACCACCCCCCTCCACCCCGCCCCGCTCACCGCCCATTTCCTGTGGGCTCCGCTCAGAGAACCCATCACTTGGCCCACCAGTTTGATCAGCTTTCCTTGTCGGGCGACCCTTTTGTAGACCGATTGGTCAGAACCTTCAAAGAGCTCGGTGAGGGAAACTACCACTCGGCAAAAGACTTGGCCAGACGCCTAAGAGTCGAGAAAAAAGTCGTCAATCACCATCTGTACAGACTAGAAAAAAGTAACCTCGTGTGCAAAGAAGGCGAAAAGCCACCATTGTGGAGGCTTGTGTCTTGCCATCGGCGCCCAGAGCAACCGCCGGTCCAAGCGCACGCATCCCACCAGGCAACGCGTTCAGAAGAAGAAGAAGAATTCGCTTGGTGTTCAGAGTCTGACCTGTCGCCTGAAACCATGACTGAAAACCGCGAGAAGATCTGCGAGTTCTTGCTCCAGTCTCCGGCCTCGACGTCGGCCACCATCCGGAAGAACATAGGCGTCTCCAAGATCACCGAGGTCAACCAGCTGCTCAGCACCCTGGAGAAGGAAGGAGAAGTCTCCCGCCAGGGCAATCCCGTCAAATGGTCGGTCACAGACAAGAAGCGGGAGAGGATGTTCCTCAAGAAGCGGGCAGCCGAAATCCACGAAGAGGAGGAAGTAAAAGTCAAGGCTGAGCCCACAGCGCCGGTTAATGTTGAAAACGGGCAGCAGGGGGCCGCACCGGACGCCGCGACCGTCGCACCCATGGAGGAAAACGTGGCGGACGTGAAGGTGGAGGCGGAGATGAACGAGGAAGAGCCGCCTGCCAAGCGGATGAAGGAGAGCGGCTTCGATGATTACGAGAACGGAAGGTGGACCGGAGACGAGGTGGGCGAGCTCGTGAACACGATAGACCAGAACTGCCTCGGCAGTGACTCCCTCACTTTGCCGGTGCCGCAGTACCGGGAGCCTATCAAGGAAGTCACGCGGCTGGAGAAGCTGCAAGCATGCCAGGAGAAGAACCCAGTGAGCGGGCTGCTGGAGTTCTCTCACTTCTTCGCCGAGCAATGCCAATTTGTGCTGCTAGAACAGAGCGGACCATCTCATGATCCCAGGTAAGGCTCTCTGTCTGACTGATTTTGCAAAGACCAAAAAAAAAGCCAACAGCTTGTTATTTTATAGTGAGCAGGGTGCAGGGAAGAGCCCCGCTCTGTGTGTCTTATGGGACACACAAAGTGGGGCCCTGCTCCTCCCCTGAGGGAAGCCCAATTTGCAGGCTTTACTAAAGTTCAGCTCATGTAAAGCTTGCTTGGTGTTCCTGTCCAGTGAGTGGGCCTAGAGGAGGAGGAATGTTGGAAGGGATCCCACCCAGTTACCCTGGTAACCCCCCCCATATTTTTTTTTTTGCTAGAATGCAGGCAGCTGCTGCTGCCCAGCATCATTGGTTGTTATGGTGCAGGCGGCATCTGTGTTCTCGTAACAGAGTGGGGCTCAGGGGCGAGCACGTGTGAGAACCTGTATTAGCCTCTCCAAAGGAACAGAATTGAAGTTTGAAGGGAACCCTTCTTTCTTCCTTGCTTTGCAGCTTCTATGCTCCTCCCCTGACGGAAACCCAATTTGCAGGCTTTACTAAAAGATCATGTAAAGCTTAGTTGGTGGTGTTGTCCAGTGAGTGGGCCTAGGGAAGGAGGAATGTTAGAGGGGGTCCCACCCAGTTACACTGGTCCCCCCCCCCCCCCCATATTTTATTTGTTTTTGCAAGATGCAGGCAGCCTCTGCTGCCTAGCGTCATTGGTTATGGTGCAGGCAGTATCTGTGTTCTAGTAACCACAGATGCAGCAGCGCGAAGGTGGCTGCCTATGTCCTACCAATCAAGGATGCTGTGCAATACATGTTTGCTTGGTTCCTAGTGATTAAACAGAAATGGGGGGAGGATAGGAGCTGACGCTCCCCCTCCCCCCACATGTCTAGTGCTTCCTCCAGTACTTATCACTAGGCTAAAAGTCTAGGTTTATGGCGCTTCCAGAGCACACACCGACACGCAGGGCTTTGAGATGCATACAGAGCAGCTTTGCTGAGCCCCCCCTTGCATTACGAGTAGCCTTTGTGTTTTGTGAATAAATTCCCATAATACAAAGGCTACTGTGATTTGAGGGGAGGGGCAGATATAGCAGCATCACCGACTCTAATCTTGAACATGCTTAGCCTGAAGCATCAGTGTCCCATTCAGAGAAGCCTTTGTATATTTATGGATTTACCATAATACAAAGGCTTCTGTGATTGGGCAGGAGGCAGAGGCACAGCAGCTGCATGCTCTAATGTTGAAGATGCTTTGACCTAAGGCATCAGCGTCCCCATTCAGAGAAGCCTTTGTATTTTGTAAATTAATTCCCATAATACAAAGGCTTCTGTGATTGGGCAGGATGAGAAGGGGCCTTACTCTAATGTCACAGATGCTTGGACCTGAAGCATCAGTGTTGGTCTTCCAGGAGTGCAATAAAACTGTCGGATGTAAATAACGGGGATCTCATTATGTCCCCTTCACTTTTTGACAAAGGAGCTGAATCTCTGGAAATTCTGCTGTAAAGGGAGCCGTGACACGTTTTTCTAATGCGCCTTAATCTGTTGTCCAATCCAGGTTCAAGATCCAGGCAGTGATCGACGGCCGGCAATTTCCTACAGCCGAGGCCAACAACAAGAAGTCTGCCAAGAAAGAGGCCGCCGCCCTCGCCTTGCGCATTCTCCTTCGGGAGGAGCAAGGCGGGACACAAGAGGAGGTCCTTGCCGAGCGCAGTGCCTCCCTAGAGAGCCAGGAGGAAGAGGTGAGTGTTCGGTTTCCAATCTTGTTGTGCTTGCAGTACAGCCCCCACCTTCCACTATTATACACGATCTCTTCTTCATTTTTGTAGTGTATCTAACGCTATAAAAATCTGGGTTCGCATATATGTGGACCGGCACCGTTGAAAGCCTGGCGAATGTGGGTCAAACCCGTCCGGTTCGCATACATGTGTGTGAACTGAGCCTTCTACCCAAATACCAAGAATTGTAACGCTTATGTTAATGTTTCCCTTTTTTTTTTTTCTTTCTCTCCAGCAAAAGAATGTTCAGCAGCCATCTTTGGTTGGAGGGAAGAACCCGATCAGCGTTCTTATGGAGCACAGCCAGAAGATTGGCAACATGTGTGAATTCCAACTGCTGAGCCAAGAAGGACCACCTCATGACCCCAAGTAAGTGCCACATGCTGCGATTTATTGCTGGTCGTTGGCAGTCTCTGCTTCCTGAACCAACATTAATCGATCGTGCCGACTCGTGTCTGTAGCGAGGTATTTAAAGTGTCCGATTGCTGATGGAAATCCAAACAGCGTTACCACCAACAGTGCCGCCAATGCCCCCCCTCCCACTGCTCGCCGCTAGAAACCCAGGCAGCTTCCCCACCACCCCCGTCCCCCTGCTTGCCACCGGAAACCCAGGCAACTCCCTCTACACCTAACACTCACTATAACCACCACCCCCCCCCCCCCCCCCCCCACCACCACCCCCCCCCCCCCCCCGTGCAGGCAGCTTCCTGACCCCTGCCCTGTTTGGCATCGGAAACACAAATGGTTTCACCCCAAGCGCCCCTACCCACCCCCCACTTTTGCCGCCGGAAACCCAGGCAGCTTCCCCTACGCCCCCCACTTTTGCCGCCGGAAACCCAGGCAGCTTCCCCTATGCCCCCCTCGCTTGCCGCCGGAAACCCAGGCAGCTTCCCCTATGCCCCTTCGCTTGCCGCCGGAAACCCAGGCAGCTTCCCCTATGGCCCCCACACTTGCCGCCGGAAACCCAGGCAGCTTCCCCTATGGCCCCCACGCTTGCCGCCGGAAACCCAGGCAGCTTCCCCTATGGCCCCCACGCTTGCCGCCGGAAACCCAGGCAGCTTCCCCTATGGCCCCCACACTTGCCGCCGGAAACCCAGGCAGCTTCCCCTATGGCCCCCACACTAGCCGCTGAAACCCAGGCAGCTTCCCCTACGGCCCCCCTTGCTTGCCGCCGGAAACCCAGGCAGCTTCCCCTATGCCCCCTTCGCCGCCGGAAACCCAGTCCGCTTCCCCTATGATTCCCACCCTCCCCCCCCCCCCCCCCCCTCTTGCCACCAGAAACCCAGGCAGCTTCCCCACCACCCCTGTCCTAACCCCCCTACTTGCCGCGGGAAACCCAGGCAGATTCCCCTACTCCTAACCCAGGCAGCTTCGTTGCCACCCCTGTCCCATGCCCGCCCCGCTTGCCGCCGAAAACCCAGGCTGCTTCTATCCCCCCCGCTTGCTGCTGGAAACCCAGATGGCTTCACCCCCAACACTGCTGCCAGCACCCCTCAAACACCTCGCTGGAAACCTAGGCAGCTTTGCCACCGAAAACCCAAGACCACTTCCCCAGCTTGAGCTGATAAGAGCTTCTGCTACACAGAAATCCAGGGCACTTGTCAGCCCCGTCTTGATTTCTCTTCTACTGAACTACAGAACATCTCCCCTTTGTTATTGGTTGATGTGGAGAAGGGGAGGGTTGTGAAGATGAATGGAGGGGGAGATGTTCTGTTATTCAGCCAGTGAGAAATGTATTTAAATATCTTTTTTTATTTGACTTTTTTCTCTTTCTTTACACTTGGGGAATTGTGAATGTTTTTTTGCAGAGTTGCGCTAGAATGTTTTTTTTTTTTTGCCCGAACAAACTACCGATAGAGACCCCTCCCCCCATGTACATCACTTATATTTTTGTATATTTCCCAGGTTCACATACTGCGTTAAAATGGGTGAACTGTGCTTCCCATCGGTGATCGCCAACAGTAAGAAGATCGCCAAGCAGCTCGCTGCCGAGGCCGCGGTGAAGCAGCTCCTTGGTGAGAACGCCCTGTTCGCTGATAAGGTAAAGCAGAGATCTGTTTTGTTTTTTTTATTACCATTTAATGCCCGTTGGTGGGTTTGGAGATTCTGTATTTTGATATGCCACTTGTTTATTTATTTTTGGTCAAGGTGGAGCCCCCCGCCGCTGAAGCACCCGCTATAGAATTTCCAACGGTGCCAGAACTTTCCATGGAAGATATCAAGATGGCTCAGGCCTCCGGGGTTGGCGATTTCATCAAGTATCTTAATGCCAACCCCGTCAGCGGCCTTCTGGAGTATTCCCGCGCCAAGGGCTTCGCTGCTGAGTTTAAAATGGTCAGCCAGACCGGTCCGCCACACGACCCCAAGTAAGTCCTTCACCAATTCTGTGTACTAAAATCTTCTAGCCCTCCCCGTCCTTGACCCGCCCCCTTTCATTCATTGGAATTCTTTCAATCGTGCAGGCACAGCATCACATGTGGGCGCAATGTTTTTTTTAGGTATTTTGCAAATACAGCCTGCCTAGGAAGGTTCGCCCTTCCAGACTGACATTCGCACATTAAGGCATTTTCGATATTTGCAGCACCCTAATTGGGGGGGGGGGGGGGGGATGGGTGCGCGTGCATTAGATGTCCATCGTGGTCTGAACGTTGTGTGTATGGTCACGTAACTGTCTTAGATCAGTGGTTTACAAACTGCAGCCCAGGGGCCAGATACCGAATTGCTTGCCTTTATCCAGCCCTTTGGGCGCCATTCCCTCCCACTGGTGCCAAGGATGGGGGCCGTCATTCCCTCCCCCTGGGGAGGAATATATTCCCGCCCACTGGCGCCAGGGATGAGGGGGGGAGGCGCCACCATTCCCTCCCACTGGCGCCAGGGATAAGGGGGTGAGGCGCCACCATTCCCTCCCACTGGTGCCAGGGATGAGGGGGGAGGCGCCACCATTCCCTCCCACTGGCGCCAAGGATAAGGGGGTGAGGCGCCACCATTCCCTCCCACTGGCGCCAGGGATGAAGCCACCATTCCCTCCCACTGGCGCCAGGGATGAGGGGGGGGGAGGCGCCACCATTCCCTCCCACTGGCGCCAGGGATGGGGGGGGGGAGGCGCCACCATTCCCTCCCACTGGCGCCAGGGATGGAGGGGGGAGGCGCCACCATTCCCTCCCACTGGCGCCAGGGATGAGGGGGGGGGGGGGGGGGGGGGAGGCGCCACCATTCCCTCCCACTGGCGCCAGGGATGGGGGGGGAGGCGCCACCATTCCCTCCCACTGGCGCCAGGGATGGGGGGGGGGAGGCGCCACCATTCCCTCCCACTGGCGCCAGGGATGGGGGGGGGGAGGCGCCACCATTCCCTCCCACTGGCGCCAGGGATGGGGGGGGGGAGGCGCCACCATTCCCTCCCACTGGCGCCAGGGATGGGGGGGGGAGGCGCCACCATTCCCTCCCACTGGCGCCAGGGATGAGGGGGGGAGGCGCCACCATTCCCTCCCACTGGCGCCAGGGATGGGGGGGGCGCACCACCTTTCCCTCCCACTGGAGCCAGGAATGAGGCACCGCAATTCCCTCCCACTGGAGCCAGGAATGAGGGATGAGGCGCCACCATTCCCTCCTATTGGCGCCAGTGAATTGGGGGGGGGGCGCAGCCATTTCCTCCCACAGGCGCTAGGACCTTTTCTTCTCCCACTAGCCATAGTCTGGCTCTTCTGAAGGACAATAACGTGACCCTTTGTTTAGGTTTCGAGCCCCCGTTTTTATATAATCCTTTTTTGTTTCCATCAACAGGTTTGTGTTCCAAGCCAAAGTTGGTGGTCGGTGGTTCCCTCCGGTGACCGCATCCAACAAGAAACAGGCAAAAGCAGAGGCAGCCGACGCTGCTCTGAGGGTCCTTATTGGAGAGGCAGAAAAAGCCATCCGAGAGGGTGACAGCATGGCGGAGGTGAGAATCCAGAGCGGTCCGGGTATAGCTCCTTGGGTGGGGTTGGAGGACAAGTCGCCAGAGCTTTACATAGCCGCTTTGGACCACGTTGGCCATATTGTATTGATCTTTCCAAACGCATGATTTAGTTTTGCCTCTGAGAATGAGCAATATCGTCTGTTCTTGCTTCTAGCTCCCAGTCGGCGGCAGCACAATCCACGACCAGATTGCCATGCTGAGCCACCAAAAGTTCAACAGCCTGACGGCCCGGATCCAGAACAGCCTCCTTGGAAGGAAAATCTTGGCGGCCATCATCATGAAGAGGAACAGCGATGACCTGGGCACGGTGGTGAGCATCGGCACCGGTGAGTAGACGACTCTGAATGTTTAGTGAGATCTGTAGACAAATGGTGGCCCCTCCCTTTTCTTTTTTTTCTAATGGATGTTGTGCTCCCAGGTAACCGTTGTGTGAAGGGGGAGGAGCTGAGCCTGCACGGCGAGACGGTCAACGACTGCCATGCTGAGATCATTTCCCGGAGAGGCTTTATTCGGTGAGTAGACTGATCTGTAGGCATATGCAAATAAATACTAGAGTATAAATAGTGCGCAATATCAACCTTAGTCTATTTAGATCAGCAGGTGAGGTTAAGACAAATGTCGTGGTGTAGTAAAATATATAAGTTCTTGCGTGACAATCCCAGGTGCACAAAAATATATATAAACTTCAAGTTAAAATGAGGTTGTAACCAATTTAATAAATACACAATGTGTTAAAAGTAGATACAATGTGTTTTAAATAAAGTGCTTCAAAATGTGAGTAAAAACAAGTATGTGTTATAATGTATCAAAGAAAGGAAATATCCAGTTTATGCCAATGATGCATATGGGGATATATGAATTCCAAAAGCCAATACAGGCTTGACCTGATGGATTAGCCAATTAATTGATGAATTAATGGGTAAACGGCCGCCAATTAAATATTATATTAATCCCATAGGTGATAGTCCATTAAATGAGTTAGATAATTAATGAAATAACTCTTCACATCCACTAATGATATCCGGGAAACAATTAGAAATGCTAGAACTGAAAAAACAAAAAAAGGGAGAAAAAAAGAAACTTCCCTTTATGCTGGGAATGTGGGGCTTTTTTCCTTTTGGTTCCTCCTGATATCTTGCTCAGGTATGATATAAAAGAGAAAAAGACACAAACAAAAAACCATTGCGCAGCGCTCTATTCAACCATCAAACAAAGAAGATCTTTTAGGTGGTTGCCTACAGCTTTACAACTCACATGTACCCAGTAGGTGTTTGCGCGTTCAAATCCTGCTAATGGTCGGGCTCAGATAGGGGGTCACTTGGGCTCCTCCTCCCGACGTGTATCACAGGTCACGTGACTTTCTCAAGGGAATCATTTGGTCATCTTATCTATTTTATTTGGCTTTCTAAAAAAAAGTTTAATATTTTTAATACTCCTATCAGCGCTTTAGTACTCACTTTGCACATTTATGATCTGTAGGCATGCTGACACTTGCAGTTCTTTTATCAAAGTGCCAAAAGTTAGCACGGTCCATCGCCTCACCTAGACTGGTCAGATTGGATCCTTCGTTCTTGTGAGGCTTCAGCTTGTGTGAGAACCGTGGGGGGGGGGGTGGAGATTTACTGGAGTGCAATATCCTGGTGCAGCTGTGCATGGCAGCCAATCAACTTCAAGGTTTTATTGTTGAGCTTAATTGAGCAAGATGAAGTTAGGCTGGTAACCATGCACAGGTCCACCACATGCTGCACTCTCCAGTTTTAGTAAATCAACCCCAATGTGAACAGCACGCTTCTTTTGGGGTGTGGGTTCCAGGAGAATGCTCGTAATCCAAACTACTCGCATATCAAAGCCAGTTTCCCCATAGAAGTCAATGGAAACGAAAATAATTAGTTCCGTATTGACTTCAATGGCATGCACTACCGCATGTGGCCAGAGACGGGGGGGGGGGGGGGGGGGCGGAGAGCCTTGGAAAAGGCCTGAGGACACCTCGGTTGACCTCGGAAAGACTTCGTTCCTGAGGTCAGCAGAGCTGTCCTCGTGCATTTCCAAATGGCGATGCTCGGCTCCGGCGCCTACAAAGGGAACATTTCATTGTCCTTAATAATAATTCCTCTACAGCAAGACTTTATCACTTGACAGTTGCTGTTATTGTATGTGGTCCGTCTGAGGCTTTACGTGTGCAAATTATCTAGGACTTCCTTGTGGACAAGTCATCGCCCTGCATTGTATATCAGACAAAATTCCCCCATCTGTCAGTGTAAAGGGAATGGTGGTCTGACACGGCTTGAGAGCCAATCGGATTCTCCTCTTTACCTCCCACCCGGCACTGGGAGCGAATAGCGGAGGATTCCGTTTTTAGAGATGGTCCTTCTCTTTAGAAATGTCTCCGGTACCTCTCCGCTCACTCGGTGTTCTGTCTCTGCAGATTTCTGTATGACCAGCTGATGAAGTACAATCCCGACACACCAGAAAACAGCATATTCGAGGAATCTGAGGAACTACTCCGCATCCGCCCCGGCATCACCTTCCACCTCTACATCAGGTGAGTGATTGGGATGCAAATACCATGTGACATTTAAAAAAAAAAAAAAAAAATCTCACACACACGCTTGGGCAGGGTGCTCAACTTGTGGCCCTCACAGGTTGAGCGCCTCTGCCATTCTGCGGGGGGGGGCCTAATCAGAGCTGCTCTTTTTATAGTATGTGTGGCCAGCCTTTGCCAGAGCCCAGGCATGGTCTGTCTGTCCGCCGCCCCCCCCCGCTGCTCCATGTCTGCCTGTTGTTGGTCCGTCCGCCCCCCCCCCCGCCCCCCCCCCCTCTGTCTGTCCGCCCCCACCCATCGGGGGTCTGTCTGTCTGTCTGTCCGGCTCCCTGTCCCCCCCCACCCGGGCTGCTCCTTGTCTGTCTGTCCGGGCCCCCCCCACCCGGGCTGCTCCTTGTCTGTCTGTCCGGTCCCTCCCTCCGGGCTGCTCCTTGTCTGTCCGGTCCCTCCCTCCGGGCTGCTCCTTGTCTGTCCGGTCCCCCCCCCCCCCCCCCCCCCCCCCCCCCCCCCCGGGGCTGCTCCTTGTCTGTCCGGTCCCCCCCCCCCCCCCCCCCCCCCACCCACCCCCCCCCGGGACCCCCCCCCCCCGGGGCTGCTCCTTGTCTGTCCGGTCCCCCCCCCCCCCCCCCCCGGGGCTGCTCCTTGTCTGTCTGTCCGGTCCCTCCCTCCGGGCTGCTCCTTGTCTGTCTGTCCGGTTCCCCCCCCCCCGCCTGATCCTTAAACTTTTAACCATCCTAATTGAGTGGACAGAAGTGCAAATAAAGATTTACTGCTCTGGGTGGCGTCGCTGATCACCTGCGGGTGGTGACTCGATGAGTCCGTTCATCTCCGGCTTGCTGAATTTAAAACCAAGAAGAAATTTGGGTTGTAAGGGTGGGATAGGCTACCGTGCTAAATGGTGAATCCCTGGTCTAAACCGTAGCCAATGGGAGCTGAGGGTCCTTTCTGATGAACTTCTCTAATCCTTTTTTGAACATCGTGATTTTTCCTTCTTGCAGTACGGCTCCCTGCGGAGATGGGGCGCTCTTTGACAAGTCCTGCAGTGACCAGCCGTGTGCGGAGGGGGACAAGAAGCACTACCCGCTATTCGAGAACCCCAAGCAAGGAAAACTGCGCACTAAAGTGGAGAATGGTAGCTATTCCATATCAACAGTTCATGGTGGGAGCAGAACTTCCCGGGAGTTTAGTTACAAATAGTGCAAGTCTGTCCACTTCACCCTCATTCAGAAGTCATGTCAGTTACTGCTGGGGTGCAAGGCTGAAAGATGGTGGGAACCCCTCATAATGGGCACAGCGGGTGTACAGACCCGGGAACTCGGCACAGGGATGGTGAGAACCCCTCATAATGGGCACAGTGGGTGTACAGACCCGGGAACTCAGCACAGGGATTGTGGGAACCCCTCATAATGGGCACAGCGGGTGTACAGACCCGGGAACTCAGCACCAGGGATGGTGGGACCCCTCATAATGGGCACAGAAGGTGTACAGACCCGGTAACTCAGCACAGGGATGCTGGCAACCCCTCATAATGGGCACAGCAGGTGTACAGACCTGGGAACTCAGCACAGGGTGGTGGGAACCCCTCATAATGGGCACACAGCGGGTGTACAGACCCGGGAACTCAGCACAGGGATGGTGAGAACCCCTCATAATGGGCACAGCAGGTGCACAGACCCGGGAACTCAGCACAGGGATGGTGGGAACCCCTTATAATGGGCACAGCGGGTGCACAGACCCGGGAACTCGGCACAGGGATGGTGAGACCCCTCATAATGGGCACAGCAGGTGCACAGACCCGGGAAATCAGCACAGGGATGGTGGGAACCCCTTATAATGGGCACAGCGGGTGTACAGACCCGGGAACATGGATGTTGGGGAACCCCTTATAATGGGCACAGCGGGTGTACAGACCCGGAACTCAGCACAGGGATGGTGGGAACCCCTATAATGGGCACAGCGGGTGCACAGACCCGGGAACTCAGCACAGGGATGGTGGGAACCCCTTATAATGGGTACAGCGGGTGCACAGATCGGGGAACTCAGCACAGGGATGGTGGGAACCCCTTATAATGGGCACAGCGGGTGCACAGACCCAGGAACTCAGCACAGGGATGGTGGGAACCCTTATAATGGGCACAGCGGGTGCACAGACCCGGGAACTCTGCACATGGATGTTGGGGAAACCCCTCATAATGGGCACAGCGGGTGTACAGACCCGGGAACTCGGCACATGGATGTTGGGGAACCCCTCATAATGGGCACAGCGGGTGTACAGACCCGGGAACTAACTAATGATTTTGTGTTTGGCAGGTGAGGGTACGATTCCAGTGGAGTCCAGCGATATTGTTCCCACCTGGGACGGTATTCAGCACGGTGAGAGGCTTCGCACCATGTCTTGCAGCGATAAGATTCTGCGCTGGAACGTTCTCGGCCTCCAGGGGGGCGTCCTGTCACATTTCATCGAACCCGTCTATCTCAGCTCCGTCACTCTCGGTATGATATCTTCCACATTTCTGTTTTTGTATCTCTCTTAACCATCCCTTTTTTTTTTTTTTTCTGGTCCTCTCTCCAATCACCAGTGTCTTACCACCATTGTGTGCCACTTCTCTGATGTCTGATTTGTGTTCCAGGTTACCTGTTCAGTAAGGGACACCTGACCCGAGCGATCTGCTGCCGGATGTCGCGGGACGGAGAGAGTTTCCAGCAAGAGTTGCCAGATCTCTACATTGTCAACCATCCAGAGGTCAGTCACGGGGCTTAAGTAGTTGTGAAAATGCAATGTAACACTTTCTAATACAGTTATAACTTTGCCACCACCAGAACGGCATAGTCGAGAGGCAGGCTGTGTTTGGACGGGAGCGCGGGCAAGGAGGCAGGCTGTGTTTGGGCGGGAGCGCGGGCAAGGAGGCAGGCTGTGTTTGGGCGGGAGGGCGGGCAAGGAGGCAGGCTGTGTTTGGGCGGGAGGGCGGGCAAGGAGGCAGGCTGTGTTTGGGCGGGAGGGCGGGCAAGGAGGCAGGCTGTGTTTGGGCGGGAGGGCGGGCAAGGAGGCAGGCTGTGTTTGGGCGGGAGGGCGGGCAAGGAGGCAGGCTGTCATTCTATAGGGGCACATGGTGGCTGAACAAACTACCCAGTCCAGGCATGCTGTGTATCTGCACAATGTCCTGTACCTCTGAATGGTAGCCAAAGGATGAAAACTGACCACACTAACACAGATCTGCATCTGTACTTTGTGTGGTCAGTTTAGACCAAGGAAGAAAGGTGACTGGCAGGATTAACCAGGGACTTCACATTTTGTATATTTTTTTTTCCTTTTTTCTGAACACACATATAGGGCAAAAACATATATTTAGGGTACCATACAGTTTAAGGTCAGAGTTATTTGTTCAGTTCACCTATTGGATCCTTGCCTTTAACACTTTGACCCTTTTCAGGTCGGTCGTGTCAGTGTATACGATTCCCACCGGCAGACTGGGAAGACGAAGGAGTCCAGCGTCAACTGGTGTCTGGCTGACGAAGAGGTTGAAGTTTTGGACGGAACAAAAGGAAAAGTAGAAGGGTAAGTGATGGAAGTGGTGAGGGGGGGAGGGGTATTCGATAAAAGCCAAATCCATTTGTGTGAGGTCAGTTCTCCTTCTGAAATGCAGAGGCTTTGAGAAGATCACAAGGAGTGTTTGGTAACCCCTTGGTGCCGTCTGTACACATGTATATGTATGTGGGTGGTCTTCCGTGAGGCCGCTCTCACTGAGAGATCCGAGGCTCATACCAACAATCTGAAACTGGGACTCCCAGTTCCTAATCACCGTTTTATAGCCTCTGATTGGCTATCACAGTGATCAGCCACTAGTGCAGCCCACCTATGTGTTTTCGGTCTCTGAACAGAGAAAGATGCATTGTATACATACAGGATCCGTTGTATACATACAGGATCCGTTATATATGATGCATTGTCTACATACAGGATCCGTTATATATGATGCATTGTCTACATACAGGATCCGTTATATATGATGCATTGTCTACATACAGGATCCGTTATATATGATGCATTGTCTACATACAGGATCCGTTCTATATGATGCATTGTCTACATACACGATCCGTTCTATATGATGCATTGTCTACATACAGGATCCGTTCTATATGATGCATTGTCTACATACAGGATCCGTTATATATGATGCATTGTCTACATACAGGATCCGTTATATATGATGCATTGTCTACATACAGGATCCGTTATATATGATGCATTGTCTACATACAGGATCCGTTATATCATACATGGTATACATATCAGATCTGTTATGTTTCATTGTATACATACAGGGTCCAATGCGTGATGCATTGTTTACATACAGGATCCGTTATGTATGATGCATTTACATACAGGATCCGTTATGTATGATGAAACATATAACGGATCCTGTATGTAGACAATATATTTATACATGCCGGATTTGTTTATATGATGCATTGTATACATACAGGATCCGTTATCATATTTTTTTATAGATACAGGATCCGTTATCTCTAGGATCCTGTATGTATACAATGCATCATATAAACAAATCCGGTATTTAAAAATATATTGTATACAATACAGGATCCGTTGTATCATACATTTATACATACCATATTCGCTATGATACATTGTATACATACAGGATCCGTTGTATTACCACATGACCTCCTGGAGATTTACCCCCTTCATGACCAGGCCTTTTTTTTTTTTTTTAGCGATACGGCACTGTGTTAATTTAACGGACAATTGCACGGTAATTAGACACTGTACATTAAATTTGTGGGGTTTTTTTCTTTACATGGCGCTTTATTTTGGTGGTATTTAATCACCACTGCCTTTTTTATATATATATATATATCTATTTATATCTATTTATATCTATATCTCCACCCTGTAGCAGTAAATCTGCTATAGGGTGATTGTGAAGTGGTTAACCTCTTTAGCTCCAGGCCTTATCCTTACCCTATATCAGTGATGGCAAACCCCAGATGTTTTGGAACTACATTTCCCATGATTCTCGCCTACACTGCAGAGTGCTTGGGTTGCCAAGGTTTGCCTTCACTGGCGCTATATCGTAGAGATAAACAGAGCGGTTCCGATCTTTGGCTGTATAATCAGTCGGCGGAAGTGCAGGACGGTTGATCGGGACTCCCGGTATAGCCAGTGGGTGTGGGGGTTAGCCACTAGGATTGCTCTTACAAGAGAGCCGACCTTTGGCTCTAAAAAAAAAAAAAAAAAAGCAGCAGCGGGGTGATGTCTGCAGATGCATATCATCATCCCAGTATAATCATTCGAAATCTAGCGATTTGTACCGGTACATGATTGGTCGTTTTAATGGTTAACATTGCGCCAGATCTCTTTCTATATCTTTCAAGGTCGGCTCTCTACCACCCACAGCATTTGTCTCTCAAGGACTTCATTGATGCGATTTAATGTACAAGACCGTCTCGCTTTCCAGCCATTATTAAGCCTCACAAAGGTCTTCCTGTCTCTCTCTCTATCCTCTGTAATAAAATCGAGAGAGCGATAATCCTCTCTTCTGTCTGTTGAAGGACACCGCCGTTCTTCATGATGGAAGGGGGTTGATGGGAGATGTTTGGCCACGCCCCCCTGTGCATTCTTTTAGTTTAGCTGCTCCTGTAGGTGGCGACATCAAAACCCATCCGTCATGAGGAAGATCTGTGTCCTTCAATGAAAGCGGAGGAAGGAGAGTACCTAAAAATGTTGTTTTCCCTCTTCCTACCTTGAGACCCGGTGCACACAGGGGGCGACTTAGCCGCCTGACCAGCCGCGCTCCATTCTGTACATCAGGAACCGTCCTAATAGGAGCGACTCGAGACGCTCCGACTTAGAACAGGGTTTCCTGTACTATTTTGGGGCGGCTTCAGAGCAACTTGCATTGACTTCTATACAGAAGTCGTTTGGCAAGTCGCGCTACACGGGGTGGGTTCAGAGTCGGGCGACTTTGAAGCCGCCCCTGTGAGTCGGCATTTAAAGTGGTTGTAAACCCCAAAAAAAACACAACCCTGTAAGACAAAGCCACAATGAGGCACAGATGTCCAATTAGTAGCGGTGTCTGTGTCCTAATTTACTTCAATGGGGATGTGTGGAACACCTGTGCAGCCCCCTTTTTTTTTTTTCTGGTAAACGCAGCATGCATGGGGCGGCATATGCTACAGAGCGATCCTATAGACAAGCCGGCATTCATGGAGACAGTACATACGCGTTTCAGACGAGTTTCACATCCATGACTAAGGCCTAGTGGCCAAAATACGTTGGCCTTCTGTGTATTTTATGTACTGTTCTCCATCAATAAAGGCCAACATGTTTCGGCCGCTAGGCCTTGGGTTCATGGCTGGGAAACATGTCTGAAACGCGTTGTGGATTTTCTGGTACTGTTTTCCATGAATAAAGGATATCTGTGGATTGTACGGAGTTGCCGGCTTTTCTATAGGGTCGTTCATGTGTTGGGCTTATGGTGGCCATCAGCCTGACCATAAAAGTGTTGGGAGGTTAGGCTGATGGCCACTGTAAGCCCATGCATTGTGCTTACAGTGGCCATCAGCCTGACCATACATGTGTTGGGCTTACGGTGGCCATCAGCCTGTTCATCCAAGTTTTTGGCGGTCAGGCTGATGGCCACTGTAAGCCCCACACCAGGTATGGTCAGGCTGATGGCCACTGTAAGCCCCACACCAGGTATGGTCAGGCTGATGGCCACTGTAAGCCCCACACCAGGTATGGTCAGGCTGATGGCCATTGTAAGCCCCACACCAGGTATGGTCAGGCTGATGGCCATTGTAAGCCCATCAGCCTGGCCCTCCCATGCGTCGGGCTTGCGGCGGCCATCAGCCTGGCCCTCCCACGCGTCGGGCTTGCGGCGGCCATCAGCCTGGCCCTCCCACGCGTCGGGCTTGCGGCGGCCATCAGCCTGGCCCTCCCACGCGTCGGGCTTGCGGCGGCCATCAGCCTGGCCCTCCCACGCGTCGGGCTTGCGGCGGCCATCAGCCTGGCCCTCCCACGCGTCGGGCTTGCGGCGGCCATCAGCCTGGCCCTCCCACGCGTCGGGCTTGCGGCGGCCATCAGCCTGGCCCTCCCACGCGTCGGGCTTGCGGCGGCCATCAGCCTGGCCCTCCCACGCGTCGGGCTTGCGGCGGCCATCAGCCTGGCCCTCCCACGCGTCGGGCTTGCGGCGGCCATCAGCCTGGCCCTCCCACGCGTCGGGCTTGCGGCGGCCATCAGCCTGGCCCTCCCACGCGGCGGCCATCAGCCTGGCCCTCCCACGCGGCGGCCATCAGCCTGGCCCTCCCACGCGGCGGCCATCAGCCTGGCCCTCCCACGCGGCGGCCATCAGCCTGGCCCTCCCACGCGGCGGCCATCAGCCTGGCCCTCCCACGCGGCGGCCATCAGCCTGGCCCTCCCACGCGGCGGCCATCAGCCTGGCCCTCCCACGCGGCGGCCATCAGCCTGGCCCTCCCACGCGGCGGCCATCAGCCTGGCCCTCCCACGCGGCGGCCATCAGCCTGGCCCTCCCACGCGGCGGCCATCAGCCTGGCCCTCCCATGCGTCGGCCATCAGCCTGGCCCTCCCATGCGTCGGCCATCAGCCTGGCCCTCCCATGCGTCGGCCATCAGCCTGGCCCTCCCATGCGTCGGCCATCAGCCTGGCCCTCCCATGCGTCGGCCATCAGCCTGGCCCTCCCATGCGGCGGCCATCAGCCTGGCCCTCCCATGCGGCGGCCATCAGCCTGGCCCTCCCATGCGGCGGCCATCAGCCTGACCCTCCCATGCGGCGGCCATCAGCCTGACCCTCCCATGCGGCGGCCATCAGCCTGACCCTCCCATGCGGCGGCCATCAGCCTGACCCTCCCATGCGGCGGCCATCAGCCTGACCCTCCCACGCATGCTCTTGAGTATATTGCAGAGTGGAACTAGGAGTGCTGTCTGACTCAGTATGCTATAGAGTCCTTAATGGGCCCCCACCATAGGACTTCTGCCATTTTTTTTTTTTTTTTCTAACCCATCTCTCTTCCGCAGGGGCAAACTGGACGTCTCCCGAGTCTCCAAACACCACATGTTCACCCTGTTCCAAAAACTTTGCTCGGCGCGCGACCGCAAAGACCTCCTCGAGTTCACCTCCTACAGCGACATCAAGGCCGCCGCCACCTCCTACCAGTCGGTCAAGGGACTGTTCTTCAGAGCCCTGCGAGACATGGGCTACGGGAACTGGATCAGCAAACCGCAAGAAGAGAAGAATTTTAACTTGAGCGCGATGTAACGACCCGGAAAAAACCCGTTCTCGGTTTATTTTTATTTTTTGTTTGTTTTTTGTAATGGAATGTCACAAGTCTGCACTGAAACAAGGGGTGGGGGGGGGGGGGTGATTGGATTCTGCCAGGCTCCCCTAGGAAAAAAAAAAACCAGCATCAACTTCCATATCCCCGACTGACTGCCCATCCCCCCCTCCCTCCCCGAGTCTTAGTTTTTTTGTTTTTAATAACGTCTATTAAATGTTTCATCACGCACAGAGCCATTTTCATTGTTGTAATGTAGTTTGGATCGAAATTGATTTGTTTGTGCGAGAATTTTTTTATTTTATTTTTCCTTTTTAACTGACTTCTGCATCATCGATTTTTGATCTTTGACCCCTGTCCATAAATAAAGCGGTTCTTGGGCTGCGAAACACACGGGGGTGCTTTGTGTTTTATTTTTTCTGATTTTGCAGCACTGTCGTCGAGCGCCGACGCTTTTGTGGAGGATCATGCCTCTCTTTTTCTAAATCTGTACACAGTTGGGGGGAGCTGCCCCCCCCCCCCAGAGTAGACCTGAAATCAGTCCCTGTCAACCTGGGTATCCCAAAGGGTCCCTGGAGTCGTCTGTAGAACGGGGGGGGGTCACCCAATTTCAGCATTATGGCCGTCCTCAAAGGGACGGTATTATCTGACAGACTAGATGTCCAAAAAGCCCCCCCGACCCCTGTACATCAGAAGTGAAGAGTCCCCCCTTACATTGCAGGGCCCCCCACTTGCCTGCTGCCAGGAAAAAGCTGGGAAGCAAAGGGCAGGGTCTGGAGGAGGACCAGAGGAGAGGGTAGGAGTCAGCTGCCAGGTCTGCTAAATGCTGAGACCAGAGGGGCTTGGGGGGGGGGGGGGGGTGAGCTGCACAGAGGCACTGGGTCTGTAGAAGGAGTTCTGTCCACTCTGCTGCTACCTTCTGAGATGAGGGGGTGCTGTGGCTGCATGGAATCTGTATGAGGAGTTATGTCCTCCTCTCTGCTGCCAGCTGCTGAGACAAGGCAGTGACAGTCAGAGCTCCTATAGGTAGGATATGCTTTTAAAGCTGAACTCCAGGAATCCAGCTCCTTGGTAAAGAGTGAAGGCATGCTGTGAGTCAAGTCTATTGAGGCGTATGACACCTCTTGGACTTGCCCTGTAGTATTTGCATCTGACAGGTTTATAGACTTATCGCTGTAGTTCCGGGACCCCCTGCTGGATTTTCTGTCCTTCTGCATCTTCCAACCGTAGTTGACATTGCTGCTATGCACCCCCGTGCCCATTCAGAGGTCTTTGTATTATGTGAACTTGTTCACAAAATACAAAGGCTTCTCTGAATGGGCAGCGGTGGGTATAGTTGCTGTGTGTGGTTTCGGGAGGCCCAAGTTGGACTTTCTCGTCTCTGCATCGTCTAGCAGCAGCCTATGCCGCTGTTATGCTTTCCCGCCCAATCACAGAAGTCTTTGTATTTTCAGAATGAGTTCAAATAATACAAAGGCTTCTCTGAATGGGCAGCAGAGGGGAGCGGTGGGTATAGTTGCTATGTGTGGTTTTGGTAGGCCCAAGTTGGACTTTCTGGTCTCTGCATCGTCTAGCAGTAGCCTATGCCACTGCTATGCTTTCCCTGCCCAATCACAGAAGCCTTTGTATTATTTGAACTCATTCAGAAAATACAAAGGCTTCTGTGAATGGGCAGCAGAGGCAAACAGTGGGTATAGTTGCTGTGGTGTTCTGGGAGCCCCGTGCTGGACTTTCTGGTCTCTGCATCATCCCAACAGTAGAGTCGATGCCACTGCTATGCATTCCCCGTCCAATCGCAGAAGCCTTTGTATTCTGTGAACTCTTTCACAGAATACAAAGGCTCCTGTGAATTGGCAGCAGAGAGGAGCGGTGGGTATAGCTGCTCTGTGTTTGCTTCTCTTGCAGCGCAAGACCTGGCAGAGCCATAAACCTGTCGAATGTATATGGAGAAGTCCAGGAGGTGGCATGCACCTTGTTGGACTCGTAGTGTGCCTGCAATTTACAAAGTGGTTTAATTCCTGAAATTCGGCTTTAAAATGATGCTAAAGCCTGTTTGTTAAAATAAAACAAAGTTATAATTGCCTGCTCTGTACAAAGATACTGCAGAGGTCACTTTCCACCACTTCTGGCTGTCGCCTTTTTACCCTCCCTCTTCCGGGTGCTTCCTTGGCAAGCAGGATGCAAAGGTGCCACTTGTGTGTCTGCGTGCATCCATAGACGCACATGGCACCAGTAAGCCATGCCCCCCCCACTCCCTTCCGGTTCTGCACCGGCAGAGTGCTGTGAGCCTGGCCTGTCGTTTACGCACCCTCCCCTAGGTGGCGAGCGATCGCACAGGCTGGGCTTCTGGTAGTTCTAGTACAGTGCCCCACCCCCTGCCACTGGATGATGGTAATGAAGTCATCAGGTCGGAATATAGAGCCTATGCTGAAGTGAGGCCATGTCAGGGTGACAACGCCGTGGAGAATTAGTAGTGCTGCGTTGTCACCCTTTTTACAGGAAGCCTAGTCGCCCTCATTACAGGAGTGGGCGGGGCTACTTTAAAAGTTTCGATCTCGTCTGTTTTCAAAAATTGTTCCTGCACACAGCCTAGGCAGGAGAAAAGGCCAGCCGCAGTAACGTTCAAATGACGGCAACTTTATTATTCTGGACAGACAAGAATCCCTCTAGGATTTAAGCCCAGCGCTGTGGGTGTAAATGGTCAGCGACGGGGGGGGGGGGGGTCCCAGGTCTTGTCTGGGACAATAAAGTTGCTAGCTTTTGTAGGTTTCCAGAGGTGCAGGTGGCTTTTTCTCTTTTCTGGACTCTGTAAATTGGAGGACAAGCCCCCCCACCCCACCGACACCGCTTCTTTTTGTTTTGAGAGAGACTTGATCTAGGGTTTGGACGCAGCGCCCTCTGCATTTTTATTTTTTTAATTTGTTACTCGTAGCCACATGCATGGCTGCTGTATACACATCATGTACACAGATCAGTGTCGGTTTTATATTGCGGAATGCGATTCAACCTGTGCTTTCTCCACGTTGTCTCATCTGACATTGAACCCAAAGAGAACCTGTCGTGGGGGTGGTTATTGCCTGTGAGGAGTTATTGGCTGCCAGGGGGTCGTGGGGTGGTCATTAGCTGCCAGGGGGGGTCGTGGGGGGTTTCTGGGGCAGTCATTTGCTGTGAGGTGTCATTGGCTGGCAGGGGATTTTGTGTTGGATTATTGGTTGCCAGGTGGTCGTGAGGCAGTCATTGGCTGCCAGGAGGTTGTGGGGCTGTCATTTGGTGCCAGGAGGGTCGTGGGGGCGGTCGCGGCGTGGTCATTGGCTGCCAGGCGGTCGCGGCGTGGTCATTGGCTGCCAGGCGGTCGCGGCGTGGTCATTGGCTGCCAGGCGGTCGCGGCGCGGTCATTGGCTGCCAGGCGGTCGCGGCGCGGTCATTGGCTGCCAGGCGGGTTGTGGGTTGGTCATTGTCTGGCAGGCGGTCGCGGCGCGGTCATTGTCTGGCAGGCGGTCGCGGCGCGGTCATTGGCAGGCGGTCGCGGCGCGGTCATTGTCTGGCAGGCGGTCACGGCGCGGTCATTGGCTGCCAGGCGGTCGCGGCACGGTCATTGGCTGCCAGGCGGTCGCGGCACGGTCATTGGCTGCCAGGCGGTAGCGGCGCGGTCATTGGCTGCCAGGCAGTCGCGGCGCGGTCATTGGCTGCCGGAAAGGTCGTGGGGTGGTCATTGGCAGCCAGAGCGGTCATGGGTTGGTCATTGGCTGCCAGGCGGTCGCGGCGCGGTCATTGGCTGCCAGGAGGGTCGCGGGGTGGTCATTGGCTGCCAGGCTGTCATTCAGCAGTTTATAAATGTCTCCTGATCATTCCTGCAGCCCTTAACTCGTCACCCCGCTTCCTCATCTCCCTACTCCATGTAATCTTTGTAATAAATAAAAGAAAAATATTTATTATTATTTTTTTTTTTTAATTTATTTATTTTGGGAAGAGACGAGGGGCCCCGCTGTACTCTTCCTAATCCCGCTACGCCAGTCTCGACTCCATGAGTCTTTTAATGGTTTTACAATAATTGATAAAGGTGGCATTTAAGTAATCCCCTTCTTTTTTAAAGGGACTGTCACAAAGCAAAATTCCTGTGTGGCAAGGCTCCGACGGAAGCAGCAGTCCTCTAAAAAAAAATACACAACAGTATAAGTCGGGGGGGTACGACCGCTTCCATCACAGCCTGTCCACACAGGTGTCTCGCTTTGTGAGCCTCTTTAAAGCAATAGAAAACCACAGGCCGAGCGTGCCTTAACCGTACCCAATCCCTGGCGGCAGAGTCCGCCTATAGCCACGGGCTCAAAAATGGCCGCTCCTTCTCCAACCTACCCCTCCCCCTCCTGTCCTCTGGTGCCGGCACATTGTTTTTTTTTTTTTTTCCCGGGAGGCTCTTGGCAGATTCTGGTTCGCTGCAAGTCATGAGGCAGACGCGGCTTTTATGTTAGTGCAAGACTTTTTTTTTTATATAGAAGGGTTTTATTTTATTTCTTTTTAATTTTTGCATTTTTGATGTTTGTGGTTTAGAAATCCCTTTTTTTTTTTTTTTTGTAGCCAGTGCATGTCTGACCGCTCCCATCCCCCCCACCCCCTCTGTAAATGCTGATTTTTCATTTCTGCTGTAGAAAACTTTATTTTAAGTCAAACGACAGGCAGTGTGATAGAGATTTGTTTTTGTGTTTTTTGTTTTTTTTAACATTCCGTAATTTTGAGAGGTTTAAATTTTTTCTTTTTTTTTGATTTTCAAAAATTTGTTATTTCTTCCTTGTTTTTCTAAAGAAACAAAAAAAAAATCACTTTAACGGTATTGCAGTTCAGCTGTCGCAGCCGCTTTTGCCTATCGACTTTAATCTCGTGTCGTAGACTATGGAGTGCATGACCATTTTATTTTTTTTTGGTTCCTCCGCTCGGTCACTGTTACTTTTTTTTTTTAATTATTTTATATATTTTTTTTTTCCCTCTGGGGGGCGCCCTACCTGATTGTGTGGCTCTTTTAGTGACGACCAAAACCTGCACTGTCTGATCTCTGTACAGTGTGTGACGATGAAGGTCTGTGCTGGTATATAAGTTAAAGTGACAGAATAAAGAAACTTTCATCTACTTCAACGTCTTTTGTGGTCCTTCTTTTTTTTTTAAATCTCAACACCTCATCAACGGGCACCGCGGCCTTCCTGAAACTATTAAAGTAATCCTTCCTCTGTACTCTTCCCCAGCTCTACAGTGTGGGATGGCTCTTGGAAAGAGTTGTGCAAAGATCAAATTGCCCAGGGGCTGGCAGAGTGCTGTATAATTTTAGTGGTCCCCAACCTCCCCGGCACTGGGGCGGTCCACTCCGAAGTCAACCCCTCCATGGACCCGGGTTGTTTATTTGTGTGGTGGTTGCAGCGTATCACTAGGGGGGTGCAGCCTGGGTCTCACCAGTGCTATTGGATCCTGTCCCCGGCCTTCCGCCCTTCCCTTCTGCGTGACCACGAGAGGGAAGGGAGAAGAGGCACGTGTGCCCTCTAGTGGTCAGAGGGTGGGAGTGCAGGTTTGGGGTTGCAGCCTGGGTCTCACCAGTGCTATTGGATCCTGTCCCCGGCCTTCTGTGTGACCACGAGAGGGAAGGTAGAAGGGGAGCGCATGCCCGCTAGTGGTCAGAGGGTGGGAGTGCAGGTTTGGGGTTTGCAGCCTGGGTCTCACCAGTGCTATTGGATCCTGTCCCCGGCCCGGCCTTCTGTGTGACCACGAGAGGGAAGGGAGAAGGGGCGCGTGTGCCCTTTAGTGGTCAGAGGGTGGGAGTGCAGGTTTGGGGTTGCCGTCTGGGTCTCACCAGTGCTATTGGATCCTGTCCCCGGCTTTCCACCCTTGCCTTCTGCGTGACCATGAGAGGGGGGAGCGTGTGCCCTCTAATGGCCAGAGGGTGGGAGTGCAGGTTTGGGGTTGCAGCCTGGGTCTCACCAGTGCTATTGGATCCTGTCCCCGGCCTTCTGTGTGACCACGAGAGGGAAGGTAGAAGGGGAGCGCATGCCCGCTAGTGGTCAGAGGGTGGGAGTGCAGGTTTGGGGTTGCCGTCTGGGTCTCACCAGTGCTATTGGATCCTGTCCCCGGCTTTCCACCCTTGCCTTCTGCGTGACCATGAGAGGGGGGAGCGTGTGCCCTCTAATGGTCAGAGGGTGGGAGTGCAGGATGGTGGTTTGCAGCCTGGGTCTCACCAGTGCTATCAGATCCTGTCCCCGGCATGGCTTTCCTCCCTCCCCTTTCTCCTCCTTCGTGACCACAAGAGGGAAGGGAGTAGTGGTGCTGGGAGAAGGGTAGCCAGTGCCATCTGGTGGTCGAAAGGTGGCAGTGCAGGTTGGGGGTTTGTAGTCTGGGATCTCACCAGTGCTATTAGATCCTGTCCCCGGTCTGGCTTTCCTCCTTTGTGACCACAGAGAGAGAGGGAGGGAGGGAGGGAGGTAGTGGTGCTGGAGGGGGAGTGTGTGCCCTCTGGTGGTCGAAGGGTGGCAGTGCAGGTTCGGGGTTTGCAGTCCAGGTCTCACCAGTGCTATTGGATCCTGTCCCCGGCCTGGCTTTCCTTCCTCCTCCTCCTCCCTCCTGACCACGAGAGGGAAAGGAGTAGTGGTGCTAGGAGAAGAGCGTGTGCCTTCGTTGGAGGGTGGCAGGATGGGGGTTTGCAGCCGGGGTCTCACCAGTGCTATCAGATCCTGTCCCCATGCCTCCGTACTCCTCTCAAGAGCCTTCATACCCTTATGCAGAGGGATCATCATCAGCATTCAGACTTTATAAAGAATGCAACAAGAAATGTAAGGGTGCAATTAGGGCGGCTAAGATAGAACACGAAAGACACATAGCGGAGGAGAGCAAAAAAAATCCCAAGAAATTCTTTAAGTATGTAAACAGTAAAAAAAGGAGGACAGACCATATTGGCCCCATAAAGAATGAGGAAGGACATCTGCTTACAAAGGATGGGGAGATGGCGAAGGTATTAAATGTATTCTTCTCCTCAGTCTTCACGAGGGAATCGGGGGGCTTCAGTAACCAAAACTGCATTGTTTATCCTCATGGCACATCACAGGAAGCACCTCCATGGTTAACGGAGGACAGAATTAAAATTAGACTTGAGAAACCTAACATAAAGGCCCCTTTCACACTGGGGCGGTGAGCCGCGGTGACGGTAAAGCAGCGCTATATTTAGCGCTGCTTTACCGTCGTTTTCACCGCGGTTTTCGGCCGCTCGTGGTGCGGTTTTACCCCCCGCGAGCGGCCGAAAAAAGGGTTAAACACCCCCCGCAGAGTGCCGCCGTAGCAGCGCTTTGCGGCGGTATTACCGCGGTTTCACCGCGGTGTCCCATTGTAATCAATGGGAAGGAGCGGTATAGGAGCGGTGAACACACCGCTCCTATCCCGCTCCAAAGATGCTGCTAGTAGGACTTTTTTTGTCATCCTGCTAGCGCACCGCTCCAGTGTGAAAGCCCGCCGGCTTTCACACTGGAGTGAATGGGGCAGGATTTTTTCATGCGGTGAACAGGCGCTATTTTTAGCGCTGCACCGCATGAAAAACGCCCCGGTGTGAAAGGGGCCTAACAAATCACCGGCATCAGATGGCTTGCATCCGAGGGTACTTAGGGATCTCAGTCAAGTAATTGCCAGACCATTGTTCCTAATTTTTACTGACAGTCTACTGACTGGAATGGTTCCAGCTGATTGGAGAAAAGCCAATGTAGCACCGATATTTAAAAAAATGGCCCAAAATACATCCCTGGGAATTACAGACCAGTTAGCCTAACATCAATAGTATGTAAACTCTTGGAGGGGATGATAAGGGAGTATATACAAGATTTTAGTAATGAGAACGGTATCATTAGCAGTAATCAGCATTGATTCATGAAGAATCGTTCTGGCCAAACCAATCTATTAACCTTCTATGAGGAGGAGAGTTACCATCTAGATCAGTGTTTCTCAACTCCAGTCCTCAAGGCGCCCCAACGGGTCATGTTTTCAGGATTTCAATTATTTTGCACAGGTGATTTGATTAGTTTCATGCCTTAGTAATTACCACAGCCGTTTCACCTGAGGGAAATCCTGAAAACATGACCTGTTGGGGCGCCTTGAGGACTGGAGTTGAGAAACACTGTTCTAGATAAAGGAAGGCCCGTAGACGTGGTGTATCTGGATTTTGCAAAAGCGTTTGACACAGTTCCCCATAAACGTTTACTGTACAAAATAAGGTCCGTTGGCATGGACCATAGGGTGAGTACATGGATTGAAAACTGGCTACAAGGGTGAGTTCAGAGGGTGGTGATAAATGGGGAGTACTCGGAATGGTCGGGGGTGGGTAGTGGGTTCCCCCAGGGTTCTGTGCTGTGACCAATCCTATTTAATTTGTTCATAAACGATCTGGAGGATGGGCATGGGGGAAACAGTTCAATCTCTGTATTTGCAGATGATACTAAGCTAAGCAGTGCAATAACTTCTCTGCAGGATGTGGAAACCTTGCAAAAAGATAAACAAATTAATGGGGTGGGCAACTACATGGCAAATGAGGTTTAATGTAGAAAAATTTAAAATAATGCATTTAGGTGGCAAAAATATGAATGCAATCTATAGACTGGGGGGAGAACCTCTGGGGGAATCTAGGATGGAAAAGGACCTGAAGGTCCTAGTAGATGATGGGCTCAGCAATGGCATGCAATGCCAAGCTGCTGCTAACAAAGAAAACAGAATATTGGCATCAAAAAGAGGATCAACTCCAGAGATAAAATGATAATTCTCCCGCTCTATAAGACTCTGGTCCTGCCGCACCTGGAGTATGCTGTCCAGTTCTGGGTACCAGTCCTCAGGAAGGAAGTACTGGAAATGGAGTGAGTACAGAGAAGGGCAACAAAGCTAATAAAGGGTCTGGAGGATATTAGTTATGAGGAAAGGTTGCACCTAACGTATTCTCTCTGGAGAAGAGACGCTTGAGAGGGGATATGATTTCAATTTACAAATACCGTACTGGTGACCCCACAATAGGGAGGAAACTTTTTCGTGGAGGGGAGTTTAATAAGACACGTGGCCACTCATTAAAATTAGAAGAAAAGAGATTTAACCTTAAACTACGTAGAGGGTTCTTTACTGTAAGAGCGGCAAGGATGTGGAATTCCCTTCCACAGGCGATGGTCTCAGCAGGGAACATCGATAATTCCCAAAAACTATTAGATAAGCACCTGAACGACCGCAACATACAGGATATACAATGTAATACTGACATATAATCACACACATAGGTTGGACTTATGTCTTTTTTCAACCTCGCCTACTATGTTACATAGAGTTACATAGTAGGTGAGGTCGAAAAAAGACCATCAAGTCCAACCTATGTAACTATGATTGGGGAGAAAGTTCTGTGGTCAGATGAAACCAAAATTGAGGTCTTTGGCATTAACACGACTCTTCGTGTTTGGAGGAAATAAAATTGACTATGACCCTAAGAACACCATCCCTGCAATCAAGCACGGTAGGTGGCAACATGAAACTTTGGGGCGGTTTCTCTGCTAAAGTTACAGGCTGACTTTGCCACATTGAGGGCCCAATGGGCGGGGCCACGTATTGTAAGATCTTGGAGGAGAACCTTCTTCCCTCATCCAGAACACTGAAGATGGGTCATGGATGGGTCTTCCGGCACGACAATGACCCAAAACATACCGCCAAGGCAACACAGGAGTGGCAAACCTGATCACCACCTACAAGAAACGTCTGACCTCTGTGATCGCCAACAAGGGTTTCTCCACCAACTGCCAAGTCATGTTTTGCTTGGGGATGAAATACTTATTTTCCCTCACTGAACTGCAACTCATTTGTGTTTTTTTCTGGATTTTTGGTTGATATTCTGTCTCCATCATATAAAATACACCTATGATAAAAATGATAGACCCTTAATTTCTTTGTAAGTGGGCAAAACTTACACCATCTGCAGGGGAGCCAATCAGGGGCGTTGCTAGGTCTACAAAAGATCTGGGGCTAGAGCCCATAGCAGCGTAGTAAAGAAAGTCATACGATTGGGCGGGCATACACATGTATATACAGTAATATACGTGTGTGTATATATCCCCAGAGAGCCCCCCCTTACATCAGAGACCCCCCTCTTACATCAGGGTCCCCAAAGAGCCCCCCTTAAATCAGGGTCCCCAGAGAGCCTCCCCCTTGCGCCAGGGTCCCCAGAGAGCCCCCCTTTTTTTCAGGGTCCCCAGAGAGCCCCCCTTATATCAGGGTCCCCAGAGAGCCCCCCCTTATATCAGGGTCCCCAGAGAGCCTCCCCTTATATCAGGGTCCCCAGAGAGCCCCCCCCCCCTTGCATCAGGGTCCCCAGAGAGCCTCCCCCTTGCATCAGGGTCCCCAGAGAGCTTCCCCCTTACATCAGGGTCCCCAGAGAGCCCCCCCCTTACATCAGGGTCCCAGAGAGCCCCCCCCTTACATCAGGGTCCCCAGAGAGCCCCCCCCTTACATCAGGGTCCACAGAGAGACCCCCTTACATCAGGGTCCCTAGAGAGCCTCCCCTTGCATCAGGGTCCCCAGAGAGCCCCCCCTTGCATCAGGGTCCCCAGAGAGCCCCCCTTATATCAAGGTCCCCAGAGAGCCTCCCCCTTGCATCAGGGTCCCCAGAGAGCCCCCCTTGCATCAGGGTCCCCAGAGAGCCCCCCCTTATATCAGGGTCCCCAAAGAGCCTCCCCTTGCATCAGGGTCCCCAGAGAGCCTCCCCCTTGCATCAGGGTCCCCAGAGAGCACCCCCTATATCAGGGTCCCCAAAGAGCCTCCCCCTTGCATCAGGGTCCCCAGAGAGCCCCCCTTATATCAAGGTCCCCAGAGAGCCTCCCCCTTGCATCAGGGTCCCCAGAGAGCCTCCCCCTTGCATCAGGGTCCCCAGAGAGTCCCCCCTTATATCAGGGTCCCCAAGAGAGCCTCCCCCTTGCATCCGGGTCCCCAGAGAGCCTCCTCCTTGCATCAGGGTCCCCAGAGAGCCCCCCCTTACATCAGGGTCCCCAGAGAGCCCCCCCTTGCATCAGGGTCCCCAGAGAGCCCCCCCTTACATCAGGGTCCCCAGAGAGCCTCCCCCTTGCATCAGGGTCCCCAGAGAGCCTCCCCCTTGCATCAGGGTCCCCAGAGAGCCCCTCCTTACATCAGGGTCCCCAGAGAGCCTCCCCTCCCCTCGGGGACCCCTGCAGAGACTCGGGGCTATGGCCCCAAAAGCCACCCCCTAGTAACGCCACTGGAGCCAATCATTATTCCCCCCCCCCCCACACTGTATTCCCCATATACTATCTACCTTCATACATTTGTACCCGTTTCATTGTTTTTGTAAAGTTCGGCCAATGAGTAACAAAAGAAACGTCTCGTGACAAGTTTTTTTTTTTTTGATACAAATCTTTTTTTTTTTTTATGAGAACCAGCAGTGAACAGTGTATGCCCGACCCCTGAGAGTTGGTGCTAGGAGAGACAGTAGGCGTCGATTCATAAAGGTGTGTAAGACAGTTAAATAGGGCACAGCGTTGTGCTTCTCGTCTAAAAAAAAAAAAAAAAAAATTTCATCTTAAAAATAAAATTTTACAGTCCTTGGAATACAGCTACAATTCAAGACCCCCCCCCCCCCCCAGTCCTGGCATTCCCGGTGGCATGACATGCCAAAATAAAGAGGTTGGGCGGGATATATCGCGTGGGTGAGAGTTGGGCCAGCCTGCAAGCACACTTTTTTTTTTTATATATATATATTTTTTTTTTTTTACAACCTTTTAATCTTAAAATACAATTGGTGCAAAAATATTCCTAATCGCAACCGTGAAGGTGGACACAAATAAAACTGGGGGAGGGGAAAGGGCGAAAGGGGGGGTAGAAGCTCAAGTAAATAATAAAATCTGCATAATAAATCTCACATTCCTATATAGTTCAGTGCATATTAATAAATAATTTTGTGTTCACGGTCATAACACAAGTCGCCATTGGGTGAGGCCTGCGCACTCGCTCTCTCTACACCACCCAGAGGGGGGCGATATTTTCGATGGAGATGGTAATTTGCGGCCCCCTGCTGTACGGATGGAGACCTCATGGCTTTGGATACAGCTATTCTGTCGTGCTTTTATTGCTTGGAAAAAAAAATAAAAGTGGTGATTTTCCCCCCTTTTTAAGACGACCTCTTGCACTTTCCGAAAGCCGCCGCTTTTTTTTTTTGCCGTGAAGGAAAGTTGAAACGCGTAAGGATCTGTTCTCAAGATCTTGGCAGGGTCTCGATCATTGCGTGGTGGCTTTTGGAGGGGGAAGGGAAGGGATCTCTTGCCCAATCCCGGGTTCCGTAAAAGTCATCTCAATAGAGTTTTGGCTGGAAGGGCATCCATGTTTTTTTTTTCTCTTTCCTCGTCCTAACTAAAAGTTTGGTAACGTTAAGGTTGCAGCATGGTGTGTGTGCGTGCCCCGCCCCCCCCCCCCCCCGCGCGCCAGCCAAGCCTTAGTTGGTGGTGGGGGCAGCGTGATTCAGTTGCAGTAAAGTGTTTGTGGTGTAGTTCTGGAAGAGGGGCTGCAGGAACATGCCGATCGTCCCAAAAACGCAGACGAATATGAAGATCCAGAGGAAAAGGCGGTCGATCACCATGGCAACATACTTCCAGTCCTCGCTTACCTGCAAGGTGCAAAAAAAAAAAAAAAAAAAAGTCAGGAGTTGTAAACGAACTGTCCATTTTTATATTCCTCTGAAGTTCTGATCTACATTATGGTCAGTGGGAAGAATGCTCCTTACACTTGTGGTCATTGGGAAGAATTACCCCCCTTACAGATAGCTAAAAAGATCAATGGTGTCAGTGGGAACTTATCTGAGAGGCAGAAATTGCTCAAGGAACCCCTAGCAACTTCTGGAGGAACCCTAGGGTTCCACGGAACCCCGGTTGAGAAACCCTGGTCTAAAGCGTCATATTTGGACCCTAAAACCCCAACTCTGATTCTGAAACCCTAAAATGCTAACTCTGATCCTAAAACCCTAATTCTGACTCTAGAGCCCCAATTCTGATCCTAAAACCCTAGCTCTTATCCCAAAGCCCTAATTCGGACTCTAAAACCCAAAACTCTGGCCCTAAAACCCTGACGTTTGACACTAAACCGTCATATTTTGACCCTAAAGCCCTAACTCTTTTTCTAAAACCCTAAAATGCTAACTCTGATCCTAAAGCCCTAATTCTGACTCCAAAACCCAACAACTGGAACTAAAACCCTAATTCTGACTCTAGAGCCCCAACTCTGATCCTAAAGCCCTAATTCACACTCTAAAACCTCAAACTCTGGCCCTAAAACCCCAATTCTGACTCTAGAGCCTCATACTATGACCCTAAAATCTTAACCCAGTCTTTAAAACCCTAACTCTGACCCTAAAGCCCCATACTCTGGTGGTAAAACCCTTACTCTGTCTTTAAAACCCTGACTCTGAGCCTAAAGATTCATGTTTTGACCCTAAAGCCGTAACTCTGATCCTTAAACCCTGTCTCTAAAATAATAACTCTGATCCTAAAGCTCTAATTCTAATCCTAAAACCCCCAAATCCTGCTCTAAACCCCTAATTCTGACTCTAGAGCCCAAATTCTGATCCTAAAAACCTAACTCTAATCCTAAAGCCCTAATTCAGACTCTAAAACCCCAGACTCTGGCCCCAAAACCCTAATTCTGACTCTAAAGCCCTAGCTCTGATCCTAAAGCCCCTTTCGCTGATCCTAAAGCCTCATACTATAACTCTAAAACACTAACTCTGACCCTAAAGCCCCATATTCTGATTGTAAAACCCTAACTCTGTCTCTAAAACTCTACCTCTGGTCCTAAAGCCCTAACTCTAAAACCCAAACCCTGGCTTTTGACTCTAAAGCCCTAACACTGATTCTAAAACCCTAAAATGCTAACTCTGATCCTAAAGCCCTAATTCTAACTCTAAACCCCCAAATCTGGCCCTAAAACCCTAATTCTGACTCTAGGGCCCTAACTCTGACCCTAAAGCCTCATGCTATAACCCTAAAATCTTAACTTGGTCTCCAACACCCTAACTCTGACCCTAAAGCCCCGTACTCTGATTGTAAATCCTTAACTGTCTCTAAAACTCTACCTCTGGTCCTTAAGCCCTAACTTTAAAACCTAAACCCTGACTTTTGACTCTAAAGCGTTATATTTTGACCCTAAAGCCCTAACTCTGATTCTAAAACTCTAAAATGCCAACTCTGATCCTAAAGCCCTAATTCTGACTCCAAAACCCAAAATCTGACCCTAAAACCCTAACTCTAGAGCCCAAACTCTGACCCTAAAGCCTCATACTATGACCCTAAAATCTTAACTCGGTCTCTAAAACCCTAACTCTGACCCTAAAGCCCCATACTCTGATTGTAAAACCCTTACTCCGTCTTTAAAACCCAGACTCTGACCCTAAAGCTACATATTTTGACCCTAAAGCCGTAACTCTGATCCTTAAAGCCTGTCTCTAAAATAATAACTCTAATCCTAAAGCCCTAACTCTGACTCTAGAGCCCTAATTCTGATCCTAAAACCCCAACTCTAATCCTAAAGCCCTAATTCTGACTCTAAAACCCTAGCTCTGACCCTAAAGCCCCTTTCTCTGATCCTAAAACCTCATACTCTGATTGTAAAACCCTAACTCTGACCCTAAAGCCCCATACTCTGATTGTAAAACCCTAACTCTCTCTCTCTAAAACTCTACCTCTGGTCTTAAAGCCCTAACTATAAAACCCAAAGCCCTGACTTTTGACTCTAAACCGTCATATTTTGACCCTAAAGCCCTAACTCCGATTCTAAAACCCTAAAATGCTAACTCTAATCCTAATGCCCTAATTTCGGACTCGAAAACCCCAAACTCTGGCCCTAAAACCCTAATTCTGACTCTAAAGCCCTAGCTCTGATCATAAAGCCCTAATTCGGACTCTAAAACCCCAAACTCTGGCCCTAAAACCCTAATTCTGACTCTAAAGCTCCTTTCTCTGATCCTAAAGCCTCCTACTATGACTCTAAAACCCTAACTCTGACCCTAAAGCCCCATATTCTGATTGTAAAACCCTAACTCTGTCTCTAAAACTCTACCTCTGGTCCCAAAGCCCTAACTCTAAAACCCCAAATTCTGGCCCTAAAACCATAATTCTGATTATAGAGCACTAACGCTGATCCTAAAGCCCTAACAATGATCCTAATGCCCCTTATTCTGACCTTAACCACTTAAGGACCAAGCCTCGTTTTGAGATTTGGTGTTTACAAGTTAAAATCAGGTTTTTTTTTTGCTAGAAAATGACTTAGAACCCCCAAAAATTTTATTTTTTCAGAGACACTAGAGAATAAAATGGCGGTCGTTGCAATACTTTATGTCACACCGTATTTGCACAGCGGTCTTCAAGCGCAATTTTTTTGGGTAAAAATACACTTTTTTAAATAAAAAAATAAGACAACAGTAACGTTAGCCCAATTTTTTTTTTATATTGTGAAAGATAATGTTACGCCAAGTAAATTGATACCCAACATGTCACGCTTGAAAATTGCGCCCGCTTGTGGAATGGCGACAAACTTTGACCCTTAAAACCCTTAAAAATCGGGGACGGGGCGCTTTAAATTAAAATTTTTATTTTTTCTTATTTTTTTTACACTGTCTTTTAATAAAAAAAAGTTTGGGTGACTTTTATTCCTATCACAAGGAAGGTAAACATCCCTTGTAATAGAAAAAAAGAATGACAGGGCCTCTTAAATGTGAGATCTGGGGGGTCAAAAAGACCCCACATCTCATATTTACAGTAAAATGCAATAAAAAAAAAAAAAAATTTAATGTAATTTCTTTTTTACAAAAAAAATAATTTCTCCTTTAAGACTGGAGGACGGAAGTGACGTTTGACCTTGCTTCCGCCCTTCAATGTTATTGGAGCTGAGCAGGGGCCATCTTTCCCTCAATCGGCCTCCAGCCTGTGGGGAGAGAAAAAAAAACGATCGTCTCCGCCGCTAATGACGAACCGGAGCGTAGCATGGGGGGGGGGGGGCCTCTCCCGCCCCGATAAAAGTGATCTTGCAGCGAATCAGCCACTGAGACCACTTTTATCTGAAAGCCGACCACCCGCTGAAGAAGAGGATACCAGGGTTATGGCAGCTGGCTGCTGCTATAACAACAGTATTCCTCTTCGATATATATAGACGACGGCGGGCGGACGGCAAGTGGTTAAAGCCCCTACTTCGGACCTAAAGCCCTAACTCCGATCCTAAGACCCCAAACTCTCAACCTAAAACCGTAATTCTGATTATAGAGCACCAACTCTGATCATAAAGCCCTAACTCCAACGACAGAGCCCTAAATCTGGATCTAAAGCCCTAACTCTGATCCTAAAACCCTGTCTCTAAAATGCTAACTCTGATCCTAAAGCCCTAACTCTGATCCTAAAGCCCTAACTCTGATCCTAAAGCCCTAACTCTGATCCTAAAGCTTTAACTCTGATCCTAAAGCTTTAACTCTGATCCTAAAGCTTTAACTCTGATCCTAAAGCTTTAACTCTGGTCCTAAAGCTCTAACTCTGGTCCTAAAGCCCTAACTCTGATCCTAAAGCCCTAACTCTGATCCTAAAGCCCTAACTCTGATCCTAAAGCCCTAACTCTGATCCTAAAGCCCTAACTCTGGTCCTAAAGCTCTAACTCTGGTCCTAAAGCTCTAACTCTGGTCCTAAAGCCCTAACTCTGATCCTAAAGCTTTAACTCTGATCCTAAAGCTTTAACTCTGATCCTAAAGCTTTAACTCTGATCCTAAAGCTTTAACTCTGATCCTAAAGCTTTAACTCTGATCCTAAAGCTTTAACTCTGGTCCTAAAGCCCTAACTCTGATCCTAAAGCCCTAACTCTGATCCTAAAGCCCTAACTCTGATCCTAAAGCCCTAACTCTGATCCTAAAGCCCTAACTCTGGTCCTAAAGCTCTAACTCTGGTCCTAAAGCCCTAACTCTGGTCCTAAAGCCCTAACTCTGATCCTAAAGCCCTAACTCTGATCCTAAAGCCCTAACTCTGATCCTAAAGCCCTAACTCTGATCCTAAAGCCCTAACTCTGGTCCTAAAGCTCTAACTCTGGTCCTAAAGCCCTAACTCTGATCCTAAAGCCCTAACTCTGATCCTAAAGCTTTAACTCTGGTCCTAAAGCTCTAACTCTGGTCCTAAAGCCCTAACTCTGATCCTAAAGCCCTAACTCTGATCCTAAAGCTTTAACTCTGGTCCTAAAGCTCTAACTCTGATCCTAAAGCTCTAATTCTGGCCCTAAAGCCCTAACTTTGATCCTAAAGCTTTAACTCTGGTCCTAAAGCTCTAACTCTGATCCTAAAGCCCCAACTCTGATCCTAAAGCCCCAATTCTGACTCTAAAACCCAAAATCTGGCCCTAAAACCCTAATTATGTCTCTAGAGCTCTAACTCTGACCCTAAAACCCCATACTCTGATTGTAAAACCCTATAAAGCCCCATACACACGGTCGGATTTTCCGATGGATTCTGTCCTATCAGACAATGTTGTCGGAAATTCCGACCGTGTGTAGGCACCATCGGACAGTTTCCATCGGATTGTCCGACGGACAAAGTCCTATCTCCTCAGATCACATTACAAGACCAAAGCTATTGGCTACTAGCCTCTACGTAGTCCCGTCGTAGGCAACAAACGTCACCACGTTCAGAATGATCGGATTTTCCGACAACTTTGTCCGACCGTGTGTACGCAAAACCAACATCGGACAAAGTACGACGGACATGATCCGACGGACCTGGTCCTCGGATAATCCGAGCGTGTGTATGGGGCTTAACTCTGTCTCTAAAACTCTAACTCTGATCCTAAAGCCCTAATTCTGATTTTAAAACCCTAATTCTAAAACCCCAAGTTCTGGCTCTAAAACCCTAACTCTGATCCTAAAACCCCAAACGTTGGCCCTAAAAAACATAAATTCTGACTTTAGAGCCCTATTTCTAAACCTAAAACCCTAAATCTAATCTGAAAGCCCTAATTCTGACTCTAAAGCCCTAAATCTGGCTCTAAAACCGTAACTCTGACCCTCTAACCCCGACTCCATGTCAATCAGCACCAGGTGTCTAATCTAATTCTGATCCTAAAACTTCAAACTCTAATCCTAAAGCCCTAACTCTGACTCTAAAGCCCTAATTCTGATCCTAAAACCCCAACTCTAATCCTAAAGCCCTAATTCTGACTCTAGAGCCCTAACTCAGACCCTAAAACCCTAACTCAGACCCTAAAACCCTAACTCAGACACAGAGAGCCCCAACTCTGACCCCAAGTCTGCCAATAAAAATCTAGCTTTAATTCTAAAGCCCTAACTTTGACCCTAAAACCATAACTCTGACCTTAAAACCCTAACTCTGATCCTTCAACCCCAACTTTCTGTCAGTCAGCTCCAGGTGTCTAATTTAGGGGCAGGTGCGCATGTCTCAGGAAGGACATGATGATCACCGACCTGAACTGAGCATGCCGTTTCTATTGCTGCGAATATAAAGATATTTACAAAGCCTCTCCTCCTCCCCCCAAAAAAATCTCTGACCAATGGGCTTTATAGTCACGCTGTTGCTTCCAAAAAAAAAAAAAATCTGACAGTGGTTCTATACTGTTGGAGAGTTATCCTTACTTCCGGTCTAGTAAAACATTGTCGGCAAGACAGGAAGTAAGGGTAAATCTCTTTATAATCTCCCAGATATCAGTAAAAACTTGCCAGGGGTTCTAATCTTTCCCCGCTCTATCGGAAAAAAAAAATTTGGATTAGCATACACAATAAAAAGGAAGCATAACAGAAGCTGTTTGCTTTCAGGCTATCTGTGTTTAATCAAGATCACCCTATGATTGCTGGGTGGAGCCTTCAAAAGACCCCATACATCCTGTGGAAAATCCACTAGGGGGCAGTGACAGTGTACTTTCAGGATCATCTTGATGGGGGTAATCTGCCCCTAGTGGATTTTCCTTAGGTTTATACAGATAATGTACTGTAGAGAAATGAAACAAGAAGTCCAGTCCACAGCAGAGGACAAGGCTTGAGGGAGATTATCATGTTCATGTCACGGAACACAGTAACGGCCAGGGGCGTAACTATAGGGGGTGCAGCAGTCGCGAGCGCAACCGGGCCCTGTGCTGCAAGGGGCCCATACCGCCCCCTCTACATATGGCCGGTGGCAGCATAGGCGGTTAGGCACCGGGCACACGGGTGGCTGGAGGTGGGGGGTGACTAGCAGAACTCCCCCTCTCCTGCTCCATGCAGTGCTGCTCAGTCCGGTGTCTGTCCTCCCCAGCCAGAGTCCCGTTTCTCTTGGGGACAAGGACCCCTTCTCACCTGAGGACAATTACCACATCTCCCCTAAGGTCAGGGACCCCATCTCTCCCCTGGGGACAGGGACCCATTTCCCTTAGGGACAGGGACCCCATCTCCCCTAAAAACAAGGACCCAATCTCTCCTGGGGACAGGGCCCACTTCTCCCCAGAGGACAGGGTCCCAATTTCCCTTTCCCTTCTTCCTCTTTGTCTCAAAGGTGTAACATCATAGGTCTGTTTAGACCTCTGATATCTCACCAAAGTCCCCTAACGGGACTCCTAAAAAATTGTAAAAAATAATTAAAAAAAAACTGCTGATACCAGTGGTGGAACTACAGGGCTCACAAAAGTCGTACCTGTGACCAAGCCCTGGAGTTCCACCACCGGACTTGGAGGGAAGGGCCTCGGCTGGGGTTCAGGGGGGCCCTTCATTTTTTTTTTGCACCGGGGCCCTGAAGGTTCTAGTTACACCACTGGTAATGGCCCATTGTGGGGAATAAACCACTCCCCGTTGCACCAAAATATAAAAAACAGTGCCACCATAAGGATCTACTTACGCTCTGATCATCGTCCTCGCTTTTCATGTGATCAGCGATGAAGCGCACCCCTTCCACCGCCTCCTCCAGGCCACAGAGACACTGCCGCACTTTCCCCTGCCGGTCCCTGAAGCCGTTGACCCCCTCGGGGACATCGGGGAGCTGCCCTCCGTATTTCTTCACCGTGGCCTGGTTGACGTAGCAGGTGCAAGATTTGGCGCTGTCTCGGAGGAAGAAGCTCCCCGTGGCTCTCTCTTGGTTCTGCCTCTGTTTGCGCAGCCTCTGGCGGGCACAGTTCTGCCGGGGCTGCTTCATGAACAGCAAAGTGGGCAGTTTGTCTAAGAACACCACTTTGACCCACGGCGGCATGGTGTGCGTGGTGGGGGATCGGTGGTGTACGTTTAACACACAGACGCTGGTCACGATGGAGAAGGTCACCAGAACCATGGTGAACATCAAGTACTTGCCGACTAGCGGCACATCGAGTGAGGTGGGTGGCACAATCTTGGAAATCAGCAGCAAGAAGACAGTGAGGGCCAGCAAGACAGAGATGCACAAAGTCATCTTCTCTCCGCAGTCCGAGGGCAGATAGAAGACGAGGATGGCCAGTGAGGTGATCAGAATACACGGGATGATGAGATTGATGGTGTAGAACAGAGGTTTGCGGCGGATGATAAAGTCATAGGTGATATCTACATAGGAAGGGTCGTCGGGATTCTCATTCCTCCTTCCTGGAAGTGCGATAATATCCCATTCACCACTCGGTGTGAAGTCGTCTAGACTAGCCACGTCGCTCTTTAACACGAGGTCAATCTCAGTCCGGTCGTAAGTCCACGAGCGGAATTTCATGGTGCAATTCTGCTGGTCGAAAGGGAAGTGCTTGACTTCTATTTTGCAGGCGCTCTTGTAGATGGCTGGAGGCAACCAAAAGATGCTTCCATCATATGACACAACCGCGTTGGAGTAGAAAGACACCTCATACATGCCATCGGCACTGCAGAGAAAAAGAGGAGGTTAGAGCAGTGGTTCTCAACCCTGTCCTCAAGTACCCCCCCCCCCCCGCCCAACAGGCCATGTTTGCAGGTTTTCCTTTATCTTGCACAGGTGCTTTAAATTAGAGTCAATGGCTTGGACTTATTGGCTTGGTATTTTGGAAGGCTATTTTATCTTAGAGAAATTCAAAAAACATGGCCTGTTGGGGGTACATGAGGACAGGGTTGAGAGGCACTGGGTTAGAGCAAGAGTTGGTTACATGCAAAGAGCAATGGACAGTATGCCAACCCAGCCAACCAAAACTCAGATCATACTATCCTCAATTGCTTTCTCACAGAATTGCTCTTTCACCTTAAAAGCATTCCAACTACTATCCTAATCCTTTTCAAAAATGCCTAATTCTAGACATTGTGAAGATCCTCATGTCAGGCAGAAGCATCATACTGCTAGTATACCACGGACAAACAATCATGGTCATACAGTTTGCATATCATGGAGAAACATTCATGGTCATACAACTGGCATACAATAGAGAAACATTTATGGTCATACAAGCTGGCATACCATGGACAAACCTTCATGGTCATACAGCTGGCATAACATGGACAAATATTCATGGTCATACAACTGGCATACCATAGACAAATATTCATAGTCCTACAGTTGGCATACCTTGGAGAAACATTCATGGTCATACAGCTAGCATAACATGGACAAATATTCATAGTCCTACAGTTGGCATACCTTGGAGAAAAATTCATTGTCATACAGCTAGCATAACATGGACAAATATTCATAGTTCTACAGTTGGCATACCTTGGAGAAACATTAATGGTCCTACAGCTAGCATACCATGGAGAAATATTCATAGTCCTACAGTTGGCATACCTTGGAGAAACATTCATGGTCCTACAGTTGGCATACCTTGGAGAAACATTCATGGTCATACAACTGGCATACCATGGAGAAACATTCACTGTCATACCATAGAGAAACATTTATGATCATACAACTGGCAAACAATGGATAAACATGTATTGTTATACAGCTGGCATACAATGGAGAAACATTCATGGTGATACAGCTGGCATAACATGGGGAGACATTCATGTTCATACAGATTGCATACCACGGAGAAATATTCATGGTCATACAGCTGGCATACCATGGAGAAACATTCATTGTCATACAGCTGGCATACCATGTAGAAATATTAATGGACATACAACTGACATACCATGGAGAAACATGCAGGGTCATACAGCTGGCATACCATGGAGAAACCTTCATGGTCATACAACTGGCATACCATAGAGAAAAATGTATGGTCATACAACTGGCATACAATGGATAAACGTTCACTGTCATACAGCTGGCTTACAATGGATAAACATTCATTGTCATACAGCTGGCTTACAATGGAGAAACATTCATGGTCACACAGCTGGCATAACATGGGGAGACATTCATGGTCATACAGACGGCATACCATGGACAAACATTCATGGTCATACAGCTGGCATACCACGAACAAACATTTTATTGTCATACAGCTGGTATATCATGGAGAAACATTCATGGTCATACAGCTGGCATACCTTGGAGAAACATCCATGGTCATACAGCTGGCATACCTTGGAGAAACATCCATGGTCATACAGCTGGCATACCTTGGAGAAACATCCATGGTCATACAGCTGGCATACCTTGGAGAAACATCCATGGCATACCTTGGAGAAACCTTCATGGTCATACAGCTGGCATACCTTGGAGAAACATTCATGGTCATACAGCTGGCATACCTTGGAGAAACATCCATGGCATACCTTGGAGAAACCTTCATGGTCATACAGCTGGCATACCTTGGAGAAACATCCATGGTCATACAGCTGGCATACCTTGGAGAAACATCCATGGCATACCTTGGAGAAACCTTCATGGTCATACAGCTGGCATACCTTGGAGAAACATCCATGGTCATACAGCTGGCATACCTTGGAGAAACATCCATGGCATACCTTGGAGAAACCTTCATGGTCATACAGCTGGCATACCTTGGAGAAACATTCATGGTCATACAGCTGGCATACCTTGGAGAAACATCCATGGTCATACAGCTGGCATACCTTGGAGAAACATCCATGGCATACCTTGGAGAAACCTTCATGGTCATACAGCTGGCATACCTTGGAGAAACATTCATGGTCATACAGCTGGCATACCTTGGAGAAACATCCATGGTCATACAGCTGGCATACCTTGGAGAAACATCCATGGCATACCTTGGAGAAACATTCTAGTCATACAGCTGGCATACCTTGGAGAAACATCCATGGCCATACAGCTGGCATACCTTGGAGAAACCTTCATGGTCATACAGCTGGCATACCTTGGAGAAACATTCATGGTCATACAGCTGGCATACCTTGGAGAAACATTCATGGACATACAGCTAGCATAACCAGGAGAAATGTCTATGGCCGGCTTACGGTATGACTCTACAGGGGGCGAAAGCATGACTCCATGGGGGGGGGACACACTTACTTATTGTAGAGGACGACATCCGGTAACCAGATGTGCTTGGAGGGTAAACGCACTTTCTTCATGTTGTCAAACTCGGCAGGGTTCCACGTCAACCGGTAGTCCTCCCATTCCTGAAGTGAAAATAAAAACAGAGTTCAATATCACTGTGTTGAGGAACTTTGTCAAGTCTGTATGAACTGGGCAGATCTTATGGACCGCTGTTCCGGACATTTCAAACCTACCAAGCCATCTTAGATAATGGTCATTTCTTGGAGCATGTGTGGGCTTGGAAATTGGTATACACGATGATGGAAAAGAGACCTTCAGAAGGGCAATGCATCACCAAGACCGTAGAGGTGTCCACCTTTTCTAAGGTAGCAATCTCAAGAGGCACTAACTAGAGCACGTCACAAAACATCGAACTGAAACCTCTGCTATGTGTGAACAATGAATGAGTTATGGAACATCAGCACCATAGTGGAGTACAAAATTGTCTTCCAACCAACAGATTTTGGTTCCAACAGCACCATCATGATTTAGACCAGTGGTCTCTAAACTGCGGCCCAGGGGTCGAGACCCCTTTGCTTTGCCTTTATCTGGCCCCGGGGTACTATTTCTCCTACTGAAACCAATGATGGGGCCCTATTCCTCCCACTGACAC
Source organism: Lithobates sylvaticus (assembly GCA_028564925.1). Classification (NCBI taxonomy): domain Eukaryota; kingdom Metazoa; phylum Chordata; class Amphibia; order Anura; family Ranidae; genus Lithobates; species Lithobates sylvaticus. The sequence goes on from CM053038.1 coordinate 31,182,510, forward strand.
CAACGATGGGGCACTATTCCTCCCACTGACACCAACGATGGGGCATTATTCCTCCCACTGACACCAATGACCGGGCATTATTCCTCCCACTGAACCCCTAAAGTTTGAAGGACAGTAAACTGGCCCTCTGTTTAGAAGGTTTGGAGACCCCTGGTTTAGATTTTTGGCCAAGTTATTACTCCAGGCTGGGTACCCTCACTTTCTTGTCTTACTGACACCATAGTCACTGCTGTGAATTGAATCTCCTCTCTGGAGCCAAAATGTCCATTTATCCTTTGGAGGAGAAGAAGCTGGTTAGAGGAATTTTAGATCTCGGGAATAAGTCCTAATCCTCTACATCACAGACTTTAGCCGCCCACCCACCTCTATTAAGATGAGTGATAACATGAAAACCTCTATCTTTTTAAACATTACGAAGTACAAAAGGGGATTACAAATCCTCTTAAATCAGATTACTAAGGAATTGTCTGCGGCGCTGGAAAAAAAGACCAGAGAGATAAAACGCATCGAGCGAGGCTGCCTTCATGGCAGCGCTGGGAGAATTACCAGCCGCACAGAGGACGGTTCTCCTTGCAGCGTTGAAGGGCAATTATATAACCGATACAAAGCAAGAGACGGGTTGTCCTCAGGGAGCCGCATGCACAGGTGACTATCCTCGCTGCGTCCTGCGGTCACCTTTTCTGGGAGCGCAGAGACGACCGTTAAAAAAAATGGCGGGCATCTGCGGAGAGACGGCCAAAAGGAAATGTTATAATAATTCATAATGATTTACAATGAGAGGTTTACCTGAGTCAGCCACACGTTGGTCGTCATTATCTGCTCCCGCTCGTGCTGGAAGGAAAAGGGAATCCGATTACGTAAATTCATCCACATCATTATATAAAAAAAAAAATAAAATACATCAGGACCAATTAAGTATCACATTTCCCTGTATCTGGATTTGGGAGCTTCATGGAGAAATGGGTACAGTCAGGGCCAGTGATACCACTAGGGGGGCGCACTGCTGCCTAGGGCACCCGGCCACTGGTGTTCCTACTCTCCTCTCGCTGCAGCAAGCAACTAAGTCTCAGCATCTGCAGGCAGCCGCCACATAGTGTCGGAGGCGCAGCGGCGGCGGAGGACTGTGTCCCGACTCCCGAATTGAGGCAAGCAAACATTCATTGATGGGCACTGGTAGGCTGCATATGATGGCCGCTGGTGAGGCTGCATATGATGGGCGCTGGTGGGCTGAATTTGATGGACGCTTCATTAAAAAGGTGGGGTATACATGGGCAGGGCAAAGGGGGTGGGGCTAAGGGGGGGGGGGCGGCAAAATTAGGTTTTGCCCAGGGAGTCAAAAATCCTTGCACCAGCCCTGGGTACAGTGGAAGGTCCTATCCTTTTTAAATGAACCCATTCATGACCAGATGCTTGGCATTCCCAGGACAGTTAACCTTACAATCCCTTTAACCCGTAAGTCAGTTTGACTACGGGGGTTCCAGAACTACGTACATGAACAGGTGCGCATTCCTAGTTCTGTGCTGCAGTGTTAAGAACCACCCTCTTTCATTTTCTTGAACTTTCCAGTTACGTCCTCCAGGCTCGTAATTGGCAGCCACTCAGTGAAATGCCCAGGAGATCCTTTTACTGGTTTGAAAGGAGGTCATGGGGCTCATAGGCCATCCACAGCAAACATCTTTGGCCCAGATTTGTTAAGAGTTGAAAGAAATTAAAGTTGGCTTGAACCAATTGGCTCATCTTTACCAGTATATCACCATCGCCCAAAGAGTGCCACAAAGCTTCTAAAACAAAGGTTGGCTTGAACCAGTTGGCTTATATCTGCCATTATATCACCAAAGGCGCAAAGAGGGGCAAGAAGCTTCTAATCAAGGATGGCTTGAACCAATTGGCTCCTCTCTACCAGTATACTGTCAAAGACCCAAAGAGGGCTTCTCCTACCAAGACTGGCTTGAACCAATTGTCTCACCTCTTTCAGTAGATTGCCAAAGGCCTGAAGAGGGCCAAGAAGCTTTTCCAATCAATGTTGACTTGAATCAATTGGCCCATCTCTACCAGTATATTACTATCGCACAAAGACATCCAAGTAGCCTTTCTAACCAAGGCTGGCTTATCTCTACCAGTAGATAACCATTGCCTAATGGAGGACCAATAAGCTCCTCCAACCAAGGCTGGCTTGAACCAATTGTCTCACCTCTTTCAGTATATCGTCAAAGGCCTGAAGAGGGCCAAGAAGCTTTTCCAATCAAGGTTGGATTGAAGCAATTACCTCAACTCTAAAAGTATATCACCATCACTCAAAGAGGGCCAAGAAGTTTCTCCAACCAAGACTGTCTTGAACCAGTTGGCTTATCTCTACCAGTAGATAACCATTGCCCAAAGAAGGACCAATAAGCTCCCCCAACAAAGGCTGGCTTGAACCAATTGGCTCATCTCTATCAGCATATCACCATCACCCAAAGAGGGACAAGAAGCTTCTCCAACCTAGGCTGGCTTGAACCAATTTGCTCATCTCTACCAGTATATGGTCAAAGACCCAAAGAGGCTTCTCCAACCAAGACTGGCTTTAACCAATTTGCTCACCTCTGCTGGTATATTGTCAAAGGCTCAAGGATGGCCAAGAAGCTTTTCCAATCAATGTTGACTTGAATCAATTGGCCCATCTCTACCAGTATATCACTATCGCACAAAGACATCCAAGTAACGTCTCTAACCAAGGCTGGCTTGAACCAGTTGGCTTATCTCTACCAGTAGATAACCATTGCCCAAAGGAGGACCAATAAGCTTCTCCAACCAAGGCTGGCTTGAACCAATTTGCTCATCTCTACCAGTATATCGTCAAAGACCCAAAGAGACTTCTCCATCCAAGACTGGCTTTAACCAATTTGCTCACCTCTACCGGTATATTGTCAAAGGCTCAAGGATGGCCAAGAAGCTTTTCCAATCAATGTTGACTTGAGCCAATTGGCCCATCTCTACCAGTATATCACTATTGCACAAAGACATCCAAGTACCCTCTCTAACCAAGGCTGGCTTGAACCAGTTGGCTTATCTCTACCAGTGTATCACCAAAGGCCCAAAGAGGGCCAAGAAGCATTTCCAATAAAGGTTGGCTTGAGCTTTCAATAAACAGATTTTACAAAAAAAAAAGGTTGGCTTGAGCCAATTGGCTCATCTCTACCAGTATATTGCAAAAGGCCTGAAACGGGCCAAGAAGCTTCTCCAACCAAGACTGACTTGAACTAATTTGCTAACCTCTACCAGTGTATCCCCAAGTGCCCGAAGACGGCCAAGAAGTTTTTCCACACCACTGGTAGTCTTGGAGCTCCTCAGCTTCTAAGCCCTGACCATCCCCTGTATTATGCGCTTAGTCTTTGGCTAGATCTATTGTGTGTTTGCTGTCTGGCACTGAATATTTACTGCATTTTATGTGCGGCCCTTGGGTGGTGTCGGGGGCCGCACTTGAGCTTCCCGAAATCAAGAAAGTTTACCACCACTGTTCTAAGGCATAATAGTCATCTGGCAGGAATTTGAAGGAAACTTGCTGACCAGATGGTGGTATGAGGCAAGGGGACATCCAGATTTACTTGTTTTAGATGGAGAAAGGAGGGGTCAAAACCTCTGTATAGTTTTTGTTGCTGTCACCGAAACAAGAAATATCTTCCCAGTGGAGATGCAAGTAGCAAAAAAATCCTGTTGGAGACTACAGTGCTTTTCGGCACTACATGGAAAGAGTAAAAGGGGCTTCAGCCCAACTCCTCCCATATCACGTCCCCAACATGTTTTGTCCTGCCCACAGGGCTTAGTCATTGGGTCTTGCTGACCTCCATGACTAAGCTCTGTGCATGTGGCAAAATGCATTGGTGATGTGATTTGGGGCTGCGCCCAAACTCCATATGCTTTTCGACACCAGACATGAGTTGGGAACCCAAGGAAAAAGGGTGTCCTACGCCTTCATAGGGTGCCAAAGTCTTTTATAGTGTGCCCTCCACCTATATAGGGTGTCCTACTCCTTCATAGGGTGCCAGAGTCTTTTATTGGGTGCCCTCCACCTATATATGGTGTCAGACTCCTTCATAGGGTGCCAGAGTCTTTTATAGGGTGCCCTCCACCTATATAGGGTGTCCTACTCCTTCATAAGGTACCAGTCTTTTATAGGGTGTCCTACTCCTATATAGGGTGTCAGACTCCTTCATAGGGTGCCAGAGTCTTTTATTGGGTGCCCTCCACCTATATAGGGTGTCAGACTCCTTCATAGGGTGCCAGAGTCTTTTTATAGGGTGCCCTCCACCTATATAGGGTGTCCTACTCCTTCAGAGGGTGCCAGAGTCTTTTATTGGGTGCCCTCCACCTATATAGGGTGTCAGACTCCTTCATAGGGTCCCAGAGTCTTTTTATAGGGTGCCCTCCACCTATATAGGGTGTCCTACTCCTTCATAGGGTGCCAGAGTCTTTTATTGGGTGCCCTCCACCTATATAGGGTGTCCTACTCCTTCATAGGGTGCCAGAGTCTTTTATTGGGTGCCCTCCACCTATATAGGGTGTCAGACTCCTTCATAGGGTGCCAGAGTCTTTTATAGGGTGCCCTCCACCTATATAGGGTGTCAGACTCCTTCATAGGGTGCCAGAGTCTTTTTATAGGGTGCCCTCCACCTATATAGGGTGTCCTACTCCTTCATAGGGTGCCAGAGTCTTTTATTGGGTGCCCTCCACCTATATAGGGTGTCAGACTCCTTCATAGGGTGCCAGAGTCTTTTTATAGGGTGCCCTCCACCTATATAGGGTGTCCTACTCCTTCATAGGGTGCCAGAGTCTTTTATAGGGTGCCCTCCACCTATATAGGGTGTCCTACTCCTTCATAGGGTGCCAGAGTCTTTTATAGGGTGCCCTCCACCTATATAGGGTGTCCTACTCCTTCATAAGGTGCCGGAGTCTTTTATTGGGTGCCCTCCACCTATATAGGGTGTCCTACTCCTTCATAGGGTACCAGTCTTTTATAGGGTGCCCTACTCCTTTATAGGGTGTCAGACTCTTTTATAGTGTACCCTACTCTTATATAGGGTGACCTAGTACATTTAAAGGGTGTCCTACTCCTTTTTATGGTGCCAGGCTCTTTTATAAGGTACCAGACTGTTTTAAAGGGTGCCCTACACCTTTATAGGGTGCCAGACTCTTTTATAGGGTGCAACATGTTTTTTTATAGGGTGCCAAACTCCTTTATAGGGTTCCAGCACACCATAATCGATTAAGGCACCCTATAAAGGAGTAAGTCACCCAATAAAAGAGTCTGGCACCCGATAAAGACTCTTTTTGAGGGTGCCCTACTTCTTTATAGGGTGCCAGACTCTTTTATATGGTGCTTTACTCCTTTATAGGGTGACCTAGTACTTTTATAGGGTGCCCTACTCTTTTATAGGGTGCCAGGCTCTTTTAAATGGGTGCCAGACTCTTTTATAGGGTGCCCGCCTCCTTTTTATGCTAGACACTTTTGTAGGGTGCTCTACTCCTTTATAAGGTGCCAGACTCTTTTTATAGTGTACCCTACTCTTATATAGGGTGAACTAGTACTTTTATAGGATGTCCTCCTCCTTTTTTTGATGCCAGACTCTTTTATAGGGTGTTTTACTCCTTTAAAGGGTGCCCTATAAAAGAGTCTGGCACACCATAATGGATTAGGGCACCCTATAAAAGGAGTAAGTCTGGCACCCGATAAAGACTCTTTTATTGGGTGCCCTACTCCTTTATAGGGTGTGAGACTCTTTTATAGTGTACCCTACTCTTATACAGGGTGACCTAGTACTTTTATAGGGTGCCCGACTCTTTTATAGGGTGTTAAGCTTTTTATAGGGTATCCTCCTCCTTTTTTTTGGTGCCAGACACTTTTATAGGGTGCCCTACTCCTTTATAGGGTGTGAGACTCTTTTATAGGATGTTTTACTCCTTTAAAGGGTGACCCATAAAAGAGTCTGGCACACTATAAAGGAGTAGGACACCCTTTAAAAAAGAGTCTGGCACATCATAATGAATTAGGGCACCCTATAAAGGAGTAAGTACCCTAATAAAGGGTCTGGCACCCGATAAAGACTCTTTTATTGGGTGCCCTACTCCTTTATAGGGTGTCAGACTCTATTCTAGTGTACCCTACTCTTACATAGGGTGACCTAGTACTTTTAAAGGGTGCCCTACTCTTTTATAGGGTGCCCTACTCTTACATAGGGTGACCTAGTACTTTTATAGGGTGCCCTACTCTTTTATAGGGTGCCCTACTCTTACATAGGGTGACCTAGTACTTTTATAAGGTGCCCTACTCTTTTATAGGGTGCCCTACTCTTTTATAGGGTGACCTAGTACTTTTATAAGGTGCCCTACTCTTTTATAGGGTGCCCTACTCTTACATAGGGTGACCTAGTACTTTTATACGGTGCCCTACTCTTTTATAGGGTGACCTAGTACTTTTATACGGTGCCCTACTCTTTTATAGGGTGACCTACTCTTTTATAGGGTGCCCTACTCTTTTATAGGGTGACCTAGTAATTTTATACGGTGCCCTACTCTTTCATAGGGTGTCCTACTCTTTTATAGGGTGATCTAGTACTTTTATAGGGTGGCCTACTCTTATATAGGAAGACCTAGTACTTTTATAAGGTGCCCTACTCTTTTATAGGGTGTCCTACTCTTATTTAGGGTGATCTAGTACCTTTATAGAGTGCCCTACTCTTTTATAGGGTGTCCTACTCTATTATAGTGTGATCTAGTATTTTTTTTAGGGTGCCCTACTCTTTTATAGGGTGACCTAGTACTTTTATAGAGTGCCCTACTCTTTTATAGGGTGTCCTACTCTTATATAGGGTGACCTAGTACTTTTATAGAGTGCCCTACTCTTTTATAGGGTGCCCTACTCTTATATAGGGTGACCTAGTACTTTTATAGAGTGCCCTACTCCTTTATAGTGTACCCTACTCTTACATAGGGTGCCCTAGTAATTTTATAGGGTGCCCTGCTCCTTTATAGGGTGCCCTCCTCTTACATAGGGTGACCTAGTACTTTTATAGGGTGCCCTACTCTTTTATAGGGTGCCCTACTCTTTAATAGGGTGCCCTACTCTTACATAGGGCGACCTAGTACTTTTATAGGGTGCCCTACTCTTTTATAGGGTGCCCTACTCTTTAATAGGGTGCCCTACTCTTACATAGGGCGACCTAGTACTTTTATAGGGTGCCCTCGTCTTACATAGGGTGACCTAGTACTTTTATAGGGTGCCCTACTCTTATATAGGGCAACCGAGTAATTTTATAGGGCGCCCTACTCCTTTATAGTGTACCCTACTCTAACATAGGGTGACCTAGTACTTTTATAGGGTACCCCACTTCTTTATAGAGTGACCTAGTTTGCCAACTTCCCTTAACGCCATCCAACCCGTAAAACCCATCCCGTGGATCTGACTTACCACGCTGATGAGCTGGGCCAGGGACACCATCAGCTGCACCGTGACCTGTTCGGAACCATTGGTGGCGGGCCGGATCAGCTTGTTGTAGCGGCCTGAACTGAGCAGGTACTCCACCAGACGTTCCTCGGTGTCTGTGCCAAGGCATTCTGTAAGACATAAAACGTTTGATGGTCAGCTCTGTGACCACCGGCACTGGGGGGTGGGGGGGGGGGGGGTTGATGTTTGGCCTACATGAGTGGCAGGCAGGGGGCACTACAAACATTCCGCAGACAAAGCTGGATCACTGAGAAGAGGTGTGGAAAGGGCATTGTGCCAAATCAAATCAGCTTTTCCTCCGCACAGCAAGAGCTCCATATTATCCACACCAGAAACTGTGCTGTACATAGCATGTGCCTTGAAAAAGTATTCATACCCCTTGACATTCCCCACATTTTCTCATGTTACAACCAAAAACGTAAATGTATTTATTGGGATTTTATGTGATGGACCAACACAAAGTGTCACATAATTGTGAAGTGGAAGAAAATGATAAATGATACAAATAAATCTGTGAAAAGTGTGGGGGGGAGGGGTATTTGTATTCAGCCCCCTTTACTCTGATAACTAAGTTTTCATTTTTCATTTTGTTTTTTATTTTTACACTGTCCCTTTAATTTTGTATGAGATCACTGGGTCTCTGTGCTTCTCTATGCAATGCAGGCAGATCATGGCTGGTGGGAGGGGCTGATGTTTTCAGAAAGCCATGTACAGCCCCTCCCACCAGCCATGATCTGCCTGCCCCCCCCCCCCCCTCAGTACCTCAGTACTCCTCTCAAGAGCCCTCAGCCCAGGTGCAAGCAGTGGGAGGAGTTATGGAAATATCAAACTGGGTGGTTGTTACTCTGGAGGAGTGGGCGTGCCTAGGCAGGCTGTATTTGCATAGGCAACGCCCACATGTGAGGCTGAGCCCCCATGATCGAAAGAACTAAAATCCAATGAATGAAAGGGGTGTGGCATTGGAGCAGTAGGAGGAGTTATGGAAATATCAAACTGGGTGGTTGTTACTCTGGAGGAGTGGGCGTTCCTAGGCAGGCTGTATTTGCATAGGCAACGCCCACATGTGACGCTGAGCCCCCCATGATCGAAAGAACTAAAATCCAATAAAAGAAAGGGGTGTGGCCATGGAGCAGTGGGAGGAGTTATGCAAATATCAAACTGGGTGGGTGTTACTCTGGAGGAGTGGGCGTTCCTAGGCAGGCTGTATTTGCATAGGCAACGCCCACATGTGATGCCGAGCCCCCATGACTGAAAGAACTAAAGTCCAAAGAATGAAAGGGGTGGGGCCAGAGAGCAGTGGGAGGAGTTATGCAAATATCAAACTGGGCCGGTAACAGTCTGGAGGAGTGGGCATTCCTAGACAGGCTGTATTTGCATAGGCAACGCCCACATGTGATGCTGAGCCTCCATGATTGAAAGAACTGCAATCCAATGAATGAAAGGGGTGGGGCCAGGGAGCAGTGGGAGGAGTCATGCAAATATCAAACTGGGCGGGGGACAGTCTGGAGGAGTGGGCGTTCCTAGGCAGGCTGTATTTGCATAGGTAACGCCCACATGTGACGCTGAGTCCCCCATGATTGAAAGAACTGCAATCCAATGAATGACAGGGGTGTGGCCATGGAGCAGTGGGAGGAGACATGCAAATAACAAACTGGGCTGGTGACAGTCTGGAGTGGGTGTTTCTAGGCAAGCTGTATTTGCATAGGTAACGCCCACATGTGATGCTGAGCCTCCATGACTGAAAGAACTGCAATCCAATGAATGAAAGGGGTGGGGCCAGGGAGCAGTGGGAGGAGTCATGCAAATATCAAACTGGGCCGGTGACAGTCTGGAGGAGTGGGCGTTTCTAGGCAGGCTGTATTTACATAGGCAACGCCCACATGTGATGCTGAGCCCCCATGACTGAAAGAACTGAAGACTAATGAATGAAAGGGGGTGGGGCCAGTGAGAAATGGGAGGGGTTATGCAATTATCAATATTCCTTGATGGGCGGGTGTCAGTCTGGAGGAGTGGGCTCTTCATAGCCAGGCTTCATTTACATAGGTAACGCCCACATGTGATGCTGAGGCTCCATGATTGGCCAATGAATGGAAGGGGCGGGGCCCAGGGACAGCGCTAGATGATGGCGGACGTCCTCTAGCCAGGAAAAAAAGGCGGGGCTCTGACTTGCTGCAGCTTCTGATGCACATTGTGACACGCTCACAGTGTGCAGTGACATCAGAGTAGTCCAGGGGGGAGGAGCCTGGACACCTGTGCAAGACTGAGAGTCCGGAGTCCTCCCACAACGATGGGGGAATAAATGATTTATGGAGAATTCCTCGTCCTGCGGATTCTCGGCGTCTTCCTTCCTGAGTCATGGCTGTGTGAGGGTCCCCGGGGGCAGCGCCCCGGCCTCTTTGCAGGTTGGCGATGTGACACGGAGGCTCTTAATGGTGTCACGTTCCTGAGAGATATCAGGGAAGATGTCAGCACCCCACCCCCACCCCCCACCAGATAAACCTGGGCGGGGCCGGAGTGTGAAACCATCATGGATTCTCGCAGATAAAGGCCGGCGTTGAAGGACACGTTCCCCGCCGCCACGCCGCCTCAGCCACCGGGGGGCCGAGACTTTCCTTAAAGGGATCTTCTACTATATACAAGCCATTGTGGAGATTAAAATTAAAGTGGACCTGTCATTACTTTACATTAAAAGTCCACGCATTGCTCGGATATCACAGAACCCCCCCCTCCCGACAACTCCATTGACTTCTCTCTCCAAAGGACGGCGCCATCTTTGTTCAGACATCATCCGGGGTCACCTTCTTCTTCCTGGACTGAGATTCCGGCACCGAGGCGACGCAATCATGTAAATCCCTGCGCCGTGTTCATATTACCGCGTGCTCACAATCTCGTGAGGTCATGTGACATCAGCTCCGAGTGGCCCTATCATTGAGGCCCAGCAGGGGGGGGGGGGGGGGCACGTTGCTATTTAGCAGACATGCAGCAGTGGTATTGTCTATGACACCTCCAAACACCTGCAAACATGCGCATTGTTCACATGCGCCAAACTGTATGGTGCAGTTTGGTGCGGTGCGTTTTTGGAAAAGGAGTCCTGACGAGCACTGAAAAGGAGTCCCGACAAGCACTGAAAGGAGTTCCGACAAGCACTGGAAGGAGTCCCAACCAGCACTGAAAAGGAGTCCCGACAAGCACTGGAAGGAGTTCCGACAAGCACTGAAAAGGAGTCCAGACAAGCACTGGAAGGAGTTCCGACCAGCACTGAAAAGGAGTCCCGACAAGCACTGGAAGGAGTTCCGACCAGCACTGAAAAGGAGTCCCGACAAGCACTGGAAGGAGTTCCGACCAGCACTGGAAGGAGTTCTGACAAGCACTGAAAAGGAGTCCCAACCAGCACTGAAAAGGAGTCCAGACCAGCACTGAAAGGAGTCCCGACCAGCACTGAAAAGGAGTCCCAGCAAGCACTGAAAGGAGTCCCGACAAGCACTGGAAGGAGTTCCGACAAGCACTGAAAAGGAGTCCCAACCAGCACTGAAAAGGAGTCCAGACCAGCACTGAAAGGAGTCCCGACCAGCACTGAAAAGGAGTCCCAGCAAGCACTGAAAGGAGTCCCGACAAGCACTGGAAGGAGTTCCGACAAGCACTGAAAAGGAGTCCAGACAAGCACTGGAAGGAGTTCCGACAAGCACTGAAAGGAGTCCCAACCAGCACTGAAAAGGAGTCCAGACCAGCACTGAAAGGAGTCCTGACCAGCACTGAAAAGGAGTCCCGACCAGCACTGAAAGGAGTCCGGACGAGCACTGAAAAGGAGTCCCGACCAGCACTGAAAGGAGTCCCGACCAGCACTGAAAAGGAGTCCCGACAAGCACTGGAAAGGAGTCCAGACGAGCACTGAAAAGGAGTCCCGACGAGCACTGAAAAGGAGTCCAGACGAGCACCGAAAAGGAGTCCAGACAAGCACTGGAAGGAGTTCCGACAAGCACTGAAAAGGAGTCCCAACCAGCACTGAAAAGGAGTCCAGACCAGCACTGAAAGGAGTCCTGACCAGCACTGAAAAGGAGTCCCGACCAGCACTGAAAGGAGTCCGGACGAGCACTGAAAAGGAGTCCCGACCAGCACTGAAAGGAGTCCCGACCAGCACTGAAAAGGAGTCCCGACAAGCACTGGAAAGGAGTCCAGACGAGCACTGAAAAGGAGTCCCGACGAGCACTGAAAAGGAGTCCAGACGAGCACCGAAAAGGAGTCCAGACGAGCACTGAAAAGGAGTCCCGACCAGCAGTGGAAGGAGTCCCGACCAGCACTGAAAGGAGTCCCGACAAGCACTGAAAGGAGTCCTGACCAACACTGAAAGGAGTCCTGACCAACACTGAAAAGGAGTCCAGACGAGCACTGAAAAGGAGTCCAGACGAGCACTGGAATGAGTCCTGACCAGCACTGAAAAGGAGTCCAGACCAGCACTGAAAGGAGTCCGGACGAGCACTGAAAAGGAGTCCCGACCAGCACTGAAAGGAGTCCCGACCAGCACTGAAAAGGAGTCCAGGCGAGCACTGAAAAGGAGTCCAGACGAGCACTGAAAAGGAGTCCCAACGAGCACTGAAAAGGAGTCCAGACGAGCACTGAAAGGAGTCCCGACGAGCACTGAAAAGGAGTCCCGACGAGCACTGAAAAGGAGTCCCAACGAGCACTGAAAAGGAGTCCAGACGAGCACTGAAAAGGAGTCCCGATGAGCACTGGAAGGAGTCCCGACGAGCAATGGAATGAGTCCTGACAAGCACTGAAAGGAGTCCCGACAAGCACTGAAAGGAGTCCCGACAAGCAATGAAAGGAGTCCTGACCAGCACCGAAAAGGAGTCCCGACAAGCACTGAAAGGAGTCCCGACAAGCACTGGAAAGGAGTCCAGACGAGCACTGAAAAGGAGTCCAGACGAGCACCGAAAAGGAGTCCAGACGAGCACCGAAAAGGAGTCCAGACGAGCACTGAAAAGGAGTCCCGACCAGCAGTGGAAGGAGTCCCGACCAGCACTGAAAGGAGTCCCGACAAGCACTGAAAGGAGTCCTGACCAACACTGAAAGGAGTCCTGACCAACACTGAAAAGGAGTCCAGACGAGCACTGAAAAGGAGTCCAGACGAGCACTGAAAAGGAGTCCCAACGAGCACTGAAAAGGAGTCCAGACGAGCACTGGAATGAGTCCTGACCAGCACTGAAAAGGAGTCCCGACCAGCACTGAAAGGAGTCCGGACGAGCACTGAAAAGGAGTCCCGACCAGCACTGAAAAGGAGTCCCGACCAGCACTGAAAAGGAGTCCAGACGAGCACTGAAAAGGAGTCCAGACGAGCACTGAAAAGGAGTCCCAACGAGCACTGAAAAGGAGTCCAGACGAGCACTGAAAGGAGTCCCGACGAGCACTGAAAAGGAGTCCCAACGAGCACTGAAAAGGAGTCCAGACGAGCACTGAAAAGGAGTCCAGACGAGCACTGAAAAGGAGTCCAGACGAGCACTGGAATGAGTCCTGACCAGCACTGAAAAGGAGTCCCGACCAGCACTGAAAGGAGTCCCAACGAGCACTGAAAAGGAGTCCCAACGAGCACTGAAAGGACTCCCGATGAGAACTGAAAGGAGCCCCGACGAGCACTGAAAAGGAGTCCCGATGAGAACTGAAAAGAGTCCCGACGAGCACTGAAAAGGAGTCCCGACAAGCACTGCTCTTGAGCAGACGCACGGCAGTGCCATTCATTGTCAATGGCACTCCCAAGCAACTGCAAACCAAATCACACAGTGCCGCTTTTCAGAAAAGAGTCAGGCTGGGTTCACATTAATGCATTACACACACTTCAAAACCATGAAACGCGTTGTTCTTTAGCTGGGGTGCGGCAGGGCAATTAACTGTCAATGGCATCCCCACTCATCTGCAAACCAAATCGCATGGTGCAGTTTTTTAGAAAAAAGAGTGAGGCTGGGTTCATATTAATGCATATCACACACTTCAAAACCATGAAAAAAAAAATCTGGCTCCCAGGTGTCTTCTATACAGGTAACAAGCTGAGATTAGGAGCACTCTTCTCTCTTCTCTTCTCTTGTAAAGGGAGTGCTCCTTATCTCAGCTTGTTACCTGTATAAAAGACACCGTCCACAGAAGCAATCAGATTCCAATCTCTCCACCATGGCCAAGACCAAAGATCTGTCCAAGGATGTCGGGGAGAAGATTGTAGACCTACACAAGGCTGGAATGGGCTACAAGACCATCGCCAAGCAGCTTGGTGAGAGGTGACAACAGTTGGTGCGATTATTCGCAAATGGAAGAAACACAAAATAACGATCGATCTCCCTCGGTCTGGGGCTCCATACAAGATCTCACCTCGTGGGGGTTCAATGATGATGAGAACGGTGAGGAATCCGCCCAGAACTACACGGGAGGATTTTATCAATGATCTCAGCTGGGACCATAGTCACCAAGAAAACAATCGGTAACACACTACACCGCGATCGACTGAAATCCTGCAGCCCCCGCAAGGTCCCCCTGATCAGGAAATCACATGTACAGGTCCGTCTGAAGATCACTAATGAACATCGAATGATTCAGAGAACTGGGGGAAAGTGTTGTGGTCAGAGGAGACCAAAATCCAGATCTTTGGCATCAACTCAACTCGCCATGTTTGGAGGAAGAGGAATGCTGCCTATGACCCCAAGAAAACCATCCCCCACCGTCATACATGGAGGTCCTATGACCCCAAGAACACCATCCCCCACCGTCATACATGGAGGTCCTATGACCCCAAGAACAACATCCCCCACCGTCATACATGGAGGTCCTATGACCCCAAGAACACCATCCCCCACCGTCCAACATAGAGGTTCTATGACCCCAAGAACACCATCCCCTACCGTCCAACATAGAGGTTCTATGACCCCAAGAACACCATCCCCCACCGTCCAACATGGAGGTCCTATGACCCCAAGAACACCATCCCCACCGTCCAACATGGAGGTTCTATGACCCCAAGAACACTATCCCCCACCGTCCAACATAGAGGTTCTATGACCCCAAGAACACCACCCCCCACCGTCATACATGGAGGTCCTATGACCCCAAGAACACCATCCCCCACCGTCATACATGGAGGTCCTATGATCCCAAGAACACCATCCCCCACGTCCAACATGGAGGTCCTATGACCCCAAGAACACCATCCCCCACCGTCCAACATGGAGGTCCTATGATCCCAAGAACACCATCCCCCACCGTCCAACATAGAGGTTCAATGACCCCAAGAACACCATCCCCTACCGTCCAACATAGAGGTTCTATGACCGCAAGAACACCATCCCCCACCGTCCAACATGGAGGTCCTATGACCCCAAGAACACCATCCCCCACCGTCCAACATGGAGGTCCTATGACCCCAAGAACACCATCCCCCACCATCCAACATAGAGGTTCTATGACCCCAAGAACACCCACCCCCCACCGTCATACATGGAGGTCCTATGACCCCAAGAACACCATCCCCCACCGTCATACATGGAGGTCCTATGACCCCAAGAACACCATCCCCCACCGTCATACATGGAGGTCCTATGACCCCAAGAACACCATCCCCCACCGTCATACATGGAGGACCTATGACCCCAAGAACACCTTCCCCCACCGTCATACATGGAGGTGGAGACATGCTTTGGGGGCGTTTTACTGCTAAGGGGACAGGACAACTTCACCGCATCAAAGGGACGATGGACGGGGGGCCATGTCTTGGGTGAGAACCTCTACATGTTTCTTCTCATACTGCAGCCCATTGAAATGAATGGACTGCCCCTACACGCAAAACGCGGGAACGAATGATAAACGCGCACAGTGCCATCACTTGGTGGCACCAGTAGGCATGAAGCAAGCCTTGGGGACTTCTTTTACGGGTTCCTGCTCATACTGCAGCCCATTCATTTCAGAATTTCTGAAATGAATGGGCTGCCCCTACACGCAAAAGGCGGGAACGAACGATAAACGCGCAGAGAGACGCGCCATCACTTGGTGGCATCTGTAGGCATGAAGCAAGCCTCAGGGACTTCTTTTACGGGTTTCTGCTCATACTGCAGCCCATTAAAATAAATAAGCTGCCCCTGCACTCAATGCGTGGCGACGCGCCAGCGCCTGGTTGCACTTGTAGGCGTGAACCAATCCTCAGTCCTCATGGCCTTTTTTCTCTCGGGTCCTCGGGGGCCCCTCGAAACTGCAACAAAAAAAAATGTCTAACGCAGCTTTATAAACAGGTAAGAAAATAATCAATACGCCTTTGTCAGCGCATTTCTCGGCTCATCTAAGCGGTGCGCGGAAATCCAATTCCGCTCTCCCTCGAGGACCCGCCCCCCCTCCAGTAATCATGGAAATTCAGGTGGAAAATGTATCTATATTGTATTATATGTATTTTTTTTCCCCGTCTCCGATTAGGTTTTGGTGTGCCGACGCCATCGTTCTGTGCAACGGAGCAACGCACACCCTTGTCACGTGACCCCCCCCCCCCCCCCTCCGTGACATGGGCGACGTCAGGCAGTAAGACGCCAGAGCCCGTGTGTGGCGGGGGTAAGTATAATACAGACAGATAATGCACATGATACGTAGAGGCCATAAATTATACACATGCTGCAGTTCTCCTTCTACAAGGCTGAGCTAAGCCAGTGTGACAGTGCCAGCCAATCAACGCGCCAAAGTGCTTCTCCGAGGCCTGTGGATTTTTTTTTTTTTTCGACCTCTCAACCTCCCAATTTTCTGAAGGCCCTTCGCTCCTCTCTCTGCTCGCCCTCTTCTCTCTGTGCTCATTACTCTCTAGGGCTTTCAATTACATCATTGACCTCCCCCCCCTCCCCCCCCCACCGAACAACCTGCTGCAATTTGCCCGTCACGTTTGCTGGCGATAACAACTTGGCCCTGTTAATGGAATTGGCATGTGAGATCTAAAGGCTTCTCTACGCCTTCCAGTAATTGTGCGATTAGGACGTGTCAAATGGCCGTTAGTGACCCAGCGCTAAAGCGGTGGCGTTGGCAAAAAAATAAAAAATAAATAAATCCTGGTTTGCTATTTTACCCAGAATGCTTTCCACTCCTTGGATGCAAACGTTGGACTAAAAAGGTCAGATAAAGTCTAAATTATGAATATACTGGGGGTGATTCCCCTTTAAGAAGACCGACTTGCAATGGCGGACTGGCTATGGTCTGAGGCCGCTGGCCATGGTGGTCAGATCAGGCCTGTTGGTGGGTCTAGGAATAGGAGCGCAAAGTAAAAATGGAGGTCAATGATTCATACAGCCAACACATTTCGGGGGAAAGCCCCCTTCTACAAGCAACTGGGGAAACAGCCAGCCACTCCCATGAGGAGCGCAACAAAAATAAACCTTCTATTCATTGGTGTCCTTTTTTACTAAAGTAAGATAAAGTCTATATTATGAAAATACTGGGGGTGATTGTCCTTTAAGAAGACCGACATGCAATGGCGGACTGGCTATGGTCTGAGGCCGCTGGCCATGGTGGTCAGATCAGGCCTGTTGGTGGGTCTAGGAATAGGAGCGCAAAGTAAAAATGGAGGTCAATGATTCATAAAAAATATTTATACAGCCAACACATTTCGGGGGGAAAGCCCCCTTCTTCAAGGAACTGGGGAAATAGCCAGCCACTCCCATGAGGAGCTCAACAAAAATAAACCTTCTATTCATTGGTGTCCATTCTCACAAAGTCAGATGAAGTCTATATTATGAATATACTGGGGGTGATTGTCCTTTAAGAAGACCCACTTACAATGGTGGACTGGCTATGTCCATTCTCATAAAGTCTGTATTATGAATATACCATGGGTGATTCTCCTTTAAGAAGACCGACCAGAAATGGCGTACTGGCTATGGTCTGAGGCCGCTGGCCATGGTGGTCAGATCAGGCCTGGGCATAGGAGCGCGCAGTAAAAATGGAGCTCAATGATTCATAGAAAATATTTATACAGCCAACACATTTCGGGGGAAAGCCCCCTTCTACAAGGCACTGGGGGAAACAGCCAGCCACTCCCATGAGGAGCGCAACAAAAATAAACCTTCTATTCATTGCTGTCCATTCTCACAAAGTCAGATGAAGTCTATATTATGAAAGATTCTCCTTTAGGAAGACCGCCCTGCAATGGTGGACTGGCTATGGTCTGAGGCCGCTGGCCATGGTGGTCAGATCAGGACTGTTGGTGGGTCTGGGAATAGGAGCGCGAATTAAAAATGGAGCTCAATGATTCATAGAAAATATTTATACAGCCAACACATTTCGGGGGGAAAGCCCCCTTCTACAAGGCACTGGGAGAAACAGCCAGCCACTCCCATGAGGAGCTCAACAAAAATAAACCTTCTATTCATTGGTGTCCATTCTCACAAAGTCAGATAAAGTCTATATTATGAATATTCTGGGGGTGATTGTCCTTTAAGAAGACCGACTTGCAATGGTGGACTGGCTATGGTCTGAGGCCAATGGCCATGGTGGTCAGATCAGGACTGTTGGTGGGTCTGGGAATAGGAACGCCTAGTAAAAATGGAGCTCAATGATTCATAGAAAATATTTATACAGCCAACACATTTCGGGGGAAAGCCCCCTTCTACAAGGAACTGGGGAAACAGCCAGCCACTCCCATGAGGAGCGCAACAAAAATAAACCTTCTATTCATTGCTGTTCATTCTCACAAAGTCAGATGAAGTCTATATTATGAAAGATTCTCCTTTAGGAAGACCGCCCTGCAATGGTGGACTGGCTATGGTCTGAGGCCGCTGGCCATGGTGGTCAGATCAGGACTGTTGGTGGGTCTGGGAATAGGAGCGCAAATTAAAAATGGAGCTCAATGATTCATAGAAAATATTTATACAGCCAACACATTTCGGGGGAAAGCCCCCTTCTACAAGGCACTGGGAGAAACAGCCAGCCACTCCCATGAGGAGCTCAACAAAAATAAACCTTCTATTCATTGGTGTCCATTCTCACAAAGTCAGATAAAGTCTATATTATGAATATACTGGGGTGATTGTCCTTTAAGAAGACCGACTTGCAATGGTGGACTGGCTATGGTCTGAGGCCTCTGGCCATGGTGGTCAGATCAGGCCTGTTGGTGGGTCTGGGAATAGGAGTGCACAGTAAAAATGGAGCTCAATGATTCATACAAAATATTTATACAGCCAACACATTTCGAGGGGAAAGCCCCCTTCTTTAAGGCACTGGGGGAAACAGCCAGCCCCTCCCATGAGGAGCGCAACAAAAATAAACCTTTTATTCATTGGTGTTCTTTTTTACTAAAGTAAGATAAAGTCTATATTATGAAAATACTGGGGGTGATTGTCCTTTAAGAAGACCGACTTGCAATGGTGGACTGGCTATGGTCTGAGGCCGCTGGCCATGGTGATCAGATCAGGACTGTTGGTGGGCCTGGGAATAGGAGCGCACAGTAAAAATGAAGCTCAATGATTCATTAAAAATATTTATACAGCCAACACATTTCGGGGGAAAGCCCCCTTCTTCAAAGCACTGGGGAAACAGCCAGCCACTCCCATGAGGAGCTCAACAAAAATAAACCTTCTATTCATTGGTGTCCATTCTCACAAAGTCAGATACAATCTATATTATAAATATACTGTGGGCGATTGTCCTTTAAGAAGACCAACCTACAATGGTGGACTGGCTATGTCCATTCTCATAAAGTCTGTTTTATGAATATACCGTGGGTGATTCTCCTTTAAGAAGACCGACCAGAAATGGTGGACTGGCTATGGTCTGAGGCCAATGGCCACGGTGGTCAGATCAGGCCTGTTGGTGGGTCTGGGAATAGGAACGCCTAGTAAAAATGGAGCTCAATGATTCATATAAAATATTTATACAGCCAACACATTTCGGGGGAAAGCCCCCTTCTTCAAGGCACTGGGGGAAACAGCCAGCCACTCCCATGAGGAGCTCAACAAAAATAAACCTTCTATTCATTGGTGTCCATTCTCACAAACTCAGATAAAGTCTATATTATGAATATACTGGGGGTGATTGTCCTTTAAGAAGACCGACGTGCAATGGCGGACTGGCTATGGTCTGAGGCCGCTGGCCATGGTGGTCAGCTCAGGACTGTTGGTGGGTCTGGGAATAGGAGCGCACAGTAAAAATGGAGCTCAATGATTCATAGAAAATATTTATACAGCCAACACATTTCGGGGGGAAAGCCCCCTTCTTTAAGGCACTGGGGGAAACAGCCAGCCACTCCCATGAGAAGCGCAACAAAAATAAGGTCAGATAAAATCTATATTATGAATATACTGGGGGTGATTGTCCTTTAAGAAGACCGGCCTACAATAGTGGACTGGCTATGTCCATTCTCATAAAGTCTGTATTATGAATATACCGTGGGTGATTCTCCTTTAAGAAGACCGACGAGAAATGGCGTACTGGCTATGGTCTGAGGCCGCTGGCCATGGTGGTCAGATCAGGCCTGTTGGTGGGTCTGGGAATAGGAACGCCTAGTAAAAATGGAGCTCAATGATTCATATAAAATATTTATACAGCCAACACATTTCGGGGGGAAAGCCCCCTTCTACAAGGCACTGGGGAAAACAGCCAGCCCCTCCCATGAGGAGCGCAACAAAAATAAACCTTCTATTCATTGGTGTCCATTCTCACAAAGTCAGATAAAGTCTATATTATGAATATACTGGGGGCGATTCCCCTTTAAGAAGACCGACTTGCAATGGCGGACTGGCTATGGTCTGAGGCCGCTGGCCATGGTGGTCAGATCAGGCCTGTTGGTGGGTAGGAACGCCTAGTAAAAATGGAGCTCAATGATTCATATAAAATATTTATACAGCCAACACATTTCGGGGGAAAGACCCCTTCTACAAGGCACTGGGGAAACAGCCAGCCACTCCCATGAGGAACACAACAAAAATAAACCTTCTATTCATTGGTGTCCTTTTTACTAAAATAAGATAAAGTCTATATTATGAATATACTGGGGGTGATTGTCCTTTAAGAGGACCGACCTACAATTGTGGACTGGCTATGGTCTGAGGCCGCTGGCCATGGTGATCAGATCAGGCCTGTTGGTGGGTCTGGGAATAGGAGCACACAGTAAAAATAGAGCTCAATGATTCATAGAAAATATTTATACAGCCAACACATTTCGAGGGGAAAGCCCCCTTCTTTAAGGCACTGGGGGAAACAGCCAGCCACTCCCATGAGGAGCGCAACAAAAATAAACCTTTTATTCATCAGTGTCCATTCACATAAAGTCACACAGTCACGCGGGTCTGCTTTCTAAAGCCAATCCACTTCAGACTTTCCAAAGCAGGCATGAATCTGATTGGTGGCTTTGAGGGACTTCTTATTTCTGATCTTTTTTAATCAGGAATTTCTGTATGCGTGATCCAGCCTGAAGGGGGCGTGTCTGGGACTTTCTCCTCTGCATCACATGCTGGTGTCCCCGAAACACGGTTTTAGAAAAAAAAACAGGATATGAGTTGACTGGGGCATACCAGCGATGTCTAGATCAGTGGTGGTCAATGCAAAAAATAGAGCCTTAAAATGTGCCCCCCCCCCCACCACCACACACACACACACAATTCCAAACCGAAGTGCATTGCGTCAAGTTATGCAGCCCATTCAAAATGAATGAGCTACAACGCACCTCAACTGCCAAAAATTTGGTCCCGGTACAATCGCGGGTTTGAATTTTGAGTGTTGCCCATGTTGAGTGTTGCCCATGTTGAGTGTTGCCCATGTTGAGTGTTGCCCATGTTGAGTGTTGCCCATGGTGAGTGTTGCCCATGGTGAGTGTTGCCCATGGTGAGTGTTGCCCATGGTGAGTGTTGCCCATGTTGAGTGTTGGCCATGTTGAGTGTTGGCCATGTTGAGTGTTGGCCATGTTGAGTGTTGGCCATGTTGAGTGTTGGCCATGTTCAGTGTTGCCCATGTTCAGTGTTGCCCATGTTCAGTGTTGGCCATGTTGAGTGTTGGCCATGTTGAGTGTTGCCCATGTTCAGTGTTGGCCATGTTGAGTGTTGGCCATGTTGAGTGTTGGCCATGTTGAGTGTTGGCCATGTTGAGTGTTGCCCATGTTGAGTGTTGCCCATGTTGAGTGTTGCCCATGTTCAGTGTTGCCCATGTTCAGTGTTGCCCATGTTGAGTGTTGGCCATGTTGAGTGTTGGCCATGTTGAGTGTTGCCCATGTTGAGTGTTGGCCGAGTTGAGTGTTGCCCATGTTGAGTGTTGGCCATGTTGAGTGTTGCCCATGTTGAGTGTTGGCCATGTTGAGTGTTGGCCATGTTGAGTGTTGCCCATGTTGAGTGTTGGCCATGTTGAGTGTTGCCCATGTTGAGTGTTGCCCATGTTGAGTGTTGCCCATGTTGAGTGTTGGCCATGTTGAGTGTTGCCCATGTTGAGTGTTGCCCATGTTGAGTGTTGCCCATGTTGAGTGTTGCCCATGTTGAGTGTTGGCCATGTTGAAGTCACCAGGAGAATAGTGTTGCCCATGTTGAGTGTTGCCCATGTTGAAGTCACCAGGAGAATAGTGTTGCCCATAGAAGTCACTATTTCTGAGACAGCTCTTTTCTGATTGGTTGCAGTGGGCGGCCATGCTTTCCCCCCCAGACCTGACTTCTCCCCCCTCCCCCTGTTCTTCCGAGAAGCGAGCGCAGCCATAAAGAAAAGGCAGAAAATGAGGTCTGCCGGCGGCAAACGAGGGCAGATCGTCGAGATATCGGTAATTAGAAAAATAATTTGAGGTTGAGAAGCCTCCGCCTCAGCTGGAACAACGCGTTTTATTCTGTCACTCCCGAGAAGATTAAAGAAAAAAAATATGGATGAAATCTCCTAGAAAAAGGAAGGAAAACGTCTGACAAATGAAATCAGCAGCTCTGGGATGGAAGTACGATCGACCATCAGTGCGCAGCTCAGTATTATAGCCTCTCTTTTTAGAAAAATTAGTTGAAATTGAAGCGCCACACCCACTGCTGAGAGGTCCAGATACAACTTTATTCCATTAAAGATCAGTGGTAAAAATCAAAGAGTAGTCAACGCATTTCGGGGGTCTAACTAAAAGGAAAGCCCGGGAGCGATCCGACGCAGCCGCGATCGTTAGAGCGAGAGCAATAATTCTAGCACTAGACCTCCTCTGTAACTCTAGACTGGTATCCTGTAAAAAAAAAAAAAAAATGTAAAGTGACGCCCATGGAGATTTTTGTTGTAGTTTGTCAACATTCCACGAGCGTGCGCAATTTTTAAAGCGTGACATGTTAGGTATCTATTTTTTTTTTAACCACTTAGGGAAGGCCCCCGCCGTCGTTATACGTCGGCACATTTGAAGAGGGGTATCGTTATGGCAGCAGCTAGCTATCATAACCCCCGGTATCCTCTTCCTCAGCGGGCGGTCCGCTTCAAGATAAAAGTGGTCTCTGCGACGGATTCGCCGCAAGATCACTTTTCTCAGCGGCAGAGGCGGTGCACCCCACCCCCTCCTGCGGCGCTCCGGGGGTCTCCGCCGGTAGCGGTGGAGACGATCACGTCTGCTCCCGTGGTGGCCTGGATGCTGAGTGAGGGGAGGATGCCCCCCCCCCCGCGCTTGGCGCCATAGCATTGACTGCCGGAAGCCACGTCAAACGTCGCTTCCGCCCAATGCTCTTAAAAAGGAGAAATTGTATTTATTTATTTTTTCAAATTAAATTTTTTTTTCTTTTTTTTTTTTTTATTATTTTTTCGAATTACATTTTTTTTTTCTTTTTTTATTGAATTTTAGTGTAATTATAAGATGTGAAGTCTTTTTTACCCCCCAGATCTCACATTTATATTTTTTATTACAATGGAGGTTTAAATCCCTTGTAATAGGAATAAAAGTGACCCAAAATTTATTTTTTAAAAGGACAATGCAAAAAAAATTTAATAAAAAATAAGTAAAATAAATAAAAAGTAAAATAAATAATAGTAAAAAAAATATTTTTTTAAGTGCACCGTCCCGCCGAGCTCGTGCGCAGAAGCGAACGCATATGTGAGTAACGCCCGCCCGAAAACGGTCTTCAAACCACACACGTGAGGTATCACCGCGATCGTTAGAGCGAGAGCAATAATTCTACCACTAGACCTCCTCTGTAACTCAAAACTGATAACCTGTAGAAATTTTTAAACATCGCCTATGGAGATTTTTAAGGATAAAAGTTTGTCGCCATTCCACGAGCGGGGCGCAATTTTGAAGCGTGACATGTTGGTTATCAATTTTCATGGCGTAACATTATCTTTCACGATATAAAAAAAAATGAAAAATCTGGCGAACTTTTATGCCGCGTACACACGATCGGAAATTCTCGTCGGAAAAAGCTCTGGTGGTTTTCCCGACGGAATTCCGCTCAAACTGTCTTGCCTACACACGGTCACACCAAATTCCGACCGTCAAGAACGCGGTGACGTACAACACTACGACGAGCCGAGTTCAATGCTCCCGAGCATGCGTTGAATTGTTTCCAAGCATGCGTCGAATTGTTTCCGAGCATGCGTAGGAAATTTTTGCGCGTCAGAATTGCTACAGACGATCGGAATTTCTGATAGATATTTCTGATAGAAACCTTTTCCGTCTGGAAAAATTGAGAACATGCTCTCAATTTTTTTGCTGTCGGAAATTCGGGCCAGCAAAATTCCGATGGAGCCTACACACGGTCGCATTTTCCGACGAAAATCTCTCATCGGTCTTTTTCTGGGCGGAATTCCGATTGTGTGTACGCGGCATTACTGTTGCCTTATTTTTTTTATTCAAAAAAGTGTATTTTTTTCCCCCAAAAAAAGTGCGCTTGGAAGACCGCTGCGCAAATACGTGTGACAGAAAGTATTGCAACGACCGCCATTTTATTCTCTAGGGCGTTAGAAATATATATATATATATGTGTTTGGGGGTTCTAAGTCATTTTCTATAAAAAAAAAAATGATTTTAACTTGTAAACACTGAGTCTGAAAAATAGGCTCGGTCCTTAAGTAGTTAAATTGTACTTTTAATTAAAAAAAAAAACTTGCACTGCGCAAATACTATGCGACATAAAATATTGCAACGATCGCCATTTTATTCTCTAGGGTCTTTGCTAAAAAAAAGTTGTTTTGGGGTTCTAAGACATTTTAACTGACTCAGGGAAAAAGACAGTTGGCCTGCTCGGTATCCCCAAATTTCACCCAGTGGCGGCACCTGCCCAACTCAGTGAGGCGTCGGCATTCCTGGGCTTCTACCTGGTCCTGCACCTCGTTGAGAATTCAACCAGTGTGTTCTGTGGTTCTGACGCCGCCCCTCTCGCTGCGCCCACTGAAGCCCCACCCACATTGCTTTGGAACACAAGCGGAAGGTTGCACACAGCACAGGATCTTGTGACAAGCGCTGTGAGAAGCTTGCTGCATATGGTATTGTCGGTCCCTGAAGGAGTGTCAGGCTGTACGGACGCAATTTAATTTTTCGTTACATTTTGGCGAGCCAGTCTGCCAGTTTGGAGACGGTCAACAAAAACTAAGCTATGACCTGCCTGTGCTATTCAGGTAACACAACAGATGTCATGTGAGCAAGATTATTACTATTTTTTTTGTTTTGTTGCATACAGTATCTCACAAAAGTAAGTACACCCCTCACATTTTTGTAACTATATTTCTTTTCATGTGACAACACTGAAGAAATGAAACTTGTCTACAATGTAAAGTAGTGAGTGTACCGCTTGTATAACAGTGTAAATTTGCCGTCCCCTCAAAATAACTCAACACACAGCCATTAATGTCTAAACCGCTGGCAACAAAAGTCAGTACACCCCTAAGTGAAAATGTCCAGATTGGGCCCCAATTAGCCATTTCCCCTCCCCCGGTGTCATGTGACCCGTTAGTGTTACAACTTACAAGGTCTCAGGTGTGAATGGGGAGCAGGTGTGTTAAATTTGGTGTTATCGCTCTCACTCTCTCATACTGGTCACTGGAAGTTCAACATGGCACCTCATGGCAAAGAACTCTCTGAGGATCTGAAAAAAAAAAAAATGTTGCTCTACATAAAGATGGCCGAGGCTAAAGGAAGATTTGCCAAGACCCTGAAACTGAGCTGCAGCACGGTGGCCAAGACCATACAGCGGTATAACAGGACAGGTTCCACTCAGAACAGGCCTCGCCATGGTCCACCAAAGAAGTTGAGGTCACGTGCTCAGCGTCATATCCAGAGGTTGTCTTTGGGAAATAGACATATGAGTGCTGCCAGCATTGCTGCAGAGGTTGTAGGGTGGGGGGGGGGTCAGCCTGTCAGTGCTCAGACCATACGCCGCACACTGCATCAAATTGGTCTGCATGGCTGTCATCCCAGAAGGAAGCCTCTTTTAAAGATGATGTACAAGAAAGACCGCAAACAGTTTGCTGAAGACAAGCAGACTAAGGACATGGATTACTGGAACCATGTCCTGTGGTCTGATGAGACCAAGATAAACGTATTTGGTGTCAGATGGTGACAAGCGTGTGTGGGGGCAACCAGGTGAGGAGGACAAAGACAAGTGTGTCTTGCCTACAGTCAGGCATGGTGGGGGGAGTATCATGGTGGTGGGAGTGTCATGTTGGTGGGAGTGTCATGGTGGTGGGAGTGTCATGTTGGTGGGAGTGTCATGGTGGTGGGAGTGTCATGGTGGTGGGAGTGTCATGGTCTGGGGCTGCATGAGTGCTGCCGGCACTGGGGGGCTACAGATCATTGAGGGGACCATGAATGCCAACATGTACTGTGACATACTGAAGCAGAGCATGATCCCCTCCCTTCAGAGACTGGGCCGCAGGGCAGTATTCCAACATGATAACCACCCCAAACACACCTCCAAGACCACCACTGCCTTGCTAAAGACGCTGAGGGTAAAGGCAATGGACTGGCCAAGCATGTCTCCAGACCTAAACCCTATTGATCATCTGTGGGACATCCTCAAATGGAAGGTGGAGGAGTGCAAGGTCTCTAACATCCACCAGCTCCGTCATGTCATCATGGAGGAGGGGAAGAGGACTCCAGTGACAACCTGTGAAGCTCTGGTGACCTCCATGCCCAAGAGGGTTAGGGCAGTGCTGGAAAATAATGGCGGTCACACAAAATATGGACACTTTGGGCCCAATTTGGAGATTTTCACTTAGAGGTGTACTGACTTTTGTTGCCAGCGGTTTAGACATTAATGGCTGTGTGTTGAGTTATTTTGAGGGGACGGCAAATTTACACTGTTATACAAGCTGTACACTCACTACTTTACATTGTAGACAAGTGTCATTTCTTCAGTGTTGTCACATGAAAAGATAGAAGAAATGTGACTGAGGGGTGTACTTACTTTTGTCAGATACTGTGTTTGTTATTTTATTTCGGTTTTTTTTTTTTGTCAAGGGGTGTCAGGCTGGCAGGGGTGGCAGTATGGATTTAACTTGATTTTCTGTTAAATTTTGGTGAGCCAGTTTGGAGAAAGACTCCAGTCAACAAAACGAAGCTCTAACCTGCCGCCACTATTCAGGCAACGCAACAGCTGTCATGTGGCCAGAAAAGTTTACTATGTTTATTTTTTGTTACATTTTTGTTACTGCTTTGTCAAGGGGTGTCGGGCTGAGACGCGTGGCAGTACGGACGTAATTTCATTTTGCGTAAAAAAAAATTGGCGAGCCAGCCGAGCCAGACTCCAGTGAACCAATGTACTTCGTCCAAAGTCCCTGCGTGCTTTGTAAGCGTAGCTACAAGGTTGCCCAAGGTGCTCCTCCTCCCCCTGAATTTGGCCGACAACGTAGCTACCAAGGAGACAGCTGCTGAAGGGAAGCTGACACGCCCCCAAGTGCTTAGAGCCAATACACGTGCTGGTTAGAAAGAAGATAGCTCCTTGCTCACTATGTTGTTGGGTGGCCGCAGGCGGGCGCGGGGCTGGGGGTCTACCTGGCCTTGAAGATAGGCTTTAAGAGCACATATGAACAGCAGTCAAAGAACTGCATGTACTTTGTCCCTCGGGGGGCAGAGCACTGAAAAAAAAAACTTTACAAAAAAAAACAAAAACAAAAATGTAACAAAAAATAAAAATAGTAAAGTCTGCATGACAGCTGTTGCGTTACCCGAAGGTCATAGCTTCGTTTTGTTGAAAGTCTCCGAACAGGCCTGGCTGGCTCGCCAAAATTTTACCGGAAAAATTAAATTGCGTGCAAACTGCCACACGTCTCAGCCTGACGCCCCCTTCAGAGACCTATACAGGTGCCGCGTGTCACCAATCATTCAATGGTTTGATGATCTTCTAACAGGCTGACCATATGGTCCGCCAAGATAAAACTATGAGCCACATCTGGTCGTAATTAGTGAGCTGGAAACGCCTCCCGGCCTCTCATCAACACTGCAAAATAGAACATGAAGAGGGCAAAGTGACATTATGGGGGGGGTGGGAGCAGAGACACAAACTATTGGAGGAAATCTCACCATTGTGGGAGGGGCAGGGACACAAACTACTACAGGGGAATTTTATTATTGTGGGAGGGGCAGAGACACAAACTACTGCAGGAAATCTCACCATTGTGGGAGGGGCAGAGACACAACTACGACAGGGAAATCTCACCATTGTAGGAGGGGCAGAGAAACAAATTACTGCAGGGAATCTTCCCACTGTGGGAGGGGCAGAGACACAAACTACTACAGGGAAATCTCACCATTGTGGGAGGGGCAGAGACATAAACTACTACAGGGAAATCTCACCATTGTGGGAGGGGCAGAGACACAAAATACTGGGGGAAATCTCACCATTGTGGGAGGGGCAGAGACACAAACTACTGCAGGAAATCTCCCCATTGTAGGAGGGGCAGAGACACAAACTATTGGAGGGAAATCTCCCCATTGTGGGAGGATCTGGAGGGAAATCTCCCCATTGTGGGAGGGGCGGAGACACAAACCACTGAGGAAATCTCATTATTGTGGGAGGAGCAGAGATACAAACTACTGGGGGAAGATCTCACCATTGTGGGAGGGGAGCAGAGACACAAACTACTGCAGGAAATCTCATCATTGTGGGAGGGGCAGAAACACAAACTATTGGAGGAAATCTCACCATTGTGGGAGGAGCAGATACACAAACTACTGGGAGGAAATCTCCCCATTGTGGGAGGGGCAGAGACACAAACTACTGGAGGAAATCTCCCATTGTGGGAGGGGCAGAGACACAAACTACTGCAGTGAAATCTCACCATTGTGGAGGGGCAGAGACACAAACTACTGCAGGAAATCTCACCATTGTGGAGGGGCAGAGACACAAACTACTGGGGGAAATCTCACCATTGTGGGAGGGGCAGAGACACAAACTATTGGAGGGAATCTCACCATTGTGGGAGGGGCACAGACACAAACTATTGGAGGAAATCTCCCCATTGTGGGGGGGCAGAGACACAAACTACTGGAGGAAATCTCACCATTGTGGGAGGAGCAGAGACACAAACTATTGGGGGAAAATATCATTGTATTATGGGGAGGGGCAGAGACACAAACCACTGGGGAAATCTCATTATTGTGGGAGGAGCAGAGATACAAACTACTGGGTGAAATCTCACCATTGTGGGAGGAGCAGAGATACAAACTACTGGGGGAAATCTCACCATTGTGGGAGGGGCAGAGACACAAACTATTGGGGGGAAATATCATTATTATGGGGAGGGGCAGAGACACAAACCACTGGGGAGGAATCTCCTTATTGTGGGAGGAGCAGAGACACAAACTACTGGAGGAAATCTCCTTATTGTGGGAGGGGCAGAGACACAAACTGCTGCAGGGAAATCTCACCATTGTATGAGTGGAAGAGACACAAACCACTGAGGGGGAATCTCCTTATTGTGGGAGGGGCAGAGACACAAACTACTGGAGGAAATCTCCCCTTCGTGGGAGGAACAGAGACACAAACTACTGGGGGAAATCTTACCATTGTGGGCGGGGCAGAGACACAAACTACTGGGGGAAATCTTACCATTGTGGGAGGGGCAGAGCCACAAACTACTGGGGGAAATCTCACCATTGTGGGAGGGGCTGAGACACAAACTACTGGGGGAAATCTCACCATTGTGGGAGGAACAGAGACACAAACTATTGGGGGCAAATATCATTATTTTGGGGAGGGGCAGAGACACAAACCACCGGGGAGGAATCTCCTTATTGTGGGAGGGGCAGAGACACAAACTGCTGCAGGGAAATCTCACCATTGTATGAGTGGAAGAGACACAAACCACTGAGGGGGAATCTCCTTATTGTGGGAGGGGCAGAGATACAAACCACTGAGGGGGAATCTCCTTATTGTGGGAGGGGCAGAGACACAAAGTACTGGAGGAAATCTCCCCTTCGTGGGAGGAGCAGAGACACAAGCCACTGGGGAGGAATCTCCTTATTGTAGGAGGGGCAGAGACACAAAGTACTGGAGAAAATCTCCCCACCCATTGTGGGAGGGGCAGAGACACAAACCACTGGGGGGGAAATCTTCCCATTGTGGGAGGGGCAGAGATTATTACAGGTGCTGTTTGTCACCAGTCATTCACATAAAGAGGGCGGAGTGACATGGTGGAGGTCCTGAGTCAAACCTCTAAGAAACCAAGGCCAGGGGACGGAACTGGAGGATCCATTGGCTGTACCGATATGGAAATTTTTGGGCACTGGGAATTTTTGTGCCCACAACTTTTGGTCCTCACAACACATTTTCAGTATTGGGTAGAGTAGGAGCTCTGCCAACTCCCGCTATGGATGGTTCCTTATAGATCTATTGAAGGTCCAATACGATTGTGTTTCTTAAACTATTACTTGGGTTGTTACATTATATCCTCAAATTGGCCGCCATTTCCACGATCCACAGATTATTACCGGGTGGTGGTAAGATTGATCGGTAATTTGAAAGTCATTCCCTAAGACTAAGCCTAGACTCTTTGTCTATGGAGCCGTCCCGGAGCTCGGAGACCGACGTTCCACCTCTACGCGTTCCTTGGTGTCCTTTTCCTTCACTGTAGAGGAATATCTGAAATATGTCGCAGCACTCAGCACTTTTCCAAGTCCCCGAGGTCCCCCTGCAGTCTTTTTACAGGGCCCCGGTGTGAAATGAACCATGGGTGTCGCAACACGACCTCTTCTTTACATACTGATACAAGGCGATGGGAATATTAAGGGGCCACCTTGAACGGGAAAGGTCTTTACTGCACTACCAAGACGCTACATACTGCTAAGTCGTGGCACAATACTGCAGAGGGAGGGGCAGAGACACAAACTACTGGGAGGAATCTTATCATTGTGGGAGGGGCAGAGACACAAACTACTGGGAGGAATCTCCCCATTGTGGGAGGGGCAGAGACACAAACTACTGGGGGATATCTCACCATTGTGGGAGGGGCAGAGACACAAACTACTGGGAGGAATCTCATCATTGTGGGAGGGGCAGAGACACAAACTACTGGGAGGAATCTCACCACTGTGGGAGGGGCAGAGACACAAACTACTGGGAGGAATCTCACCATTGTGGGAGGGGCAGAGACACAAACTACTGGGAGGAATCTCCCCATTGTGGGAGGGGCAGAGACACTAACTAGTGGGGGAATCTCACCATTGTGGGAGGGGCAGAAACACAAACTACTGGGAGGAATATCATAATTGTGGGAGGGGCAGACACACAAACTATTGCAGCAAATCTCACCATTGTGGGAGGAGCAGAGACACAAATTACTAGGGGAAATCTCCCCATTGTGGGAGGGGCAGAAACACAAACTACTCGGGAATCTCACCATTGTGGGAGGGGCAGGAACACAAAATACTGGGAGGAATCTCACCATTGTGGGAGGAACAGACACACAAACTACTGGGAGGAATCTTATCATTGTGGGAGGGGCAGACACACAAACTACTGGAAGGAATCTCATCATTGTGGGAGGGGCAGAGACACAAACTACTGCAGGAAATCTCCCTATTGCGGGAGGGGCAGAGACACAAACTACTGCAGGAAATCTTACCATTGTGGGAGGGGCAGAGACACAAACTACTAAGGGAAATCTCCCCATTGTGGGAGGGCAGAGACACAAACTACTGGGAGGAATCTCACCATTCTGGGAGGGGCAGTGACACAAATTACTGGGGGAAATCTCACCATTGTGGGGGGAGGGGCAGAGACACAAACTACTGGGAGGAATCTCACCATTGTGGGAGGGGCAGAGACACAAACTACTGGGAGGAATCTCATCATTGTGGGAGGGGCAGACACACAACTACTGCAGGAAATCTCACTATTGTGGGAGGGGCAGAGACACAAACTACTAGGGTAAATGTCCCCATTGTGGGAGGGGCAGAGACACATAAGTACTGGGGTAAAATGTCAGCATTGTGGGAGGGGCAAAGACACAAACTACTGGGAGGAATCTCATCATTGTGGGAGGGGCAGACACACAAACTACTGCAGGAAATCTCACCATTGTGGGAGGAGCAGAGACACAAACTACTAAGGGAAATCTCCCCATTGTGGGAGGGGCAGAGACACAAACTACTCTGGAATCTCACCATTGTGGGAGGGGCAGAGACACACACTACTGGAAGGAATCTCATCATTGTGGGAGGGGCAGAGACACACACTACTGGTAGGAAATCTCCCCATTGTGGGAGGGGCAGAGATACATAAGTACTGGGGGGAAAATGTCAGCATTGTGGGAGGGGCAAAGACACAAAATACTGGGGACATTTTATTGAATAAAGTCACTAATGGCAACCTGAAAACAGAAATATTGTTTCTACATGGACATAACCTTTAAATAGGTGTAAACAATGAAACGTCTTCCTTCTCCAGGATTTTCGCTGATTATGGGTTGACTACAAACAATACTCGCACCACACAATGCTCAGAATAACAGATCTGACATCCTGAAAGGGAAAATTCCCAGCGTGTGGCGCCTCCAGTCCCCTATCTACAATATTCTATGAATTTCTAATTAAAAAATGCAAAATTCTTCCATCACGGTGACAGCGCCATTCCTGGATTTAATTAAATCTGAGCATAAAATATATCAGTTTACAGCTGCGGAGAGCGATCGCTGTTCAGGGGGGTCTTTACATCGTCTACAGATGGTCCCCTATAAGTCGGGCGCGGGTCCCGCTCTTTGTTAATGCGATCGTGTCTCACAGTGACATTGTCAGGCTGAACAAATGTCACAAGTCAATGGAGATCAATCAATAGAAAAAAATGGATGCTAAAACCCTTATATGTGGTTTCCTGTCTGGTAAGGAATGAGTGATGGATCAGGTCACTGCTGGGGGCAGAACCCCTGTGTAAAGGTAATGAGAGATGTTGGGGATGATAGGTATGAGGGATGATGGGGTAAGTTGTATGATGGGTGTTGGGGTGATGCATATGAGGAATGATGGGGAGATGGCTATGTGGGATGATGGGTATGGGGGACGATGGGGTGAATGCTATGTGGGACGAAGGGTATGGGGGATGATGAGTATGGGGGATAATAGGGTGATGGCTATGCGGGATGATGGTTATGGGGGATGGTAGCGTGATCACTATGCAGGATGATGGGTATGAGGCATGATGGGGTAAATGTTATGTGGGATGATGGGTATGGGGGGATAATAGGGTGATGGCTATGCAGGATGATGGGGTGATTTCTATTGCGGATGAGTATGGGGGATGATGGGATGATGGATATGGGGGATGGTGGGGTGATGGCTATATGGGATAATGGTTATGGGGGTGATGGGTATGTAGGATGATGGGTATGCGGGATGATGGGGTGATGGGTATGGGGGGGTGATGGGTATGGGGGAGGATGGGGTTAATGCTATATGGGATGGTGGGTATGGGGGATGGTGGGGTGATGGGTATGGGGGATGATGGGTATGGGGGATGATGGGGTGATGGCTATGCAGGATGATGGGTATGGCAGATGATGGGGTGAATGCTATATGGGATGATGAATATGGGGGATGATGAGTATGGGGGATGATGCCTATGGGGGATGATGGGTATGGGGGATGATGGGGTGATGGCTATGGGGGATGATGGGTATGGGGGATGATGGGTATGGGGGTGATGATGGGTGATGGGGGGGGATGATGGGGTGATGGCTATGCGGATGATGGGGTGAATGCTATATGGGATGGTGGGTATGGAGGATGGGTGGGGTGATGGGTATGGGGGATGATGGGGTGATGGCTATGCAGGATGATGGGTATGGCAGATGATGGGGTGAATGCTATATGGGATGATGAATATGGGGGATGATGAGTATGGGGGATGATGGGTATGGGGGATGATGGGGTGATGGCTATGGGGGATGATGGGTATGGGGGATGATGGGTATGGGGGATGATGGGGTGATGGCTATGCGGATGATGGGGTGAATGCTATATGGGATGGTGGGTATGGAGGATGGTGGGGTGATGGGTATGGGGGATGATGGGGTGATGGCTATGCAGGATGATGGGGTGATGGCTATGCAGGATGATGGGTATGGCAGATGATATGATGGGGACGAAATGCTATATGGGATGATGGGTATGGGGGATGATGGGTATGGGGGATGATGGGGGATGATGGCTATGGGGGATGATGGGTATGGGGGATGATGGGTATGGGGGATGATGGGGTGATGGCTATGGGGGATGATGGGTATGGGGGGGTGATGGGTATGGGGGAGGATGGGGTTAATGCTATGCGGGATGATGGGGTGAATGCTATATGGGATGGTGGGTATGGGGGATGGTGGGGTGATGGGTATGGGGGATGATGGGGTGATGGCTATGCAGGATGATGGGGTGATGGCTATGCAGGATGATGGGTATGGCAGATGATGGGGTGAATGCTATATGGGATGATGGGTATGGGGGATGATGGGTATGGGGGATGATGGGGTGAATGCTATGGGATGGTGGGGTGATGGGTATGTAGGATGATGGGTATGGGGGATGATGGGGTGAATGATATGCAAGATGGTGGGTATGAGGGATGATGGGTACGAGGGATGATGGGGTGAATGCTATGCGGGATGATGGGTATGAGGGATGATGGGGACGAGGGATGATGGGGACGAGGGGATGATGGGGACGAGGGATGATGGGGACGAGGGATGATGGGGACGAGGGATGATGGGTACGAGGGATGATGGGTACGAGGGATGATGGGGACGAGGGATGATGGGGACGAGGGATGATGGGGACGAGGGATGATGGGGACGAGGGATGATGGGTACGAGGGATGATGGGGACGAGGGATGATGGGTACGAGGGATGATGGGGACGAGGGATGATGGGGACGAGGGATGATGGGTACGAGGGATGATGGGGATGATGGGTACGAGGGATGATGGGTACGAGGGATGATAGGGACAAGGGGTGATGGGTACGAGGGATGATGGGGACGAGGGATGATGGGTACGAGGGGTACGAGGGATGATGGGTACAAGGGATGATGGGTACGAGGGATGATAGGGACTAGGGGTGATGGGTACGAGGGATGATGGGGACGAGGGATGATGGGTACGAGGGATGATGGGGACGAGGGATGATGGGTACGAGGGATGATGGGGACGAGGGATGATGGGTACGAGGGGTACGAGGGATGATGGGTACGAGGGATGATGGGTATGAAGGATGATGGGGACGAGGGATGATGGGGACGAGGGATGATGGGGACGAGGGATGATGGGTACGAGGGATGATGGGGACGAGGGATGATGGGGACGAGGGATGATGGGGGATGGTTAAATCTATTCTGTGTCATTCATACAATTTTACTTCCTGGGACGGGAAAGACGGGTGACCTTTATCTTCTGTCACCTCCTGCCATCGCCCCCGCAGGGACGGCTCCTCTGAATTGCGCGTTGCCGATGGCGTGACACGGGAGCGGTGGGATTTCGGTGTACGGGGAAGACGTCGCCTACAATGTCGCAGTTTTCTCAGTTTCTCACAACAGATATAAAATCAGAGTAAGTGACGTGCGCAGGGAACCCAACGACCTTCCGCCCTCCCAGACGCCACGCGCTGTGCGGATCCCTCTGTACCTGAACGCTGTACTGCTTTATTATACGGGAAGAAACCAGCAGCCCTTTACCATGGCAACCCAAACTAAATAAATGATAAATGGACTTGGCATCGTATAGAAGAGCCAGAGAGCCGGCGATGTCGTACCGCCGCCGTCCGCGCTTCCTTCCCGCAAGATGGCCGGAGTGCAGCACGCAGTCCAGACGACGTATGCATGGTGCGCACACGGGACGCATGCATTATACATGAGGGGATCGTACATCGTATAAACATAACATGACCTGCGTGGTGGTGATACAGAGAGCCCTGCTCACCGCCATACGCTACACCGGAGGAGGCCGCAATATACATCCCATAATATATCATCCATACACTGACTGCAGACTCAGCGCCGCACAATGTATACAGACAATGTATCAATGTGAGAGGCTCCCCTTCACTCTATACAGACAATGTATCAATGCGAGAGGCTCCCCTTCACTCTATACAGACAATGTATCAATGTGAGAGGCTCCCCTTCACTCTATACAGACAATGTATCAATGTGAGAGGCTCCCCTTCACTCTATACAGACAATGTATCAATGTGAGAGGCTCCCCTTCACTCTATACAGACAATGTATCAATGCGAGAGGCTCCCCTTCACTCTATACAGACAATGTATCAATGTGAGAGGCTCCCCTTCACTCTATACAGACAATGTATCAATGCGAGAGGCTCCCCTTCACTCTATACAGACAATGTATCAATGTGAGAGGCTCCCCTTCACTCTATACAGACAATGTATCAATGCGAGAGGCTCCCCTTCACTGTATACAGACAATGTATCAATGCGAGAGGCTCCCCTTCACTGTATACAGACAATGTATCAATGTGAGAGGCTCCCCTTCACTGTATACAGACAATGTATCAATGTGAGAGGCTCCCCTTCACTCTATACAGACAATGTATCAATGCGAGAGGCTCCCCTTCACTGTATACAGACAATGTATCAATGTGAGAGGCTCCCCTTCACTCTATACAGACAATGTATCAATGCGAGAGGCTCCCCTTCACTCTATACAGACAATGTATCAATGTGAGAGGCTCCCCTTCACTGTATACAGACAATATATCAATGTGAGAGGCTCCCCTTCACTCTATACAGACAATGTATCAATGTGAGAGGCTCCCCTTCACTGTATACAGACAATGTATCAATGCGAGAGGCTCCCCTTCACTGTATACATACAATGTATCAATGCGAGAGGCTCCCCTTCACTCTATACAGACAATGTATCAATGTGAGAGGCTCCCCTTCACTGTATACATACAATGTATCAATGTGAGAGGCTCCCCTTCACTGTATACAGACAATGTATCAATGTGAGAGGCTCCCCTTCACTGTATACAGACAATGTATCAATGTGAGAGGCTCCCCTTCACTCTATACAGACAATGTATCAATGTGAGAGGCTCCCCTTCACTGTATACAGACAATGTATCAATGCGAGAGGCTCCCCTTCACTCTATACAGACAATGTATCAATGTGAGAGGCTCCCCTTCACTCTATACAGACAATGTATCAATGTGAGAGGCTCCCCTTCACTGTATACAGACAATGTATCAATGTGAGAGGCTCCCCTTCACTCTATACAGACAATGTATCAATGTGAGAGGCTCCCCTTCACTGTATACAGACAATGTATCAATGCGAGAGGCTCCCCTTCACTGTATACAGACAATGTACAGAGCCTGGAAAAAGTATTCATACCCCTTGACATTCCCCACATTTTCTCATGTTACAACCAAAAAACGTAAATGTATTTTATTGGGATTTTATGTGATGGACCAACACAAAGTGTCACATAATTGTGAAGTGGAAGGAAAATGTATACAAATAAATATGTGAAAAGTGTGGGGGGGGGGGGTATTTTGTATTCAGCCCCCTTTACTCTTATAACTAAAATCTAGAGGAACCAATGGCCTTCAGAAGTCACCTAATTAGTAAATAGAGTCCACCTGTGTGTCATTTAATCTCAGTATAAATACAGCTGTTCTGTGAAGCCCTCAGAGGTTTGTTAGAGAACCTTAGTGAATAAACAGCATCATGAAGGCCAAGGAACCCACCAGACAGGTCAGGGATAAAGTTGTGGAGAAGTATAAAGCAGGGTTAGGTTATAAAATAATCTCCCAAGCTTTGACCATCTCACGGAGCTCTGTTCAATCCATCATCGGAAAATGGAAAGAGTATGGGCACAACTGCAAACCTACCAAGACACGGCCGTCCACCTAAACTGACCGGGCCGGGCAAGGAGAGCATTCATCAGAGAAGAGCCAAGAGGTCCATGGTAACTCTGGAGGAGCTGCAGAGATCCACAGCTCAGGGGGGAGAGTCTGTCCACAGGACAACTATTAGTCGTGTTCTCCACAAATCTGCCCTTTATGGAAGAGTGACAAGAAGAAAGACATTGGAGAAAGAAAGTCATAAGAAGTCCTGTTTGTAGTTTGTGAGAAGCCATGTGGGGGAGGGGAGCAAACATGTGGAAGAAGGTGATCTGCTCACATGACACCAAAATTCAACTTTATGGCCTAAAAGTAAAACGCTATGTGTGGGGGAAACTAACACTGCCCATCCCCCTGAACACACCATCCCCACCGTGAGACATGGTGGTGGCAGCATCATGTGGTGGGGATGGTTTTCTTCAGCAGGGACAGGGAAGCTGGTCAGAGTTGATGGGAAGATGGATGGAGACAAATACAGGACAATCTTAGAAGAAAACCTGGAAAAGACTTGAGACTGGGGGGGGGGGAGGGTCACCTTCCAGCAGGACAACGACCCGAAACATACAGCCAGAGCTACAATGGAATGGTTTACATCAAAGCATATTCATGTGTTAGAATGGCCCAGTCACAGTCCAGACCTAAATCCCATTGAGAATCTGTGGCAAGACTTGAAAATTGCTGATCACAGACGCTCTCCATCCAATCTGACAGAGCTTGAGATATTTTACAAAGAAGAAGAATGGGCAGAAATGTCCTCTCTAGATGGGCAAAGCTGGTAGAGACACCCCCAAAACGACTTGTAGAGAAAGGGGTTCTACAAAGTATTGACTCCGGGGGGCGCCATACAAATGCCCCTCCCCCCCCACACTTTTCACATATTTATTTGTATCATTTTCCTTCACAATTATGTGACACTTTGTGTTGGTCCATCACATAAAATCCCAATAAAATACATTTACGTTTTTGGGTGTAACAAAATGTGGGGAATTTCAAGGGGTATGAATACTTTTCCAAGGCGCTGTATATACAATGTATCGGTGCCACAGGCTTGTTGGAGTGTCCCCTTCACAGTATATATACAATGTATCCCTGATAGAAGGCGGGCAGTATATATACAATGTATCACTGATAGGAGGGCGGGCAGTATATATACAATGTATCACTGATAGGAGGGCGGGCCGTATATATACAATGTATCACTGATAGAAGGGCGGGCAGTATATATACAATGTATCACTGATAGAAGGGCGGGCAGTATATATACAATGTATCACTGATAGAAGGGCGGGCAGTATATATACAATGTATCACTGATAGAAGGGCGGGCAGTATATATACAATGTATCACTGATAGAAGGGCGGGCAGTATATATACAATGTATCACTGATAGAAGGGCGGGCAGTATATATACAATGTATCACTGATAGAAGGGCGGGCAGTATATATACAATGTATCACTGATAGAAGGGCGGGCAGTATATATACAATGTATCACTGATAGAAGGGCGGGCAGTATATATACAATGTATCACTGATAGAAGGGCGGGCAGTATATATACAATGTATCACTGATAGAAGGGCGGGCAGTATATATACAATAGTAGTATATCACACATTATATCCTACAGACTGGGCTGTGTGTACATTATATAGATGGATCCATATGCTGCAATAGCAACACAAACATCAATTTATATCTGAGTGTCGTAATATTCACATCGGGGGCACGTCCCCCTTTATATATATATATATATATATATATACACACAGTATATGGAGAGGGGGAGGGGGGAGATGACACCTAAACACGCCATATACTCACCTAGAAACCTTCACACATACAACACTCCACACATAATACTGAGATATAAACAAATATCACATAAACATAAACACAAACGTCATAATATACACAACACACAGAGATACTATCACCCCCCAACCTAGGAGTATAATAATAATAATAATAATAATAATAATAATAATAATAATACACAGAGCACCTACATACACAACAATCCGATATGTAGCTACAATATAGAGATCCCATACACTCCCACACAATTAGTGATGGGGTGATGGAATTTCGGTGGCGATGAGGATTGGGGGTGATGGATTGGGGGTGATGGGTCGGTGATGGGATTTCTGTGACGATGAGGATTGGGGGGGATGGGTCAGTGATGGAGTGATGGGATTTCGGTGGTGATGAGGATTAGGGGTGATGGGTCAGTGATGGGGTGATGGGATTTCTGTGACGATGAGGATTGGGGGTGATGGGTCACTGATGGAATGATGGGATTTTGGGGGGTGATGGGGTTTTGGTGGTGATAAAGTTTTGGGGGGTGATGGGGTTATGGGTAAGTGATGTAGTGATGGGATTTTGGTGGTGATGAGGTTTTGGGAAGTGATGGGATTTTGGTGGTGATGAGGTGTTAGGGGGTGATGGGATTATTGGTCAGTGATGGGATTTCAGTGTTTATGAGGTTTTGGGAGGTGATGGAGTTTTGGGGGGTGATAAGGTTTTGGGAAGTGATGGAGTTTTGGGGGGTGATGGAGTTTTGGGGGGTGATAAGGTTTTGGGAAGTGATGGAGTTTTGGGGGGTGATGAGGTTTTGGGAAGTGATGAGATTTTGGTGGTGATGAGGTGTTGGAGGTGATGAGGTTTTGGTGGTGATGAGGTTTTGGGGGGTGATGGGGTTTTGGTGGTGATAAAGTTTTGGGGGGTGATGGGGTTATGGGTAAGTGATGTACTGATGGGATTTTGGTGGTGATGAGGTTTTGGGACGTGATGGGATTTTGGTGGTGATGAGGTGTTGGGAGGTGATGAGGTTTTGGTGGTGATGAGGTGTTGGGAGGTGATGAGGTTTTGGTGGTGATGAGGTGTTGGAGGTGATGAGGTTTTGGTGGTGATGAGGTTTTGGGGGGTGATGGGGTTTTGGTGGTGATAAAGTTTTGGGGGGTGATGGGGTTATGGGTAAGTGATGTACTGATGGGATTTTGGTGGTGATGAGGTTTTGGGACGTGATGGGATTTTGGTGGTGATGAGGTGTTGGGAGGTGATGAGGTTTTGGTGGTGATGAGGTGTTGGGAGGTGATGAGGTTTTGGTGGTGATGAGGTTTTGGGGGGTGATGGGGTTTTGGTGGTGATAACGTTTCGGGGGGTGATGGGTGAGTGATGTAGTGATGGGGTTTTGGTGG
Organism: Lithobates sylvaticus; assembly: GCA_028564925.1. Taxonomy (NCBI): domain Eukaryota; kingdom Metazoa; phylum Chordata; class Amphibia; order Anura; family Ranidae; genus Lithobates; species Lithobates sylvaticus. The sequence continues at coordinate 31,223,457 of CM053038.1, forward strand.
TGATGAGGTTTTGGGGGGTGATGGGATTTTGGTGGTGATAAGGTGTTGGGAGGTGATGAGGTTTTGGGGGGTGATGAGGTTTTGGGGGGTGATGGGGTTATGGGGGGTAATGGGGTTATGGGTCAGTGACGGGGTGATGGAGATTATGAGATTTGGGTGATATTGAAGTTTGGGTGACGCGACGCTTGAGTTGTTGGGGTGTTGAGGTAATGAGGTGATGGGGTGTTGGGGATTATTGGTTTTGGGGTGATGGGGTGTTAGCAGAGACTGGGTTTTGGGTTGATGTGGTATTAGGATAATGGGGTGATGAAATGTTGGGATACTAAGTGGTGGGTGTTGGAGGTTATAGGGTGTTAGTGCAGTGAGGCATTGCAGTTACTGGGGTGTCAGTGGTAATGGGGTGATAGGGTGTTGGGGGTAATAAGTGTTAGGAGTAATGGGGTGTTGATAGTAATGAGGTTTTGAGTTAATGGGGTGTTGGGATAATAGAAGGATAGAGTGTTGGAGATGACGAAGTGTTGGGGGTGATGTGTATAAGGGGTGATGAGTTGATGGGTAATAGGGATGATGGATAAGAGGGATGATGGTTGGTGGTGGGGGATGATGGGTGTTGGGGGGATGATGGGGTGATTAGTATTGGGGGGGCGATGAGGATATTGGTATTGGGGAATGGGGGATAATGGGTGTTGGAGGATGATACAGTGATGAGTGTTGGGGGGCGATGGGATTGAGTGGTGATGTATAAGAGGGGTGATGGGTGTTGGGTGATGATGGATGTTGGGGTACTGTATGCTGATAGATGATGGGGTGAGGATGAGGGATGTTGGGGATGATGGAGTGATGGGTGAGGATAGGGGGTGATGGGGTGATGTTGGGGTGATGGCTGTTGGGGGATGTTGAGGTGGTGGATGTTGGGGAATGGTGGGTGAGGATGGGGTGATGTGTGAGGATGGGGTATGATGGAGGGTATTATGGAGGTGATGGATGATGGGGTGATGGGGTATGATGGAGGTGATGATGGAGTGATGGATGCTGGGGGTGATGGGGGATGATAGGGGATGATGGGGTGATGGGGGATGATAGGTGAGGATGGGGTGATGGATGTTGGGGTGATGGTGGGTGAGGATGGGGTATAATGGATGTTGGGGGTGATCTAGGTGATGTTGAGTGAGGATGGGGTGATGGGTGAGGATGGGGTATGATGGAGGTGATGATGGAGGTGATGGGTGAGGATGGGGTATGATGGATGTTGGGGGTGATGGGGTATGATGGAGGTGATGGGTGAGGATGGGGTATGATGGAGGTGATGGGGTATGATGGGTGATGATGGAGGTGATGGGGTATGATAGAGGTGATGGGGGTGATGGGTGATGATAGGTGATGATGAGGTATGATGGGGGTGATGGATGTTGGGGTGATGGAGGTGATGGGTGATGATGGGTGATGATTGGGGTGATGATGGGTGATGATGGGTGATGATGGGTGATGGAGGTGATGATGGGGGTGATGGAGTGATGGATGATGGGGATGATGGGGGTGATGGGGTTGATGGGTGATGATGGGTGTTGGGGTGATGGGTGAGGATGGGGTGATGATGGGGTATGATGGATGTTGGGGGTGATGATGGGTGATGATGGGGTATGATGGAGTGATGGATGATGGGGGTGATGGGTGAGGATGGGGTATGATGGGGGTGATGATGGGTGTTGGGGGTGATGATGGGGTATGTTGGGGGGTGGTGATGGGGTATGATGGGGGTGATGGGTGATGATGGGTGATGATGGGGTGATGATGGGGGTGATGGTGGGGTGATGATTGGGGTGATGATGGTGATGTGATGGATGTTGGGGTGATGATGATGTTGGGGTGGTGATGATGGGTGATGGAGGTGATGATGTGGGTGATGGAGTGATGGATGATGGGGGGGGGGTGATGGGGGTGATGATGGGTGTTGGGGTGATGGGTGAGGATGGGGTGATGATGGGGTATGATGGTGATGTTGGGGGTGATGATGGGTGGGGGTGGTGATGATGGTGATGATGATGGGTGATGATGGGGTATGATGGAGTGATGGATGATGATGGGTGTTGGGGGTGAGGATGGGGTATGATGGGGGTGATGATGGGTGTTGGGGGTGATGATGGGGTATGTTGGGGGTGGTGATGGGGTATGATGGGGGTGATGGGTGATGATGGGGTATGATGGGGGTGATGGTGGGGTGATGATGGGTATGATGGATGTTGGGGGTGATGATGGATGTTGGGGGTGGTGATGGATGTTGGGGGTGGTGATGGGGTATGATGGGTGATGATGGAGTGATGGATGAGGGATGATGGGGTGAGGATGGGGGTGATGATGGATGTTGGGGTGATGATGGGTGATGTTGGGGTATGATGGATGTTGGGGATGTTGGGGGTGATGATGGGGTATGATGGGGGTGATGGGTGATGATGGGGTGTAGTAGTACTCACTCCTCAGTAGTCCGAGCAGGGAGAGATGTAGTAGGAAGAAGGGGGCCATCGTCATCATCATCCTCATCCTCGGGGTTCTCACAGCCTCATGTCTCCGGTAGGTCCCCTTACACCCCCCGGTCCCCTCCCCGGCCCCGGTGTTCCGCCATCTGGCCGCTCTCCGAGGTGCTGAATCGCTCCGCACGATCCCGGATCTCTCCTCGACGGATCTCCGGCCCCCCGGTGCTCTCCGCCCCGCTCTCTCGGTGTGTCAGGCGGAGGAATGGACGGTCGGGGATCCCCGGTGTCAGCCGTAGGAGGATGGAGAGTCAGTGCGCAGAATCCGGAGCCGGCCACCGGGGGAGCCCGAGAGAGAGAGGAGTGACGTCACTGGAAGACCCCCCCCCCTCCCCCTCATCATCTAATGTCCCCCCTCCCCTCCCAGGACTACAGAGATATATCATATAACCCCCCCCCCCCCATAATCATATAATGACCCCCCCCCCATCATCATATAATAACCCCCCCCATCATCATATAATGACCCCCCCCCCCCATCATCATATAATGACCCCCCCCCCCCCCCATCATCATATAATGACCCCCCCATCATCATATAACCCCCCCATCATCATATAATGACCCCCCCCCCATCATCATATAACCCCCCCCCCATCATCATATAATGACCCCCCCCCCATCATCATATAATGACCCCCCCATCATCATATAACCCCCCCATCATCATATAATGACCCCCCCATCATCATATAATGACCCCCCCATCATCATATAATGACCCCCCCATCATCATATAACCCCCCCATCATCATATAATGACCCCCCCATCATCATATAATGACCCCCCCCATCATCATATAATGACCCCCCCCCCATCATCATATAACCCCCCCCATCATCATATAATGACCCCCCATCATCATATAATGACCCCCCCCATCATCATATAATGACCCCCCCCATCATCATATAACCCCCCCCCATCATCATATAACCCCCCCCCCCATCATGTTATAATGACCCCCCCCATCATCATATAACCCCCCCCCATCATCATATAATGACCCCCCCCATCATCATATAATGACCCCCCCATCATCATATAACCCCCCCCCCCATCATCATATAATGACCCCCCCCCATCATCATATAACCCCCCCCCCATCATCATATAATGACCCCCCCCCCATCATCATATAATGACCCCCCCCATCATCATATAACCCCCCCACCATCATCATATAATGACCCCCCCATCATCATATAACCCCCCCCCCATCATCATATAACCCCCCCCCCATCATCATATAATGACCCCCCCATCATCATATAACCCCCCCCCCATCATCATATAATGACCCCCCCCATCATCATATAATGACCCCCCCATCATCAAATAATGACCCCCCCCATCATCATATAACCCCCCCCCCCCCCCCCCCCCCATCATCATATAATGACCCCCCCCATCATCATATAACCCCCCCCCCATCATCATATAACCCCCCCCCCCATCATCATATAATGACCACCCCCATCATCATATAACCCCCCCCCATCATCATATAATGACCCCCCCCCCATCATCATATAACCCCCCCCCCATCATCATATAATGACCCCCCCCCATCATCATATAACCCCCCCCCCATCATCATATAATGACCCCCCCATCATCATATAACCCCCCCCCATCATCATATAATGACCACCCCCATCATCATATAACCCCCCCCCATCATCAAATAATGACCCCCCCCCCATCATCATATAACCCCCCCCCATCATCATATAATGACCCCCCCATCATCATATAACCCCCCCCCCATCATCATATAATGACCCCCCCATCATCAAATAATGACCCCCCCCCCCATCATCATATAACCCCCCCCCCCATCATCATATAATGACCCCCTATCATCATATAACCCCCCCCATCATCATATAATGCCCCCCCCATCATCATATAACCCCCCCCCCCATCATCATATAATGACCCCCCCCCCATCATCATATAACCCCCCCCCCCCATCATCAAATAATGACCCCCCCATCATCATATAACCCCCCCCCCATCATCATATAACCCCCCCCCCATCATCATATAACCCCCCCATCATCATATAATGACCCCCCCATCATCATAAAATCCCCCCCCCATTATATAATGAGCCCCCCATCATCATATAATTCCACCCCAATCATCATATAATCCTCCCAATCATTTTAAAATGCCCCCCCCCCCCCCCATCATCATATAATTCCCCCCCAGCATCATATAATGAACCCCCCTTATCATATAATTCCCACCCCTTAACTTATAATGCCCCCTTCCCCTCATCATATACAGTATCTGTCAAAAGTAAGTACACCCCTCACATTTCTGTAAATCTTTTCTTCTCTCTTTTCCTGTGACAACACTGAAGAAATGACACTTGTCTACAATGTAAAGTAGTGAGTGTACAGCTTGTATAACAGTGTAAATTTGCCGTCCCCTCAAAATAACTCAACACACAACAGCCATTAATGTCTAAACCGCTGGCAACAAAAGTCAGGACGCCCCTAAGTGAAAATCTCCAAATTGGGCCCAAAGTGTTGATATTTTGTGTGGCCGCCATTATTTTCCAGCACTGCCTTAACCCTCTTGGGCATGGAGGTCACCAGAGCTTCACAGGTTGTCACTGGAGTCCTCTTCCCCTCCCCCATGATGACATCACGGAGCTGGTGGATGTTAGAGACCTTGCGCTCCTCCATCTTCTCCGTTTGAGGATGTCCCACAGATGATCAGTAGGGTTTAGGTCTGGAGACATGCTTGGCCAGTCCATCACCTTTACCCTCAGCTTCTTTAGCAAGGCAGTGATGGTCTTGGACAGAGGCGGCTCTCTAATTAGGGGGTCGCCTTAGGCCTCGCATTCCCAGGGGCCTCGTGGCCTCCTAATTTGCGTGGGTCTTAGATTTGCCCCCCAGTCATTCCATTCCACTCTCTATACATTGTATCACATTTATACTGGGATCACCCCCCCCCCTCCCAGTCATTCCATTCCACTCTCTATACATTGTATCACATTTATACTGGGATCACCCCCCCCCCCCTCCAGTCATTCCATTCCACTCTCTATACATTGTATCACATTTATACTGGGATCACCCCCCCCCCCAGTCATTCCATTCCACTCTCTATACATTGTATCACATTTATACTGGGATCACCCCCCCCCCAGTCATTCCATTCCACTCTCTATACATTGTATCACATCTATACTGGATCACCCCCCCCCCAGTCATTCCATTCCACTCTCTATACATTGTATCACATTTATACTGGGATCACCCCCCCCCCCCCAGTCATTCCATTCCACTCTCTATACATTGTATCACATTTATACTGGGATCACCCCCCCCCCCCCTCCCAGTCATTCCATTCCACTCTCTATACATTGTATCACATTTATACTGGGATCACCCCCCCCCCCCAGTCATTCCATTCCACTCTCTATACATTGTATCACATTTATACTGGGATCACCCCCCCCCCCAGTCATTCCATTCCACTCTCTATACATTGTATCACATTTATACTGGGATCATCCCCCCCCCCTCCCAGTCATTCCATTCCACTCTCTATACATTGTATCACATTTATACTGGGATCACCCCCCCCTCCAGTCATTCCATTCCACTCTCTATACATTGTATCACATTTATACTGGGATCACCCCCCCCCCAGTCATTCCATTCCACTCTCTATACATTGTATCACATCTATACTGGGATCACCCCCCCCCCAGTCATTCCATTCCACTCTCTATACATTGTATCACATTTATACTGGGATCACCCCCCCCCCCCCAGTCATTCCATTCCACTCTCTATACATTGTATCACATTTATACTGGGATCACCCCCCCCCCCCCCTCCCAGTCATTCCATTCTACTCTCTATACATTGTATCACATTTATACTGGGATCACCCCCCCCCCCAGTCATTCCATTCTACTCTATATACATTGTATCACATTTATACTGGGATCACCCCCCCCCCCCCCAGTCATTCCATTCCACTCTCTATACATTGTATCACATTTATACTGGATCACCCCCCCCTCCCAGTCATTCCATTCTACTCTCTATACATTGTATCACATTTATACTGGGATCACCCCCCCCCCCCCAGTCATTACATTCCACTCTCTATACATTGTATCACATTTATACTGGGATCACCCCCCCCCCAGTCATTCCTTTCCACTCTCTATACATTGTATCACATTTATACTGGGATCACCCCCCCCCCTCCCAGTCATTCCATTCCACTCTCTATACATTGTATCACATTTATACTGGGATCACCCCCCCCCCCTCCCAGTCATTCCATTCCACTCTCTATACATTGTATCACATTTATACTGGATCACCCCCCCCCCCCCCCCAGTCATTCCATTCCACTCTCTATACATTGTATCATTCCATTTACTCTCTATACATTGTATCACATTTATACTGATCACCCCCCCCCCCCCCAGTCCATTCCATTCCACTCTCTATACATTGTATCACATTTATACTGGGATCACCCCCCCCCCCCTCCCAGTCATTCCATTCCACTCTCTATACATTGTATCACATTTATACTGATCACCCCCCCCCCTCCCATCCCCCCACTCCCATCTGTCATTCCATTCCACTCTCTAGTCATTCCAAGGCACTCTGTATCACATTTATACTGGGATCACCCCCCCCCCCCACCCAGTCCCATCATTCCATTCCACTCTCTATACATTGTATCACATTTATACTGGATCACCCCCCCCCCCCCCCCAGTCATTCCATTCCACTCTCTATACATGTATCACATTTATAACTGGGATCACCCCCCCCCCCCCCTCCCAGTCATTCCATTCCACTCTCTATACATTGTATCACATTTATACTGGGATCACCCCCCCCCCCCCAGTCATTCCATTCCACTCTCTATACATTGTATCACATTTTTACTGGGATCACCCCCCCCCCCCCCAGTCATTCCATTCTACTCTCTATACATTGTATCACATTTATACTGGGATCACCCCCCCCCCCCCAGTCATTCCATTCTACTCTCTATACATTGTATCACATTTATACTGGGATCATCCCCCCCCCCCCCCAGTCATTCCATTTCACTCTCTATACATTGTATCACATTTATACTGGATCACCCCCCCCCCCCCCCAGTCATTCCATTCCACTCTCTATACATTGTATTACATTTATACTGGGATCACCCCCCCCCCCCCAGTCATTCCATTCCACTCTCTATACATTGTATCACATTATACTGGGATCAACCCCCCCCCCCCAGTCATTCCATTCCACTCTCTATACATTGTATCACATTTATACTGGGATCACCCCCCCCCCCCCAGTCATTCCATTCCACTCTCTATACATTGTATCACATTTATACTGGGATCACCCCCCCCCCTCCAGTCATTCCATTCCACTCTCTATACAGTGTATTACATTTATACTGGGATCACCCCCCCCCCCCCCCCCCAGTCATTCCATTCCACTCTCTATACATTGTATCACATTTATACTGGGATCACCCCCCCCCCCCCCCAGTCATTCCATTCCACTCTCTATCCATACATTGTATCACATTTATACTGGGATCACCCCCCCCCCCCCCAGTCATTCCATTCCACTCTCTATACATTGTATTACATTTATACTGGGATCACCCCCCCCCCCCTCCCAGTCATTCCATTCCACTCTCTATACATTGTATCACATTTATACTGGGATCACCCCCCCCCCTCCCAGTCATTCCATTCCACTCTCTATACATTGTATCACATTTATACTGGGATCACCCCCCCCCCCCCAGTCATTCCATTCCACTCTCTATACATTGTATTACATTTATACTGGGATCACCCCCCCCCCCCCCAGTCATTCCATTCCACTCTCTATACATTGTATCCATTTATACTGGGATCACCCCCCCCCCCCCTCCCAGTCATTCCATTCTACTCTCTATACATTGTATCACATTTATACTGGGATCACCCCCCCCCCCCCCAGTCATTCCATTCCACTCTCTATACATTGTATCACATTTATACTGGATCACCCCCCCCCCCCCTCCCAGTCATTCCATTCCACTCTCTATACATTGTATCACATTTATACTGGATCACCCCCCCCCCCCCAGTCATTCCATTCCACTCTCTATACATTGTATCACATTTATACTGGATCACCCCCCCCCCCCCCCCCCCCAGTCATTCCATTCTACTCTCTATACATTGTATCACATTTATACTGGGATCACCCCCCCCCCCCCACCAGTCATTCCATTCCACTCTCTATACATTGTATCACATTTATACTGGGATCACCCCCCCCCCCCCAGTCTTTCCATTCCACTCTCTATACATTGTATCACATTTATACTGGGATCACCCCCCCCCCCACCTCCCAGTCATTCCATTCCACTCTCTATACATTGTATCACATTTATACTGGGATCACCCCCCCCCCCCCAGTCATTCCATTCCACTCTCTATACATTGTATCACATTTATACTGGGATCACCCCCCCCCCCCCCCCCCTCCCAGTCATTCCATTCCACTCTCTATACATTGTATCACATTTATACTGGGATCACCCCCCCCCCCCACCCCACACCACCCCCCACCCCCGCACACCCTCACCACCCCCCCCCCCCCCCCCCGTCATTCCATTCCACTCTCTATACATTGTATCACATTTATACTGGGATCACCCCCCCCCCCCCCAGTCATTCCATTCCACTCTCTATACATTTGTATCACATTTATACTGGATCACCCCCCCCCCCCCCCCCCCCCCCCCCCCCCACACCACCCCCTCACACCCCGTCATTCCATTCCCTCTCTATACATTGTATACATTTATACTGGATCACCCCCCCCCCCCCCCATCCCAGTCCATTCCATCCACTCTCTATACATTGTATCACATTTATACTGGGATCACCCCCCCCCCCCCCCGCCCCCCCCCCCTCACCCCCACCCCCCACCCACCCCCCACCCCACCACCCCCCCGCCGGCCCCCCCCCCCCCTCAGTCATTCCATTCCACTCTCTATACATTGTATCACATTTATACTGGATCACCCCCCCCCCCCGCCCCCCCCCCCCCGAGTCATTCCATTCCACTCTCTATACATTGTATCACATTTATACTGGGATCACCCCACCCACCCCCCCCCCCCCCCCCCCCAGTCATTCCATTCTACTCTCTATACATTGTATCACATTTATACTGGATCACCCCCCCCCCCCCCAGTCATTCCATTCCACTCTCTATACAATGTATCACATTTATACTGGGATCACCCCCCCCCCCCAGTCATTCCATTCCACTCTCTATACATTGTATCACATTTATACTGGGATCACCCCCCCCCCCCCAGTCATTCCATTCCACTCTCTATACATTGTATCACATTTATACTGGATCACCCCCCCCCCCCGCCCAGTCATTCCATTCCACTCTCTATACATTGTATCACATTTATACTGGGATCACCCCCCCCCCCCTCCATTCCATTCCATTCTACTCTCTATACATTGTATTACATTTATACTGGGATCACCCCCCCCCCCCACATCATCCCCTTCCACTCTCTATACATTGTATCACATTTATACTGGATCACCCCCCCCCCCTCCCAGTCATTCCATTCCACTCTCTATACATTGTATCTCATTTATACTGGGATCACCCCCCCCCCCCCCCAGTCATTCTCCACTCTCTATACATTGTATCACATTTATACTGGGATCACCCCCCCCCCCCCCAGTCATTCCATTCCACTCTCTATACATTGTATCACATTTATACTGGGATCACCCCCCCCCCCAGTCATTCCATTCCACTCTCTATACATTGTATCACATTTATACTGGGATCACCCCCCCCCCCCCACCAGTCATTCCATTCCACTCTCTATACATTGTATCACATTTATACTGGGACACCCCCCCCCCCCCAGTCATTCCATTCCACTCTCTATACATTGTATCACATTTATACTGGATCACCCCCCCCCCCCCCCCTCCCAGTGTCTTCACCCCCCCCCCATTCCACTCTCTATACATTGTATCACATTTATACTGGGATCACCCCCCCCCCCCCAGTCATTCCATTCCACTCTCTATACATTGTATCACATTTATACTGGGATCACCCCCCCCCTCCAGTCATTCCATTCCACTCTCTATACATTGTATCACCATTTATAACTGGGATCACCCCCCCCCCCTCCCAGTCATTCCATTCCACTCTCTATACATTGTATACATTTATTCTGGGATCACCCCCCCCCCCCAGTCCATTCCCAGTCTACTCTCTATACATTGTATCACATTTATACGGGGATCACCCCCCCCCCCCAGTCATTCCATTCCTCTCTCTATACATTGTATCACATTTAAACTGGGATCACCCCCCCCCCCCCCAGTCATTCCATTCCACTCTCTATACATTGTATCACATTTATACTGGTATCACCCCCCCCTCCCAGTCATTCCATTCCACTCTCTATACATTGTATCACATTTATACTGGGACCCCCCCCCCCCCCCCAGTCATTCCATTCCACTCTCTATACATTGTATCACATTTATACTGGGATCACCCCCCCCCCGCCCAGTCATTCCATTCCACTCTCTATACATTGTATCACATTTATACTGGACCCCCCCCCCCCCAGTCATTCCATTCCTCTCTCTATACATTGTATCACATTTATACTGGGACCCCCCCCCCCCCAGTCATTCCATTCCACTCTCTATACATTGTATCACATTTATACTGGGATCTCCCCCCCCCCTCCCAGTCATTCCATTCTACTCTCTATACATTGTATCACATTTATACTGGGATCACCCCCCCCCCCCTCCCAGTCATTCCATTCCACTCTCTATACATTGTATCACATTTATACTGGGATCACCCCCCTCCCCCCAGTCATTCCATTCCACTCTCTATACATTGTATCACATTTATACTGGGATCACCCCCCCCCCCCCCAGTCATTCCATTCCACTCTCTATACATTGTATCACATTTATACTGGGATCTCCCCCCCCCCCTCCCAGTCATTCCATTCCACTCTCTATACATTGTATCACATTTATACTGGGATCACCCCCCCCCCCCCCCCCCCTCCCAGTCATTCCATTCTACTCTCTATACATTGTATCACATTTATACTGGGATCACCCCCCCCCCCCCCAGTCATTCCATTCCACTCTCTATACATTGTATCACATTTATACTGGGATCATCCCCCCCCCCCCTCCCAGTCATTCCATTCTACTCTCTATACATTGTATCACATTTATACTGGGATCACCCCCCCCCCCCCCTCCCAGTCATTCCATTCTACTCTCTATACATTGTATTACATTTATACTGGGATCACCCCCCCCCCCTCCCAGTCATTCCATTCTACTCTCTATACATTGTATCACATTTATACTGGGATCACCCCCCCCCCCCCCCCCAGTCATTCCATTCTACTCTCTATACATTGTATCACATTTATACTGGGATCACCCCCCCCCCCCCAGTCATTCCATTCCACTCTCTATACATTGTATCACATTTATACTGGGATCACCCCCCCCCCCCCCAGTCATTCCATTCCACTCTCTATACATTGTATCACATTTATACTGGGATGATGACACGTTGTTGTCAGGAATGTTGCTGATTGGTCCCCCAGTCCCCATTTATTGTAAAGTCTACGACCTCTCGGGGGGGGGGGGGCTATTAGGTCAAGCTGTGCTCTTGGTCGGGGGTGGGGGGGGGGGGTCTTTTGTCTAATAAATAATGGATGTCAATAAAGTCCGATAATTGCGCCGTCCCGGCGATGGCGGTGACAACACCCCCCCCGGGAACATTAAACGCTCATCAATCACTCGCTGAGTATCGGCAATCGCCGGATCTGAGCGCAGGGCGTCCGTTGCGTCCGCACAAATCCAAATTGCTTCTTCTATTTTTCTTTTTTTTCCCCGGCCGAGTCGGTTATCTGCGCCGCAGTCTGGAAATGCAGCGGCATTAGAAGATCTAAGCGGCCGCGGCGGCGAGATTTAATGAGAACATAAATAGCTTCTCTCGGTTCCCTGGCCTCAGAAAATCATTTGAAAGCTTTATCATAATTGGCCAGGATCGCTCGCGCAGAATTAGTTTTTCAGAAAGAGCGCAAGACGGGCGCTTTCAAGAGCTTCCGAGGGCCCCGCAGCCATTAATTGAGCCCGGCGTCGGCGCACTTTGCTGGTGCCGGGCCGGGGGGGTCGATTGGATGTCTCCCCTCTGTTCTCTGAAGAGTTTAACAGGATGCAAGGAAAAATTTTATAAAAATAAGGTCTCCAGCTTACTGGTGATTTTTTTTTTCTAAACAAAAAATTTCAAAAAAGAAAAAACAATTTTGTAAAATTTAATTTGCTTTTTTTTTTTTTTTTTTTTACACAGAAAATGTATTTCTCCTTTTTTCTTATATAAAAAAAAATGCTTTCGTAAATTATTAGCTGGTGACTCTTTTTTTTACACTAATAATTTCCAAAATAAATTTTTATAAAGATAAACAAAACACTTATAAAAAAAAAGCTGATTATTTAGTTTATTTTTCACCAAAAAATCTATTTCTAATTTTTTTTTTATAAAGATAAACAAAACACATTTTTTTTTTTACACAGAAAATGTATTTCTCCTTTTTTACTACATAAAAAACACTTTTGTAAATTATTAGCTGGTGTCTTATTTTTTTATACACTAATAATTTCCAAAAAAAATTCAATATACATTTTTATAAAGATAAACAAAACACCAAAAAAGTTTATTTTTTCTATTTTATTTTTTTTTATAAAGATAAACAAAACACTTTTTGCTTTTTAAACAGAAAATGTATTTCTCCTTTTTTACTATATAAAAAACGCTTTTGTAAATTATTAGCTGGTGACTTTTTTTTATACACTAACAATTTCCCAAAAAAAAAATCAAAATACATTTTATAAAGATAAACAAAACACCAAAAAATCTATTTCAATTTTTTTTTTATAAAGATAAACAAAACACTTTTTGTTTTTTACACAGATAATGTATTTCTCCTTTTTTTCTATATAAAAAAACGCTTTTGTAAATTATTAGCTGGTGACTTATTTTTTTATACACTAATAATTTCCAAAAAAAATTCAAAATACATTTTTATAAAGATAAACAAAACACCAAAAAATCTATTTCTATTTTTTTTTATAAAGATAAACAAAACACTTTTTGTTTTTTACACAGATAATGTATTTCTCCTTTTTTTCTATATAAAAAAACGCTTTTGTAAATTATTAGCTGGTGACTTTTTTTTATACACTAATAATTTCCCAAAAAAAAAATCAAAATACATTTTTATAAAGATAAACAAAACACTTATAAAGTATTAGCTGATTATTTAGTTTATTTTTCACCAAAAAATCTATTTCTATTTTTTTTATAAAGATAAACAAAACACGTTTTTTTTTACACAGAAAATGTATTTCTCCTTTTTTACTACATAAAAAAACACTTTTGTAAATCATTAGCTGGTGACTTATTTTTTTATACACTAATAATTTCCCAAAAAAAATCGAAATACATTTTTATAAGGATAAACAAAACACCAAAAAATCTATTTCTATTTTTTTTTTTTTATAAAGATAAACAAAACACTTTTTGCTTTTTACACAGAAAATGTATTTCCTCTTTTTTTACTATATAAAAAACGCTTTTGTAAATTATTAGCTGGTGACTTTTTTTATACACTAATAATTTCCCAAAAAAAAATCAAAATACATTTTTATAAAGATAAACAAAACACTTATAAAGTATTAGCTGATTATTTACTTTATTTTTCACCAAAAATATATTTCTATTTTTTTTTATAAAGATAAACATAATACTTTTAAATTATTAGCTGATTATTTACTTTATTTTCACTAAAAAATCTATTTCTATTTTTTTTTCTACACCAAAAACATTTCTGCAAAATAGTAGCCGGTTTCTGAAAAATACACTTGTAAAGTATTAGCTGATTATTCACATTATTTTTCACCAAAAATCTATTTCTATTTTTTTTTATAAAGATAAACATAACACTTTTAAATTATTAGCTGATTATTTACTTTATTTTCACTAAAAAATCTATTTCTATTTTTTTTTCTACACCAAAAACATTTCTGCAAAATAGTACCAGATTTCAGAAAAATACACTTGTAAAGTATTAGCTGATTATTCACTTTATTTTTCACCAAAAATCTATTTCTATTTTTTTTTTATAAAGATAAACATAACACTTTTAAATTATTAGCTGATTATTTACTTTATTTTCACAAAAAAATCTATTTCTATTTTTTTTTCTACACCAAAAACATTTCTGCAAAATAGTACCAGATTTCTGAAAAATACACTTGTAAAGTATTAGCTGATTACTTTTTTATTAAAAAAAAAAAAACACTTCTGAAAAATAGTTGTTGACTTTTTTTTTTAATATAACATTTCCAAAAAATAAATTTTTTATTTTCTTCAAAAAAAAATACACTTGTAAATTATTAGCTGATCACATTTCTCGTTATTTTATCTTCACCAAAAACATTTCTGAAAAATTGTAGCCGAGTACGTTTTCCAAAAATACATTTCTTCACAAAAAAAACAATTATAACGTTTTTTTTTTTATTTATTTTTTTACACTAAATATACATGTCTCCTGACAACTTCTGAGAAATAGTAGTTGACTTTTTTTTTTTTAATTAAAATTTGCAAAAATAAACGTTCTTTTTATTTTCTGTACAAAAATACACTTGCAAAGTATTAGCGGATTACTTCTTTTTATTTACAACAAAAGTACATTTCTCCTTTTTTCCCATTTCTGAAAAATAATAGCCAATTACTATTTTTTTTATTAAAATCATTTTCCAAAAATAAATAAATTTCTCCTTTTTTTTCTACACCGAGAAACACTTCCGTAAAATAGTAGCTGACGACTTATTTTTTAAAACCAAAAACTATTTTCTTCCTGGTTTCCTCTTTTCATGTTTTAAAAATATGACTCACATGTAAAAAAAAAAAAAGGCACAACTTTAGTCGATAACTTTATTATTATTTTACATCAAAAACTGCCAAAAATGGTGCAAATATGGGCTCAGATTATAGAAATAAAAAAGGGGGTCTAATTTTTTAATTCTAATACCAAAAATGTTAAATCAGAGTCCCCCCTTTACATCCGGTGTCCCCATCAGAGTCCCCCCTTTACATCCAGTGTGCCCATCAGAGTCCCCCCTTTACATCCAGTGTGCCCATCAGAGTCCCCCCTTTACATCCGGTGTCCCCATCAGAGAGTCCCCCCTTATATCAGGGTCCCCATCAGAGTCCCCCCTTATATCAGGGTCCCCATCAGAGTCCTCCCTTATATCAGGGTCCCCATCAGAGTCCCCCCTTACATAAGGATCCCCATCAGAGTCCCCCCTTATATCAGGGTCTCCATCAGAGTCCCCCCTTATATCAGGGTCCCATCAGAGTCCCCCCTTATATCAGGGTCTCCATCAGAGTCCCCCTTATATCCGGGTCCCCATCAGAGTCCCCCTTATATTAGGGTCCCCATCAGAGTCCCCCCTTATATCAGGGTCCTCATCAGAGTCCCCCCTTACATCAGGGTCTCCATCAGAGTCCCCCTTATATCAGGGTCCCCATCAGAGTCCCCCTTATATCAGGGTCCCCATCAGAGTCCTCCCTTATATCAGGGTCCCCATCAGAGTCCCCCCTATATCAGGGTCCCCATCAGAGTCCCCCCTTATATCAGGGTCCCCATCAGAGTCCTCCTTATATCAGGTTCCCCATCAGAGTCCCCCCTTATATCAGGGTCCCCATCAGATTTCCCCCTTAAATCAGGGTCCCCATCAGAGTCCCCCCTTATATCAGGGTCCTCATCAGAGTCCCCCTCTTACATCAGGGTCCCCATCAGAGAGTCCTCCCTTATATCAGGGTCCCCATCAGAGTCCCCCCTTATATCAGGGTCCCCATCAGAATCCTCCCTTATATCAGGGTCCCCATCAGATTGCCCCCTTAAATAAGGGTCCCCATCAGAGTCCCCCCTTATATCAGGGTCCCCATCAGAGTCCCCCTTATATCAGAGTCCCCCTTACATCCTAGTAACCAATGACTGCTCAGCATTGCAGACTGACAGGCTGATGCTCAGGACAGGAGTCACTCAGTCCCGGTCCGGACCACGGTCCACCATTTCCTGACCACCGAGAGACTCCAACCATATCCTGAGAAATAACAACCAATCAGATCTCTGTGTGTTCCCATCCCCATGTAAACTCTGCACAGTACTACTTCTCTTGTCCTGTATGTCGGGTGTAGATCTCGGTATCTGTTCTTATTCTGTATGTATGGACTCTGCACAGTACTACTTCTCTTGGCCTGTATGTCGGGTGTAATTCTCGGTATCTGTTCTTATTCTGTATGTATGGACTCTGCACAGTATCACTTCTCTTGTCCTGTATGTCGGGTGTAATTCTCGGTATCTGTCCTTATTCTGTATGTATGGACTCTGCACAGTACTACTTCTCTTGTCCTGTATGTCGGGTGTAATTCTCAATATCTGTTCTTATTCTGTATGTATGGACTCTGCACAGTACCACTTCTCTTGTCCTGTATGTCGGGTGTAATTCTCGGTATCTGTCCTTATTCTGTATGTATGGACTCTGCACAGTACTACTTCTCTTGTCCTGTATGTCGGGTGTAATTCTCGGTATCTGTTCTTATTCTGTATGTATGGACTCTGCACAGTACTACTTCTCTTGTCCTGTATGTCGGGTGTAATTCTCAATATCTGTTCTTATTCTGTATGTATGGACTCTGCACAGTACTACTTCTCTTGTCCTGTATGTCGGGTGTAGATCTCGGTATCTGTTCTTATTCTGTATGTATGGACTCTGCACAGTACCACTTCTCTTGTCCTGTATGTCGGGTGTAATTCTCGGTATCGGTTCTTATTCTGTATGTATGGACTCTGCACAGTACTACTTCTCTTGTCCTGTATGTCGGGTGTAATTCTCGGTATCTGTTCTCATTCTGTATGTATGGACTGTGCACAGTACCACTTCTCTTGTCCTGTATGTCGGGTGTAATTCTCGGTATCTGTTCTCATTCTGTATGTATGGACTCTGCACAGTACTACTTCTCTTGTCCTGTATGTCGGGTGTAATTCTCGGTATCTCTTCTTATTCTGTATGTATGGACTCTGCACAGTACTACTTCTCTTGTCCTGTATGTCGGGTGTAATTCTCGGTATCTCTTCTTATTCTGTATGTATGGACTCTGCACAGTACCACTTCTCTTGTCCTGTACGTCGGGTGTAGATCTCGGTATCTGTCCTTATTCTGTATGTATGGACTCTGCACAGTACTACTTCTCTTGTCCTGTATGTCGGGTGTAATTCTCGGTATCTGTCCTTATTCTCTATGTATGGACTCTGCACAGTACCACTTCTCTTGTCCTGTATGTCGGGTGTAGATCTCGGTATCTGTCCTTATTCTCTATGTATGGACTCTGCTCAGTACCACTTCTCTTGTCCTGTATGTCGGGTGTAATTCTCGGTATCTGTTCTTATTCTGTATGTATGGACTCTGCACAGTACCACTTCTCTTGTCCTGTATGCCGGGTGTAATTCTCGGTATCTGTTCTTATCCTGTATGTATGGACTCTGCACAGTACTACTTCTCTTGTCCTGTATGTCGGGTGTAGATCTCGGTATCTGTCCTTATTCTGTATGTATGGACTCTGCACAGTACTACTTCTCTTGTCCTGTATGTCGGGTGTAATTCTCGGTATCTCTTCTTATTCTGTATGTATGGACCCTGCACAGTACCACTTCTCTTGTCCTGTATGTCGGGTGTAGATCTCGGTATCTGTCCTTATTCTCTATGTATGGACTCTGCACAGTACTACTTCTCTTATCCTGTATGTCGGGTGTAATTCTCGGTATCTGTTCTTATTCTCTATGTATGGACTCTGCACAGTACTACTTCTCTTATCCTGTATGTCGGGTGTAATTCTCGGTATCTGTTCTTATTCTGTATGTATGGACTCTGCACAGTACTACTTCTCTTGTCCTGTATGTCGGGTGTAATTCTCGGTATCTGTTCTCATTCCTCGGGTCTCCAGCCTTCACCTTTGCGGCGTGCCGTCACATGGCTCTGACATGTTGCGGGTCCCGGGGGACTCCTCTGATCGTGTCGGACTGACCTGATTCCTCGCGGCGCTCGATGCGTCGCCTCTCAGAAGCCCCGCCCCCTCTCTAGTCACCTTGACGGAGGCTGGAGGTCAGAGAACGGCTCGCTGTGGATTCGCTGACCCTGGCCGCCTCCTCTCTCGGGGAATGTTCCTCCATCGCCGATGTGAATAATACATGGGGGGGGAGGAGGGGGGCATTTACTAAAACCGCGAGGGATCCGAATTCCCCATTATTTTCTCCTTATTTTGATTGGTTAAGAATCGGACAAATATAAAATGCAACTGAGAGGAAATCAAACGATAGAGAAGAATAAAAAGATACATTTTATTATTACAGATTAAAGTCCTGATATAACTGCATTACACTCCGAGATTGTTACTACACCAGGGATGGTGGGAACCCCTCATAATGGGCACAGCGGGTGTACAGACCCGGGAACTCAGCACAGGATGGTGGGAACCCCTCATAATGGGCACAGCGGGTGTACAGACCCGGGAACTCAGCACAGGGATGGTGGGAGTTGAACGTGATAGGACAGAGGATGGAGATGATGGGGGCAGAGGATGGAGATGATGGGGACAGAGGATGGAGGTGATGGGGACAGAGGATGGAGGTGATGGGGACAGAGGATGGAGATGATGGGGACAGAGGCTGGAGATGATGGGGACAGAGGATGGAGATGATGGGGACAGAGGATGGAGGTGATGGGGACAGAGGATGGAGATGATGGGGACAGAGGATGGAGATGATGGGGGCAGAGGATGGAGATGATGGGGACAGAGGATGGAGGTGATGGGGACAGAGGATGGAGGTGATGGGGACAGAGGATGGAGGTGATGGGGACAGAGGATGGAGATGATGGGGACAGGGGATGGAGATGATGGGGACAGAGGATGGAGGTGATGGGGACAGAGGATGGAGGTGATGGGGACAGAGGATGGAGATGATGGGGACAGAGGATGGAGGTGATGGGGACAGAGGATGGAGGTGATGGGGACTGAGGATGGAGATGATGGGGACAGTCGATGGAGATGATGGGGACAGAGGATGAAGATGATGGGGACAGAGGATGGAGATGATGGGGACAGTCGATGGAGATGATGGGGACAGAGGATAGAGGTGATGGGGACAGAGGATGGAGATGATGGGGACAGTCGATGGAGATGATGGGGACAGAGGATGGAGGTGATGGGGACAGAGGATGGAGATGATGGGGACAGTCGATGGAGATGATGGGGACAGAGGATGGAGATGATGGGGACAGAGGATGGAGATGATGGGGACAGAGGATGGAGATGATGGGGACAGTCGATGGAGATGATGGGGACAGAGGATGGAGATGATGGGTGTAGAGGATGGAGATGATGGGGACAGAGGATGGAGATGATGGGGACAGAGGATGGAGATGATGGGTGTAGAGGATGGAGATGATGGGGACAGAGGATGAAGATGATGGGGACAGAGGATGGAGATGATGGGTGTAGAGGATGGAGATGATGGGGACAGAGGATGGAGATGATGGGGACAGAGGATGGAGATGATGGGGACAGAGGATGGAGATGATGGGTGTAGAGGATGCAGATGATGGGAACAGAGGATGGAGATGATGGGGACAGAGGATGGAGATGATGGGTGTAGAGGATGGAGATGATGGGGACAGAGGATGAAGATGATGGGGACAGAGGATGGAGATGATGGGTGTAGAGGATGGAGATGATGGGGACAGAGGATGAAGATGATGGGGACAGAGGGTGGAGATGATGGGTGTAGAGGATGGAGATGATGGGGACAGAGGATGGAGATGATGGGGACAGAGGATGGAGATGATGGGGACAGAGGATGGAGATGATGGGGACAGAGGATGGAGATGATGGGTGTAGAGGATGGAGATGATGGGGACAGAGGATGGAGATGATGGGGACAGAGGATGGAGATGATGGGTGTAGAGGATGGAGATGATGGGTGTAGAGGATGGAGATGATGGGTGTAGAGGATGAAGATGATGGGGACAGAGGATGGAGATGATGGGGACAGAGGATGGAGATGATGGGGACAGAGGATGGAGATGATGGGTGTAGAGGATGGAGATGATGGGGACAGAGGATGGAGATGATGGGTGTAGAGGATGGAGATGATGGGTGTAGAGGATGGAGATGATGGGTGTAGAGGATGGAGATGATGGGTGTAGAGGATGGAGATGATGGGTGTAGAGGATGAAGATGATGGGGACAGAGGATGGAGATGATGGGGCCAGAGGATGGAGATGATGGGGACAGAGGATGGAGATGATGGGGACAGAGGATGGAGATGATGGGGATAGAGGATGGAGATGATGGGGACAGAGGATGGAGATGATGGGGGACAGAGGATGGAGATGATGGGGGACAGAGGATGGAGATGATGGGGACAGAGGATGGAGATGATGGGGACAGAGGATGGAGATGATGGGTGTAGCGGATGGAGATGATGGGGACAGAGGATGGAGTTGATGGGGACAGAGGATGGAGATGATGGGTGTAGCGGATGGAGATGATGGGGACAGAGGATGGAGGTGATGGGGACAGAGGATGGAGATGATGGGTGTAGCGGATGGAGATGATGGGGACAGAGGATGGAGGTGATGGGGACAGAGGATGGAGATGATGGGGACAGAGGATGGAGATGATGGGGACAGAGGATGGAGATGATGGGTGTAGCGGATGGAGATGATGGGGACAGAGGATGGAGGTGATGGGGACAGAGGATGGAGATGATGGGTGTAGCGGATGGAGATGATGGGGACAGAGGATGGAGGTGATGGGGACAGAGGATGGAGATGATGGGTGTAGCGGATGGAGATGATGGGGACAGAGGATGGAGGTGATGGGGACAGAGGATGGAGATGATGGGGACATTGGTAATGACATGTGGCGTGTTGGTGGAAGTAGTTCTTGTCTCGGTGACCTTCATTAATAAGTAAGTTCTCTATAATGATCTCTGGGTACGGCGGCTCCGGTGATGATTCTCCATCCTGACATCTCTGAGGACTGAGATCCGGATTTCTATATTCCCGATCAATCTAAGTATTCCTTATCCGGAGTACGACGTGTGACTTAGAGATCCCCAACCGATCAATCACTAATATGGATCAATAAACATCAGTAAACACACAGCCAATTGATTATGTTATCCAATCAATACTGAAAAAAATCACTGAAACATTCATTCTGTCTAATTATCCATCCTTCATCCCTTCCTTCTTTCTATCCATCCATCTATAACTTATCTATCTATTCATCATTCCTTTCTGCTTTCCTTCCTTCCTTCCATTCATCCATCTATAATGTATCTATGCATCCTTCCTTCTTTCCATCCATTGTCTCTATCTATCTATCTATCTATCTATCTATCTATCTATCTATCTATCTATCTATCTATCTACCTATCATCTATCTATCTATCTATCTATATATTTATCTATCTATCTATCTACCTATCATCTATCTATCTATCTATCTACCTATCATCTATCTATCTATCTATCCATCTATCTATCTATCTATCTACCTATCATCTATCTATCTATCTACCTATCATCTATCTATCTATCTACCTATCATCTATCTATCTATCTATCTATCTATCTATCTATCTATCTATCTATCCATCTATCTATCTATCTACCTATCATCTATCTATCTATCTATCTATCTATCTATCTATCTATCTACCTATCATCTATCTATCTATCTATCTATCTATCTATCTATCTATCTATCTATCTACCTATCATCTATCTATCTATCTATTTATCCTTCCTTCATTCCTCCCATCCATAATGTATCCATCGATTCTTCCTTCATTTCATCCATCCATCCTTTTTTCTTTCCTTCCATCTATCCATCCATCCTTCCTTCCTTCTTTCCATCCATCCATTCATCTTTCCCTCCTTTCTACCTTCCTTCCTTCCTCCCATCCATAATGTATCCATCCATCCTTCCTTCATTTCATCCATCCATCCTTTTTACTTTCCATCCATCTATCCATCCATACTTCCTTCCTTCTTTCTATCCATCCATGCATCCTTTCTTCCTTCCTTTCTTTCTTCCTTTCTTTCTTCCTCCCATCCATAATGTATCTATCGATCCTTCCTTCATTCCATCCATCCTTTTTTCTTTCCTTCCATCTATCCATCCATCCTTCCTTCCTTTCTTCCTTCCTCCCATCCTTCCTTCCTCCCATCCCTAATGAATCCATTTATCCTTCCTTAATTTCATCCATCCATCCTTTTTACTTTCCATCCATCCATCCTTCCTTCCATCCATAATGTATCTATCGATCCTTCCTTCATTCCATCCATCCTTTTTTTTTCTTTCCTTCCATCTATCCATCCATCCTTCCTTCCTTCTTTCTATCCATCCATCCTTCCTTCCTCCCATCCATAATGTATCTATCGATCCTTCCTTCATTCCATCCCTCCTTTTTTCTTTCCTTCCATCTATCCATGCATCCTTCCTTCCTGTCTTTCTTCCTTCCTTCCTCCCATCCCTAATGTATCTATCCATCCTTCCTTCATTTCATCCATCCATCCTTTTTACTTTCCATCCATCTATCCATCCATCCTTCCTTTTTTCCTCCCATCCATAATGTATCTATCGATCCTTCCTTCATTCCATCCATCCTTTTTTCTTTCCTTCCATCTATCCATCCATCCTTCCTTCCTTCTTTCTATCCATCCATCCTTCCTTCCTTCCTTCCTTCCTCCCATCCATAATGTATCTATCGATCCTTCCTTCATTCCATCCCTCCATTTTTCTTTCCTTCCATCCATGCATCCTTCCTTCCTTCCTTCTTTCTTCCTTCCTTCCACCCATCCCTAATGTATCTATCCATCCTTCCTTCATTTCATCCATCCACCCTTTTTACTTTCCATCCATCTATCCCTCCATCCTTCCTTTCTTCCTCCCATCCATAATGTATCTATCGATCCTTCCTTCATTCCATCCATCCTTTTTTTTTCCCTTCCATCTATCCATCCATCCTTCCTTTCTTTCCTTCCTTCCTTCCATCCATCCATCCTTCTTTTCTTCCATCCATCTTTCCCTCTTTCCTTCCATCCATCTATCCATCCATCTTTCCTTTTTTCCATCTGTCTGTCCATCCATCCTTCCTTTCTTTCTTCATTCCTTCCTTCCTTATTTTCTCTATCTTATCCACCCCACCCCCCCCCCCCACATGAAAGTCGCAGAGTACCCGAGTCTTGTTGCTGCCCATGTGCGCCCCCTTGTGGTTGCTAGGTAGACTTAACTAATAAAGTGCACCCTGAAGGTGCAGAGAATCCGGATCTCACCCCCACACATAACAATCCGATTGTCCAATCTCCTTTAAATCTCTCACCAAGTACTCAGTGGAAGGGCCGGCCGGACTGATGGGAAGCGGATAGCGTAGCTCAGTCCTCACATTACATGGCAGATCGAACGTTGGTTGTACTGAGATTGTATGGTCAGATTGCACCGTGTATGGTGAGCCTGAAACCGAAAACTCCAAATCTGCTGAGGGAAAAAAATGACCTCCAGACCAGTCATGACTTCTAAATAGTTCACAAAGATTTCTGCCCATTGTTACCTGCTTCTGTTGTGTAGATACTGGCCAATCCCAGTGGCAGAACCTCGAGGGGGGGGGGGTATACTGGGGGTATATATGCTGTGATAAGGAACTTGGCCTCCTCAGCACCTCTGGTGGTGAATTTGGGTCACGCTTGTCCCGGTGCAAAGAACCCAACAACATTGCCAGGGATGCCGTTCCCCGTTTCACTGCTGTGGGAGGGGCTTCCCTCTCACTTCCTGTCTCTGTGACACCCCGGTCACGCCCAGAAATGGAAGGTGTCACCAGGACATCCTGTAAGATTAGTAAAAAAATAAAACACTATGTAACAATTTCCCCTTTCCTTTTCTTGCTAACGGCCGACGTTCACATCTCCGCCACGCGTGGCCTGAAGACCCAAACAAGTGCTGGAGCTTTTCTTTTTGTAGTTTGAATGTCGGGTGTTTTTGAAGCGTCTTTTGTTCCATAGAAATTCATGGAGACGCTCGATTGGTGCGTTTTTTTAAGCATTTTAGCGCATTTTGTCCGGCATTTTTCTGCTCAAATGCAATAATTACATTAAAAAACCCAAATATTAACCCCCATCCCTAATCCCAACCCTAATATTGACCTCAAACCTTAATCCTAACCCCTAATTCTAACCCCTAACATTAACCCCTATCCCTAACCTTTAACCCTAATATTCACCCCTATTCCTAATCCTAACCCTAATATTGACCTCAAACCTTAATCCTAACCCCAACCCCTAATTTTAACCCCTAATCCTAACCCTAATATTGCCCCGCTCCCCCTAATCCTGACCCTGAATTCTAACCCCTAACATTAACCCCTATCCCTAATATTGGCATTTAACCCTAATCCTAACCCCCTAACCCTAAAAACGACCCCTAACCCTAACATTAACCCCTATGTCTAATCCTTACCCTAATATTGACCTCTAACCCTAATCCTAACCCCTAACCCCATGAACCCTTAAACCCTATCCCTAATCCTAACCTCTAACCCTAATATTGACCTCTAACCCTAATCCTAACCCCAACCCCGAATATTGTCCCCTAACCCTAATACTGACCCCTCACCCTAATCCTAACCCCAAATTCTAACCCCTAACATTAACTCCTATCCCTAATATTGACATTTAACCCTAATCCTAGCCCCTAACCCTAATAATTACCCCTAATCCTAACCCTAATATTGACCCCTAACATTAACACCTATCCCTAACCCTAATATTGATCCCTCACCCTAATCCTAACCCCGAATTCTAACCCCTAACATTAACCCCTATCCGTAACCTCTAACCCTAATATTGACATTTAACCCCTAATCCTAACCCCTAACCCTAATACTGACCTCTAATCCTAACCCCCTAACCCAAATATTAACCCACTACCCCTAATCCTAACCCTAATATTGACCTCGAACCTTAATCCTAACCCCTAATTCTAACCCCTAACATTAACCCCTATCCCTAACCTTTAACCCTAATATTCACCCCTACTCCTAAGCCTAACCCTAATATTGACCTCAAACCTTAATCCTAACCCCAACCCCTAATTTTAACCCCTAATCCTAACCCTAATATTGACCCCTCCCCCTAATCCTAACCCTGAATTCTAACCCCTAACATTAACCCCTATCCCTAATATTGGCATTTAACCCTAATCCTAGCCCCTAACCCTAATAATTACGCATAATCCTAACCCTAATATTGACCCCTAACATTAACACCAATCCCTAACCCTAATATTGATCCCTCACCCTAATCCTAACCCAGAATTCTAACCCCTAACATTAACCCCTATCCCACCCCTAACCCTAACATTGACATTTAACCCATAATCCTAAACCCTAATACTGACCTCTAATCCTAACCCCCTAACCCTAATATTGACCCCTAACCCTAACATGAACCCTTAACCCCAATATTAACCCCTATCACTAATCCTAACCCCTAACCCTAATATTGACCCAACCCCTAATATTAGCCACTAATCCTAACCCTAATATTGTCCCCTAACCCTAATCCTAACCCCCAAATTCGAACCCCTAACATTAACCCCTAACCCTAATATTGAGCCCTCACCCTAATCATAACCCTTAATTCCAACCCCTAACATTAACCTCTATCCCTAACCTCTAACCCTAATATTGACATTTAACCCCTAACCCTAATACTGACCTCTAATCCTAACCCCTAACCCTAATACTGACCTCTAATCCTAACCCCTAACCCTAATACTGACCCCTATCCCTAACCCCTAACCCTTATATTGACCACTACCCCTAATATTAGCCCTTAATCCTAACCCTAATGATGACCCCTCACCCTAATCCTAACCCCTATCCCTAACCTCTAACCCTAATATTGACCCCTGGCTCTAATATTGACCCCCCCAATCCTAATATTAACCCCTAACCTTACAAAACAAATACATAAAATTAAGTAATAAATAAAATAAATAAATGAACCCCTTAACCATAACCCACAACCCCTGACCCTTACCCCCTTTTAAAAAAAAAAATAATAACAATATTAAATAAATAATAAATAAAAGTGTATGAAAAAGCTGAAATCCCTAGCAACAAATGATGAAACTGATTTTAAAAAACGTCTTAAAAACGCCGTACAAAAACGCTCAAAACGCGCATTCAAACGCCCATAAAAGGCCAGAAAAAAACCACTCCAAAAACGTGACGCTCAGGTGTGAATGCAGCCTTAGGCCCCGTTCACATCTCTGTTTTTTTTTTACGATCGCGTTGCAAAGAACGCGCGTTTTGCTGCGTGTTTCGGAAACGAGCTGCGGACTCGCATTGTTATTATATGTTAGCGGAACCCCAAGAGCCGCTAGCGGGCGTGGGCTTGCCTATTTTTTTGGCCGCAACTAAAAAAAACACGCGGCAAGCGCACCAAAAAGCGCGGTTAACAAAAAAAAGTGCCACGCTTCACTCCAAAAAAAAGTACAAAAGCTTCTTTGGGGGCGTTTGCCACACACAGGGCTGCCCTGCACAAAAGCCACTCTGTGCGCCATCTCACCGCTCGCTCGCGCCCACGCTCAACCCGCCCCCCACCGCAAGAGCCCTTTGACCCCCAATCAGCCTCTAACTGGCAGCTGACATGCCGTCCTCCTCCCGGGGGGGATGAAGTACAGCCGGCCATCGAGATTAATAACCCGCCGATTGCCCCCCCGACAATCCAATTTAAAGAGCGCCGCGGCCTGATTGATGCCGCAGACGGCGGCGCTCGTCTCTCATGTCGACTTAACGAGGTCCCCGCTGCCTTAACGCTTTCCGTCCGGGTCAGGTCCGGGAGAGCGACGCCGACTCGAATGACAAATGCGCCTTCAGAGCTCGCAAGTTAATTAAGCTAATTGTATCTCCTGCCTAACGAGGTCAGCGGCTGCCCTGGCGTGACGGCGGCGATGGGTTTTTTTTTTTTTTTCCATCAAAGCGATCGTTTTATCTGACGCCTCCATCTAAATGGGCCAAAAAAACGGATACGGCGAGCGGGGAAAAGGATCGCGTGATGAGTATCGGTCAATCTGTCCGCAAAATCGAGAATAAAGCGAATGTTTTTCATCGGTAAAAGGGTTAAAACTGAACTCCGGGCAGATATAAAAGATCCGTCATCATTAATTCATTTCAAATACAAAGCTTCCTGTAGTCTCTGTACAGCAGAACTCAGACTGGGGGAGGGAGAAGCAGCGCAAAGGAACCAATCAGTTCTTGTGCTCAGAAAATGCATGATGATAGGAGGAGAGAGCAAAGAGAGGAGCGCATCACTGTACTGCTTCTCCACTGTTCACACCATACTGAGGACATCTAGTGGCAGAAAATAAGTACTGTGGGGGGATCCCTAGATTGGAGAAGAGAGAGAGAAGAAAGAAAAGAGGAGAGAACAGAGGGAGAGAAAGAAGACAGAATAGAGAGGAATAGAGGGATCAAGGATAGATAAAGAGAAAAATAGAGAGAAAGAAAGAAAAAGAAGAGAGGGGAAAACAGAGGCAGAGAAATAGATCGACCAATAGACAGACAGAAAGAAGGGAAATAGAGAGAAGAGAGAAAGAGAGAGAGAGAGGATAAAACAGAGGGAGAGAAATAGAGGGACCAAGGATAGAAAGAGAGAAAAATAGAGAGGGAGAAGATAGAATAGAGGGAGAGAAATAGAAAAAAAAAAAAAAAAAAAAAAAAAAAAAAAAGAAGAAAAGGCAAAAAAAAAAAAAAAAAAAAAAAAAAAAAAAAAAAAAAAAAAAAAAAAAAAAAAAAAAAAAAGAAAAAAAAAAAATAAAAAAAAAAAAAAAAAAAAAAAAAAAAAAAAAAAAAAAAAAAAAAAAAAAAAAAAAAAAAAAAAAAAAAAAAAAAAAAAAAAAAAAAAAAAAAAAAAAAAAAAAAAAAAAAAAAAAAAAAAAAAAAAAAAAAAAAAAAAAAAAAGAAAAAAAAAAAAAAAAAAAAAAAAAAAAAATAAAAAAAAAAAAAAAAAAAAAAAAAAAAAAAAAAAAAAAAAAAAAAAAAAAAAAAAAAAAAAAAAAAAAAAAAAAAAAAAAAAAAAAAAAAAAAAAAAAAAAAAAAAGAAAAAAAAAAAAAAAAAAAAAAAAAAAAAAAAAAAAAAAAAAAAAAAAAAAAAAAAAAAAAAAAAAAAAAAAAGAAAAAAAAAAAAAAAAAAAAAAAAAAAAAAAAGAAAAAAAAAAAAAAAAAAAAAAAAAAAAAAAAAAAAAAAAAAAAAAAAAAAAAAAAAAAAAAAAAAAAAAAAAAAAAAAAAAAAAAAAAAAAAAAAAAAAAAAAAAAAAAAAAAAGAAAAAAAAAAAAAAAAAAAAAAAAAAAAAAGAAAAAAAAAAAAAAAAAAAAAAAAAAAAAAAAAAAAATAAAAAAAAAAAAAAAAAAAAAAAAAAAAAAAAAAAAAAAAAAAAAAAAAAAAAAAAAAAAAAAAAAAAAGAAAAAAAACAAAAAAAAAAAAAAAAAAAAAAAAAAAAAAAAAAAAAAAAAAAACAGAAAAAAAAAAAAAAAAAGAAAAAAAAAAAAAAAAAAAAAAAGAAAAAAAAAAAAAAAGAAAAAAAAAAAAGGGGTGAAAAAAAAGAAAAAAAAGTAAAAAATAAAAAAAGAAAGAAAAAAAGGATAGAAAGAGAAAAGTAGAGAGGAAATAGAGAGAATAGTGGGAGAGAAATAGAGGGACAAATAATAGAGAGGGAAAGAAGGAAAGAAATAAAGAAAGAGAGAAAGAAGAGAGGAGAAAATAGGCAGAAAGAATGGAAAGAGAAAATAGAGAGAGAAAAAAAGAGAGAGAGATAAAAGATAGAACAGAGGGAGAGAAATAGAAGGACAAATAATAGAGAGGGGGGAAAAGAAAGAGAGAAAGAAGAGAGGAGAAAATAGGCAGACAGGAGGGAAAGAGAGAACAGAGAGAGAAAGAAAGAGAGAAAGGGTAGAAAGAAAGAAAGGGTAGAAATAGAGAAAAGTAGAGAGGGAGAACATAGAATAGAGGGATAAATAATAGAGAGGGAAAGAAGGAAAGAAATAAAGAAAGAGAGAAAGAAGAGAGGTGAAAATAGGCAGAAAGAATGGAAAGAGAGAATAGAGAGAGAAAGAAGAGAGAGAGAGATAAAAGAATAGAGGGAGAGAAATAGAAGGACAAATAATAGAGAGGGAAGAAAGAGAAAGAAGAGAGGAGAGGAGAAAATAGGCAGAAAGGAGGGAAAGAGAGAAAGAAAGAAAGAAAGAGAGAAAGGGTAGAAAGAACGGGTAGAAAGGGCAGAAAGAAAGAAAGGGTAGAAATAGAGAAAGAAAGAAAGAGAGAAAGAAAGGATAGAAAGAGAGAAAAGTAGAGAGGGAATGGATGGAATAGAGGGAAAGAAAGAGAGAAAGAAGAGAGGATAAAATAGGCAGAAAGAATGGAAAGAGAGAATAGAGAGAGAAAGAAGAGAGAGGGAGAAGATAGAACAGAGGGAGAGAAATAGAAGGACAAATAATAGAGAGGGGAAAAAAGAAAGAGAGAAAAAAGAGGAGAAAACAGGCAGAAAGAAGGGAAAGAGAGAAAGAAGGGAGAGAGATCATGTGATGAGAATCGGTCAACCTGCCCGAAAAATCAAGAATAAAGCGAACATTTTTCTGTTTTGAAAGGATCGGTAAATGGTTGAAGCTGAACTCCGGCCAGATATAAAAGATCTGTAATCATTAATTAATTTAAAATAAAAACCTTCCTGCAGTCTCTGTACAGCGGAACTCGGACTGGGGGAGGGAGAAGCAGCACAAAGGAACCAATCGTTTTGATGTGCTGAGCATGATGATAGGAGGAGAGAGCAAAGAGATGAGCTCATCACTCTGCTGCTTCTCCTTTCACTGTTCACACCAGACTGAAGACATCTAGTGGCAGAAAATAAGTACTGCGGGGGATCTCTAGATTGAAGAATAGGGAGAAAGAAAGAGTAGAGGGGAGAGAGAGAAATAGAGGGAGAACAAGATAAAAAATATTCAGAGCTCACTAGACTGGAGTGTTCTCCCAAGATTTTACATAAGTAATGTACTATCATCCCAGATTAATATGCAATAAAAAAGTTATTGGAGATTTGGGACTGTCTATGGTACATACACAAAAGAGAGTAATTTCATGAGGATATGATAAAATTGCTTGTTTTATTAACATAAAAAATATAAAGAAAAGGAGAAATACATACAATGTTAGACTCCATGTACATCAGTATATGAATCATAGGGTTCAGAGGTATTACATACAATTCCTAGTGGAACACCTATATTGTCATACATTCAAAGTACACAGGTCATAATACTTGTCCAATCGCTCGACATGTTTCGCCTATAGAGGCTTCATCAGGAGACAAGGATAAGATATATTTGCAGATGGACGAGGATTTTTTAGAGAAATTTTTCGTGTTCTATGGTATGTATACAAAACAATATATTGGTTAGTATATATAAAACAGTTGATAATCGTTAAAACATTGTATATGCTGCATAGAATGTGCAATGACAGGGATGTCTGGTGAAGTCAGTTTACACATGCATAGTCCCCTACCTCCAATGTTAT
This sequence comes from Lithobates sylvaticus, assembly GCA_028564925.1. NCBI lineage: Eukaryota > Metazoa > Chordata > Amphibia > Anura > Ranidae > Lithobates > Lithobates sylvaticus. The sequence goes on from CM053038.1 coordinate 31,254,853, forward strand.
AGGGATCATACGCATGGTCAGGCTTCTGAATAAAGATGCCGATGGTTGCACTGGAGCACCCCCCAAAAGAGGAACCCGCACAGGGACGTACCCAGCGAGCACCACCAGAAATCGTGGCTAGGGAGTTGTAGGGGGAGAGAGAAGTCCTATTCCTTCATCCAATGGAGTGTTTATAGGGCCTGTGGAGTACAAATGTACTTATTAACCACAATTAATAACATAAGCCATAATCATTCGTACGGTAGGAAAGTAGTGTGACCATGCCCAGTGTCAGTTGTCAAGCTTTACCTACCTCAACGAAAATTTGTAAAGATCTATACTTATGAGAGGCTCGGGTCGGTCAGCCCCCCAAACAAAGAGAACCGAATGGGGGGAAGCGGATGGGAACTGCTGGGTCTTTGTTTTAAATATTTATCCACTGAGTCAGGACAATTTCTGAAAAATAGCAAGGCAAAAGAAAAGAGACCCCAGTAAAAGTGCATGGGAACCATATCCAATACATTTCATGGAACCCCAAAAGATAGAGGGGTTATAATCCCCTACCTTATCATAAAGTATATATGGCATCAGAGCGTATCATGTTTGATGGCTGGTCAACCCATATACTGCCCCTCAAGTGGGGCTAGGTAAGGCATCCAAAGCCTATGAAAAAGACATTAAAGATAATTACAGTGGTTTCATATAGTCAAGTTTGTGGTGGGCAAAAATGTCCATCAGTCAAAGAGGTTTAGTTGAATCAATTTACCTATTTTGAATCGTTCCCAGAGCGTCCCGTCCCTGGGAACGATTCAAAATAGGTAAATTGATTCAACTAAACCTCTTTGACTGATGGACATTTTTGCCCACCACAAACTTGACTATATGAAACCACTGTAATTATCTTTAATGTCTTTTTCATAGGCTTTGGATGCCTTACCTAGCCCCACTTGAGGGGCAGTATATGGGTTGACCAGCCATCAAACATGATACGCTCTGATGCCATATATACTTTATGATAAGGTAGGGGATTATAACCCCTCTATCTTTTGGGGTTCCATGAAATGTATTGGATATGGTTCCCATGCACTTTTACTGGGGTCTCTTTTCTTTTGCCTTGCTATTTTTCAGAAATTGTCCTGACTCAGTGGATAAATATTTAAAACAAAGACCCAGCAGTTCCCATCCGCTTCCCCCCATTCGGTTCTCTTTGTTTGGGGGGCTGACCGACCCGAGCCTCTCATAAGTATAGATCTTTACAAATTTTCGTTGAGGTAGGTAAAGCTTGACAACTGACACTGGGCATGGTCACACTACTTTCCTACCGTACGAATGATTATGGCTTATGTTATTAATTGTGGTTAATAAGTACATTTGTACTCCACAGGCCCTATAAACACTCCATTGGATGAAGGAATAGGACTTCTCTCTCCCCCTACAACTCCCTAGCCACGATTTCTGGTGGTGCTCGCTGGGTACGTCCCTGTGCGGGTTCCTCTTTTGGGGGGTGCTCCAGTGCAACCATCGGCATCTTTATTCAGAAGCCTGACCATGCGTATGATCCCTATAACATTGGAGGTAGGGGACTATGCATGTGTAAACTGACTTCACCAGACATCCCTGTCATTGCACATTCTATGCAGCATATACAATGTTTTAACGATTATCAACTGTTTTATATATACTAACCAATATATTGTTTTGTATACATACCATAGAACACGAAAAATTTCTCTAAAAAATCCTCGTCCATCTGCAAATATATCTTATCCTTGTCTCCTGATGAAGCCTCTATAGGCGAAACATGTCGAGCGATTGGACAAGTATTATGACCTGTGTACTTTGAATGTATGACAATATAGGTGTTCCACTAGGAATTGTATGTAATACCTCTGAACCCTATGATTCATATACTGATGTACATGGAGTCTAACATTGTATGTATTTCTCCTTTTCTTTATATTTTTTATGTTAATAAAACAAGCAATTTTATCATATCCTCATGAAATTACTCTCTTTTGTGTATGTACCATAGACAGTCCCAAATCTCCAATAACTTTTTTATTGCAAGATAAAAAATAGGCAGAGAGATAAAATAGAGAAAAGAGAGAGAGGGGGAGGGAGAGAGGGAGAGGGGAGGAGGGGAGAGAAAGGGGGGAGAGTGAGAGAGGGTGGGGGAGAGAGAGAGCGAGAGAGAGGAGGAGGGGGAGAGAGAGGGGGAGAGAGAGGAGGAGAGGGAGAGAGAGAGAGAGAGAGAGAGAGGCATCTAGAGAGAGCGAGAGAGAGAGAGGGAGCGATAGAGCTAAGCGAGTGAGTAAATAGAGGGAGAGCAAGTCAAAGGAGAAGCGAGAAGGGGGTGAGAGGAGGAGGAGGAGAGAGAGAGAGAGAGGGGGAGGAGAGAGAGAATAGAAAGAGAAGAGAAGCGAGAGAATAGAAGGGGGGGGGAGAGAGAGAGGGGGAGGAGAGAGAGAGAATAGAAAGAGAGAGAGAGAGAGGGGGGGAGGGGAGAGAGGGGGGAGGAGAGAGAGAGAGGGGAGAGAGAGAGAGAAGAGAGAGAGAGAGAGAGAGAGAGAGAGAATAGAAAGAGAGAGAGAGAGAGGGGAGGAGAGAGAGAGAGGAGAGAGAGAGAGAGAGAGGGAGAAAGAGAGAGAATAGAAAGAGAAGAGAGAGAGAGGGGAGGAGAGAGAGAGAGAGAGAAAAGAGAGAGAGAAAAAAAGAGAGGGAAGAGAGAGAGAGAGAGAGAGAGAGGGAGAGAAATAATAGGGATAAAGACAAAAGAGAGTAGAGAAAGAAAGGTAAAAGAAAGGGAGAGAGTGAATAGAGAGAAAGAATAGAAAGAGAGAATAGAAAGAAAGAGAGAGCAAATAGAGAAAGAGAGAGAGAACAAGAAATAATAGAGAGAGAGAGAAGGAATAGAAAGAGAGAAAGAATTGATAGAGAATAAAAAGAAAGAGGGAGGGAGCATAGAGGGAGAAATGAAATAAAGAGAGAGAAGAGAAAGAAGAAAGAGTGCAAGGAAGAGAGTGAGACATCTCCAGGTGATCTCGTAGTCGTATCTCCTGGACATGAGAGTCCCATCTATATAGACAGATAGAGATCTCTGTCCCCTCTGTAGAGACATCTCCTGCTGGTGGTGGGGGAGGTAGAGACTCTGTACAGACAGAGCTGGAAGACATAGAAAAGTGACGACAGAAAAAGACTGAGTAGCCCATTTATTTTTATTTGGTTTTTGTTTTGGTTTTTGTTTTGTTTTTTTCTGTTACTTTTATTGTCTGTCTATAGATCTATGTGTGCCCCCAGCATGTTTGAAGCCATTTACTGTTGATTGTCTCACTACCTCTGCTGGTAGTTTATTCCAAGCATCAACTACCCTTTCAGTAACATAATACTTTCTAATATTGGTTTTGAACTTTCCTCCAGTTTGAGGTCCTGTCCCCGTGTTCTTCATATTGAAAAAAACTTCCCTCCTGAACCTTATTCACCCCCTGGAGGTATTAAAGGCTTCAATCATGCCTCCCATTTCCCTTCTTTCCTCCAGACTGAAGTCGCTCTCGATATGTTTTACCCCCCCCCCCCCCCCACACCTTCCACCATGTTTGTTCCCCCATCTCTGGTTCTATCTTATCAATATCTTTCTGTAATTGAGGTCTCCAGAGCTGGACTCTAAATGAGGTCTCCAGAGCCGGACGCAGCACTCTAAATGAGGTCTCACTAAAGATCTCTATGGAGGAATTCGGACCTTTTTCCCTCCCGAAGAGAATAGAGGGACCTCTCTTTCTGGTAATGAGAGGGTCCGGCACTCTCCAGAAGATACAGTCCCTGTCCTCTCACAGACGTGACACCCCACGCCTCTCATAGGGCAGAGCTCCTGTGGAATTCTCAGAAATGGAGCTGGGCAGTCTAAACAGATTTCACGAGATGCACTCTTCAGCCTTTTTCCAGAGAGAGACAAACAAGCGTCCGCCTTCCATTGAACCATGGAGGAAATGGACTTCCTTCCCCTGGGAGAGCCTGTTTTGTACTGAGCCCTGGCGGAGTGTGAATTGTAATCACACAAATATCTGTTTTTTCTGAGCTGCCAGTCCGGCTATTGTTCGCCTCTCTCAAAGCTGACAGCCTGGAGACCCCGTTCCTCACTCTCCGACCCGTCTTCTGGGGACCGCTGGAGTACGGCTTACCAAGGGAGTCCTCCAAACCTCCAGGCAGGAGCACCTCATGAGCAGCTGAAGACCATCACCAAGACCACAGGAGACCATTGACACTGGGTCGCCGTTGGCTGGGTCTCCTTGGTCAAGAGCCAACGGAGAGCCCATAAGTCTTGCCACACCCTTCCAAACCCCTCCGAAGACCCACGAAGAGCTCAAAATACGCCCCGTGTGGGAAATCCTGGGTTTACCCCTCGTTTGGACGACCAGGCTGGGACAGCCGCCTTCTTCGAGAGCTCCTGACCCCACCTCAAAAATAAACCGAGAGACGCTGGCAGCGGTGGGGCCCTCAGAGGCGGAGATCGGTCACTGGATCCTGGGGACCCCCGGATAGTGCCGACCAGTGACTTGGGGCCCCAGCGGCCCTTGGCCTTGTGGAAACGTTCATTTTTTTTTCGCCTGGCAGCCGCGGCCATGGCCAAGTGGTTTAAGGAGCTCCCGTTGTCACTGAAGAATGTCTCAGACAGAGCCAAGCCTGGGCTCCCAGGGGCCAAAACCCTCCCCAAACTCGGAGGCTCTCATAAGAACTCCAGCCCCGAGTCCTCTGGTTCTTCGGTGAAGAACCGCAAGAACTCATCATCGGACGGACAGGGCAAAAGCGTGAAGGAGAGCCGCCTGTCCAGGGAAAGTCTCCAGAGCCTCCTGGCGGGCAAAAGCCGGAAAAACTCCAGGGACGAGATTGGCGCTCTACGGGCCGCCAAGGGCCACAACACCTACATCAACCGCTTAATTAAGGTGGACCCCAGCCTGCAGGAGAAGGATGGGAGGAGTTTCCAAGAGGTCAACGAGCAGGGCCAAGAGCCGGAGAAGGGGATCAAAGAGGAAAAAGTAAGTATATGGTTTTGAGGAGCAAGAGGACCTGTTGAGGTCATCTTCACGATCTGGCTTTAATGGGAGTGTTTTCCAAGCTTAGAAATACATACTTCTTGGTGTTGTGTATATAGCGTTGGGGGCAGCAGCCATATATATAGAACGGCCCCCCCTAGTGGTCAGACCGAGTTTACTTTTGAGGGAGGGGCCTAATATTTATATTTTTCTATTGGGTATCAAATTCTGGTCCAGAGGGCCCCCAGAATTAAAGGTCGACCCGTCATGTGACCCTTGAAGCCGCCATCTTGTGTTTTTCACGGTTTTTTTTTTCCCCCCGCGACCGTATCATTTACCTCTTTTCTGTTCTCCACCAGATCATCATCATAGAGGACTACGTCGACCCTTACGACGCCAAGCGCACCAAAGTCCAGCGCGACGCGGAGAGGGTCGGAGAAAACGACGGCTACATGGAACCGTACGACGCACAGCAGATGATAACTGGTGAGTGTGGACCGCCTGCGTTCCTGTTCCCGCCATTTTGTCTCTCTCTCTTCTTTTTTTTGCGCAATTTGGCCTTTGCTGCCTATGTGACAGCCGCCATCCCCATCGTCTCCCCCTTTTCCCGGGATGCCGAGTTCCATCAGCAGAGGAAAATAATCAGGATTTCAGGAAGGAAAGCTTCCTGGACTCGTATTAACCCCTTGGTGGCCGCAGCCTACTGGGCTATTGTCGAAGCGCTGTACCAATGTAACGCTGATTCCCATATCGTACTGGGGGTGGGGTGGGGTGGGGGGGGGGCGCAAGGTTGAGGTTGAAGTTCGTGACCTTCCAGTTGGAGCTGTGACTATGTGCCCTGTTCCCAAACTGCGTTCCTTATCTCACGCTGCAGCAGGAAACGCAAGTTCCTGTCCCCCCCCCCCCTCCCCTCCATTTTCTATCTGGGAATGGACTCACCAGGCTGAGGGACATTTAGTTGAGGTTCCATTTCTCAGCCGCGCCGTCCCTGACGCAGGACGAAATAAAGGCAGCCAAGTCCTTCCCGTTTTTTTTTGGGCTATGGCGGCATGCTGGGTCTTCTAGTCCCCTTAAAAATTGGTTTTGCGTTGTTGGGGTTAGACTCATCCCCATCAAGCCCTACCTGTCCTAAGATAAGACCATGATCTGTGTTGGGGGCCGCAATCGTTATCTGCTTCAATCGCTATTTTGGGGACTTTTTTCTGTCCCCTCCCCCCCGGCACATGACCATTGGGCTTTTTTGTTATTATGTTTTTTTTTAAATAAAAAATGATGACATCATCACTCGGTGCTCTCACTTGGTGTGTATCAATAACCGATCGCATGCGTCACTATTCAAAAGTCATCTTCCGTTAGATCAGAAATTGCGTTTGATCCAATACCCGTCTCTATGAGACCTCCCTGATTATTGATACTTTGTATCTAGTCATAAAATGATTGGGAACAAAGCGTCCGTAGCCACCAATCAGAAACTGCATTTGATCCAATTATTATCGGGGTCCTCCATTGAGATCTCCCTGACTATTGATACTTTGTATCCAGTTATCAAACGGTTGGATGCTAATCCACCAATTGGGGTTCTCCATGAGATTTCCCCTTATTATTGATACTTTGTATCCAGTTATCAAATGGCTGGATGCCAATCCACCAATCAGAAACTGCATTTGATCCAATAATCATTGGGGTCCTCCAAAACCCATTGAGGGTCCTTCATGAGATTTCCCCTTATTTTTGATACTTTGTATTTTGTTATCAAATGTTTGGTTACAAAGTATCAGAAGCCACCAAGCAGAAATTGCCTTTGATCCAATACCCATTGGGGTCCTCCATGAGATTTCCCCTGATTAAAGATCAGAAATTATGTTTGATCCAATACCCATTGGGGTCCTCCATGAGACCTCCCCTGATTATTGATACTTTGTATCCAGTTATCAAATGGTTGGATACAAAGTATCAATAGCCACCAATCAGAAATTGTGTTTGATCCAATACCCATTGGAGTCCTCAATTGAGATCTCCCTGATTATTGATACTTTGTATCCAGTTATCAAATGGTTGGATACAAAGTATCAGAAGCCACCAATCATAAATTGCATTTGATCCAATACCCATTGGGGTCCTCCATGAGGTTTCCCTGATTATTGATATTTTTTATCCAGTCATGAAATGGTTGGATACAATGTATCAATAGCCACCAATCAGAAATTGCATTTGATCCAATACCCATTGGGGTCCTCCATGAGACCTCCCTGGATTATTGATACTTTGTATCCAGTTATCAAATGATAGGATACAAAGTATCTATAGCCACCAATCAGAAATTATGTTTGATCCAATACCCATTGGGGTCCTCCATGAGATTTCCCCTGATTAAAGATCAGAAATTATGTTTGATCCAATACCCATTGGGGTCCTCCATGAGACCTCCCCTGATTATTGATACTTTGTATCCAGTTATCAAATGGTTGGATACAAAGTATCAATAGCCACCAATCAGAAATTGTGTTTGATCCAATACCCTTTGGGGACCTCCATGACATTTCCTCTGATAATTGATCAGAAATGATGTGTGATCCAATACCCGTTGGGGTTCTCCATGAGATTTGCCCTGATTATTGATACTTTGTATCCAGTTATCAAATGGTTGGATACCAATCCACCAATCAGAAACTGCATTTGATCCAATAATCATTGGGGTCCTCCAAAACCCATTGAGGGTCCTTCGTGAGATTTCCCCTTATTTTTGATACTTTGTATTCTGTCATCAAATGTTTGGTTACAAAGTATCAGAAGCCACCAATCATAAATTGCATTTGATCCAATACCTATTGGGGTCCACCATGACATTTCCCCTGATAATTGATCGGAAATTATGTTTGATCCAATACCCATTGGGGGTCCTCCGTGAGATTTCCCTGATTATTGATACTTTGTATTCAGTCATGAAATAATTGGATACAAAGTATCAATAGCCACCAATCAGAAATTGTGTTTGATCCAATACCCATTGGGGTCCTCCATGAGACCTCCCCTGCTTATTGATCAGAAATTATGTTTGATCCAATACCCATTGGGGTCCTCCATGAGACCTCCCCTGCTTATTGATCAGAAATTATGTTTGATCCAATACCCATTGGGGTCCTCCATGAGATTTCCCCTGATTATTGATCCGAAATTATGTTTGATCCAATACCCATTGGGGTCCTCCATGATATTTCCCCTGATTATTGATCAGAAATTATATGCGATCCAAAACCCATTGGGGTCATTCGTGAGATTTCCCAGTATTTTTGATACTTTGTATTTTGTCATCAAATGTTTGGATACAAAGTATCAGAAGCCACCAAGCAGAAATTGCCTTTGATCCAAGAGACCTCCCCTGATTATTGATACTTTTTATCCAGTTATCAAATGGTTGGATACAAAGTATCAATAGCCACCAATCAGAAATTGCCTTTGATCCAATACCCATTGGGGGCCTCCATGACATTTCCCCTGATTATTGATAATTTGTATCCAGTCATCAAATGATTAGATACAACGTATCAATAGCCACCAATCAGAAATTGTGTTTTCTCCAATAACCTTTAGGGTCCTCCATGAGATTTCCCCTGATTATTGATCAGAAATTATGTATGATCCAATACCCGTTGGGGTTCTCTATGAGATTTCCCTGATTATTGATACTTTGTATCCAGTCATCAAATGCTAGGAACAGGGCCAGGACAAGGGGTGGGCAGGAGGGGCGGCTGCCCTGGGCACAATGGTTTACTGTAGGGATGGGGGCGGCTTCCTTCAGTTACAAGGCTGACAGGAGTAGTGACAGCGGCAGTGATTTTGACAAGCAATACACAGGATCCCTTAAGCTAGCTCATCATGAACGGGGGAGGGGGGTGCAGTTTGGCATCTTTGCCCTGAGCACTGGGTGGCCGTGTCCCGGCACTGGCTAGGAGAGATCTTTTGGAAGACGTTACAGGTGGGGTAGGGAGTTTGGGGATAAGAGAGTTTTGGGTGGAGGAACTTGACTGGCCTGCACAGAGTCCTGACCTGGAAGAATGGTCAAACATTCCCATAGACACCCTCCTAAACCTTGTGGACGGCCTTCCCAGAAGAGGTGAAGCTGTTATAGCTGCAAAGGGCGGGCCAACTCAATATTGAACCCTACGAACTAAGACTGGGATGCTATTGATGTTCATGTGCGTGTAAAGGCCGGTGTCCCAATACTTTTGGTAATGTAGTGTAGCTGTGAACCTAGGTTTAAATAGGAGCACCTGAAAATCGCACATAAACATGCGTTTTTTTTATTTTTTCAGGTGGGCTCATTGAAAGCCTATGGGGACCAAAAAATGTGCACTTCTGCCCCCTGCTGGTGTACTTTTTCCCAGCTCCAAGCGACCAATACTCGGGCGTGCGGCGGGCCTATTAAGTGCAATGGAATTCTTCATCTTGAGCATCGCCGTTCTTCGGGAATCGAGCAACTAAACGCTCGGGGCACGCGGCGCGCTCCTATTGAGTGCAATGGAATTTTTCATCTTCAGTGTCGCCGTTCTTCGGGAATCGAGCGACCAAACGCTCGGGGGGGCACGCCCCCGCAACACCCCCCCACCCCCCCGAGCGTTTGGTCGCTCGATTCCCGAAGAACGGCCATATTGAGTGCAATGGTATTCTTCATCTTGAGTGTCGCCGTTTTTCGGGAATTGAGCAACCAAACGCTCGGGGGCGTGCGGCGGGCCTATTGAGTGCAATGGAATTCTTCACCTTGAGCGTCGCCGTTCTTCGGGAATCGAGCGACCAAACGCTCGGTGGCGTGCGGCGGGCCTATTGAGTGCAGTGGAATTTTTCATCTTGAGCGTCGCCGTTCTTCGGGAATCGAGCGACCAAACGATCGGGGTGCACGGCGGGCCTATTGAGTGCAATGGAATTCTTCATCTTCAGCGTCGCCGTTCTTCGGGAATCGAGCGACAAAACGCTCAGGGGGCGTGCGGCGGGCCTATTGAGCGCAATGGAATTCTTCATCTTGAGCGTCGCCGTTCTTCGGGAATCGAGCGACCAAACGATCGGGGTGCACGGCGGGCCTATTGAGTGCAATGGAATTCTTCATCTTCAGCGTCGCCGTTCTTCGGGAATCGAGCGACAAAACGCTCAGGGGGCGTGCGGCGGGCCTATTGAGCGCAATGGAATTCTTCATCTCGAGCGTCGCCGTTCTTTGGGAATCGAGTGACCAATCGCTCGGGGGCGTGCGGCGGGCCTATTGAGTGCAATGGAATTCTTCACCTTGAGCGTCGCCGTTCTTCGGGAATCGAGCAACTAAACGCTCGGGGCACGCGGCGCGCTCCTATTGAGTGCAATGGAATTCTTCATCTTCAGCGTCGCCGCAACACCCCCCCCCCCCCCCGAGCGTTTGGTCGCTTGATTCCCGAAGAACGGCCATATTGAGTGCAATGGTATTCTTCATCTTGAGTGTCGCCGTTTTTCTGGAATTGAGCAACCAAACGCTCGGGGGCGTGCGGCGGGCCTATTGAGTGCAATGGAATTCTTCATCTTCAGCGTCGCCGTTCTTCGGGAATCGAGGGACAAAACGCTCAGGGGGCGCGCGGCGGGCCTATTGAGCGCAATGGAATTCTTCACCTTGAGCGTCGCCATTCTTTGGGAATTGAGCGACCAATCGCTCGGGGCGTGCGGCGGGCCTATTGAGTGCAATGGAATTCTTCACCTTGAGCGTCGCCGTTCTCCGGGAATCGAGCGACAAAACGCTCGGGGGGCGCGCGGCGGGCCTATTGAGTGCAATGGAATTCTTCATCTTGAGAGTCGCCGGTCTTCGGGAATCGAGTGACCAAACGCTCGGGGGGGAGCGGCGGGCCTATTGAGTGCAATGGAATTCTTCACCTTGAGCGTCGCCGTTCTCCGGGAATCGAGCGACAAAACGCTCGGGGGGCGCGCGGCGGGCCTATTGAGTGCAATGGAATTCTTCATCTCGAGCGTCGCCGTTCTTCGGGAATCGAGCGACCAAACGCTCGGGGGGGCGTGCGGCGGGCCTATTGAGTGCAATGGAATTCTTCATCTCGAGCGTCGCCGTTCTTCGGGAATCGAGCGACCAAACGCTCGGGGGGCGTGCGGCGGGCCTATTGAGTGCAATGGAATTCTTCATCTCGAGTGTCGCCGGTCTTCGGGAATCGAGCGACCAAACGCTCGGGGGGGGGGCGTGCGGCGGTCCTATTGAGTGCAATGGAATTCTTCATCTCGAGCGTCGCGTTTTTCTGGAATCGAGCGACCAAACGCTCGGGGGGCGTGCGGCGGGCCTATTGAGTGCAATGGAATTCTTCATCTCGAGCGTCGCCGCTCTTCGGGAATCGAGCGACCAAACGCTCGTCTGTGAATGGAGATTATAAAATGGAGTCCGGAGCTACTCCGGTGCGCTTTTTTTAGGGCAGCCTAAGTGATTGGGCGTCCGTAAAGCACGGCGCACGTTGACGCGTTTAACACGCCCCCAAAAAAAACGCACATCGGTGTAAATGGGGCCTGAACAGTCCGGGACGCTCGACGCTGCGAAGGAAACGATTGTAGGAATAATTTGTAGCGGGGGAATTGGTTGGGTGAAGATCTGAGATACGTTGTTGCAATTGTTGGACATTCGTGAACCGTCCTTCTCCAGACGCTACACGTTGATACAATCCCATCTTCTACGATCGGTAATGGAGTTCTATGGGGACTGGGATCTGCTCGGCGGTGGTCCCCTCCCCTCCCCCCCTATATGGGGTCCTGTCCAGGCCCCCCGTCCCCCTTCTTTCTCCGGCTCCTGGGTGTGACTTCCCGTGGTGGCTTCCTGGCTCTCGGCGCGGCTTCCTCTTCTGGACGGCTCGTTCCACCGACAGGAAGGACGCCTTGGCAGCCAACAGGATAGGCCCGGTTGCCATGGCGCCAGGAGAATGGGACAGCCAGGTGTCTGAGCAATGGGCCAGGGGCAGAGGAGGAGGAGGAGGGGGAGGGGAGGGGGGGGGGACATCCCCGTCCTCTGCTGATCCATCTCCGTTATGTACCTCCTTCCCACCAGATCCCCCACAATGAATGGTGACCAACTCTATGGAACGTCTCCAGGAGGTCCGCAATGGGGTCCTTCATATTTCCACCAGCAGGTGGGGTGATCCTGGCATTACTAGCTACCTTCTGAAAATGCCTGCTTTGTGGCTGGCATGCCGATCCCTTGGCTTCCTTCTGACGATTACCATTTTATGGCTTTCATGCCGATCCCTTGACTACCTACTGAAAATGCCAGTTTTATGGCTGTCCTGCTGATCCCTGAAAAATGTTGTATGGCTTTTACGCTGTTCCCCTGGCTTCCGTCTGAAATCCAACAGTTTAATGGCTGCCATGCTGATCCCTTGGCTTCCTTCCGAAAATGTCTGTTTTATGGCTGTCATGCTGATCCCTTGGCTTCCTTCCGAAAATGCTTGTTTTGTGGTTGTCATGCTGATCCCTTGGCTCCCGTCTGAAAATGACCATTATATGGCTGTCATGCTCATCCGCTGGCTTCTTTCTGACAGTAACCATTTTATAACTGTGATGCTGATCCCTTGGCTTCCTTCTGAACATTACCATTGTATGGCTTTCATGCTGATCCCTTGGCTTCCTTCTGTAAAGGTTTGTTTTGTGGCTGTCATGCTGATCCCTTGGCTTCCTTCTGAACATTACCATTTTATGGCTTTCATGCTGATCCCTTGGCTTCTTTCTGTAAAGGTTTATTTTATGGCTGTCATGCTGATTCCTTGGCTTTCCTCAGAAAATGTCTGTTTTGTGGCTGTCATGCTGATCCCCTGACTTCCTTCTGAAGATTCCAATTTTATGGCTGTCATGCTGATCCCTTGGCTTCCTTCTGTAAAAGTTTGCTTTGTGGCTTTCATGCCGATCCCTTGCCTTCCTTACGAAAATGCTTGTTTTGTGGTTGTCATGCTGATCCATTGGCTTCCGTCTGAAAATGACCATTATATGGCTGTCATGCTCATCCACTGGCTTCTTTCTGACAATAACCATTTTATAACTGTGATGCTGATCCCTTAGCTTCCTTCTGTAAAGGTTTGTTTTGTGGCTGTCATGCTGATCCCTTGGCTTTCCTTTGAAAATTACAGTTTTATGGTTGTCGTGCTGATCCCTTGGCTTCTTTCTGTAGAGGTTTGTTTTGTGACTGTGATGCCGATCCCTTGGCTTCCACTTGAACATTACCATTTTATGGCTGTCATGCTGATCCCTTGGCTTCCTTCTGTAAAGGTTCATTTTATGGCTGTCATGCTGATTCCTTGGCTTTCCTCTAAAAATGTCTGTTTTGTGGCTGTCACGCTGATCCCCTGGTTTCCTTCTGAACATTACCATTTTATGGCTTTCATGCTGATCCCTGGGCTTCTTTCAGTAGAGGTTTGTTTTGTGACTGTCATGCTGATTCCTTGGCTTTCCTCTGAAAATGTCTGTTTTGTGGCTGTTGTGCTGATCCTTTGGCTTTCCTCTGAAAAATTACAGTTTTATGGCTGTCATGCTGATCCCCTGACTTCCTTCTGAAGATTACTATTTTATGTCTTTCATGGGGATCCCTTGGCTTCCTGCTGAAAATTACAGTTGTATGGCTGTTGTGCTGATCCCCTGACTTCCTTCTGAAGGTTACCATTTTATGGCTTTCATGCTGATCCCTTGGCTTCTTTCAGTAGAGGTTGGTTTTGTGACTGTCATGCTGATTCCTTGGCTTTCCTCAGAAAATGTCTGTTTTGTGGCTGTCAAGCTGATCCCCTGACTTCCTTCTGAAGACTCCAATTTTATGGCTTTTATGCTGATCCCTTGACTACCAACTGAAAGTGCTAATTTTATGGCTGCCCGGCTGATCCCCTGACTTCCTTCTGAAGATTACCATTTCATGGCTTTCATGCTGATCCCCTGGCTTCTTTCTTTAAAGGTTTGTTTTGCGGCTGTCATGCTGATTCCTTGGCTTTCCTCAGAAAATGCCTGTTTTGTGACTGTCATGCTGATCCCCTGGTTTCCTTCTGAAAATGACAGTTTTATGGCTGCCGTGCTGATCCCCTGACTTCTTTCTGAAGATGACCACCTCATGGCTTTCATGCTGATCCCTGGGCTTCTTTCTGTAGAGGTTTGTTTTGTGACTGTCATGCTGATTCCTTGGCTTTCCTCAGAAAATGTCTGTTTTGTGGCTGTCATGCTGATCCCCTGTCTTCCTTCAGAAGATTACCATTATATGGCTGTCATGCTGATCCCTTAGCTTCCTTCTGAACATTACCATTTTATGGCTTTCATGCTGATCCCTTGGCTTCTTTCGGTAGAGGTTTATTTTGTGACTGTCATGCTGATTCCTTGGCTTTCCTCAGAAAATGTCTGTTTTGTGGCTGTCATGCTGATCCCCTGTCTTCCTTCAGAAGATTACCATTATATGGCTGTCATGCTGATCCCTTAGCTTCCTTCTGAACATTACCATTTTATGGCTTTCATGCTGATCCCTGGGCTTCTTTCGGTAGAGGTTTATTTTGTGACTGTCATGCTGATCCCTTGGCTTCCTTCTGAAAATGCCTGTTTTGAGGTTGTCGTGCTGATCCCTTGGCTGCCTTCTTAAAATTACCATTATATGGCTGTCATGCTGATCCCTTGGCTTCCACCTGAACATTACCATTTTTTGGCTTTCATGCTGATCCCCTGGCTTCCTTCTGAAAAGGATTGTTTTGTGGCTGTGATGCTGATTCCTTGGCTTTCCTTCTGAAAATAACCATTTTATGGCTTCCATGCCGATCCCTTGGCTTCGTTCTGTAAAGGTTTGTTTTGTGGCTTTAATGCTGATCCCTTGACCTTCTTCTGAAAACGCCCATTTTATGGTTGTCATGCTGATCCCTTGACTTTATGGATCTGGAGCAAATAGTCAGGAAGGTTGGAGGGAATTCAGAAGCCCTTATCTTCATCCTCATCCTTATCTTATTAATCTGAGTTTTTTTTTTTTTAGACGGAGTGTGGAAGGGTCCAAACATTCATCGGGTCATTTTGGTGGTGTCTGTGTTCCCATTCTGGAGATTTTCCCCTCACTTCCTGTGGTCACTGAAACAGGAAGTGAGGATATTTTCCCTAAGGCTAATAAAACAGTTCTCATTAGTAGGGCAGGGGAAGGTAGAACCCCCATTCTGGGGATTTCTTCTACTTCCTGTGTGGTAACCAGAACAGGATGTAAGGAGAAATCCCTCTAAACGCCTTTCAATAGTGAGACGGGAGAAGGTAGGACCTCTGTTAGGGTTTTTTTTTTTTGATCTGTGTCCCCATTGTGGAGATTTTCCTCTCCATCCTGTGTGGTCACTAGAACAGGAAGTGAGGGGAAATCTCAAACATCAATAATAAACTCTTTTTATTAGCAGAGTGGGTAGAACCCCCATTAAGCTAGATCTCTATTTCATCTCACTTCCTGTCCCGGTGGCAAAATTTGAAAAGGGAATCCCCCCAACGGGGACACGAACAAGCGACCTACTCTATCAAAAATGTAATTAAAAAAATAATAATACTGTAGATACATTTGAAGCCTTGAAGTCTCAAAGAATGTCACGGTTAGTTTTAAAGAAGAACGGTGATAATTTTAAGTATCTATTTGGCAGTGTTGGTTTTATATTCTTTATGAGGACCAGAGCTAGGCCCGCCCAGGAGGAACGCCATCCAATTTTAAGTATCTATTTGTCAGTGTTGGTTTTATATTCTTTATGAGGACCAGAGCTAGGCCTCGCCCAGGAGGAACCCCATCCAATTTTAAGTATCTATTTGGCAGTGTTGGTTTTATATTCTTTATGAGGACCAGAGCTAGGCCTCGCCCAGGAGGAACCCCATCCAATTTTAAGTATATGTTTGGCAGTGTTGGTTTTATATTCTTTATGAGGACCAGAGCTAGGCCTCGCCCAGGAGGAACCCCATCCAATTTTAAGTATATGTTTGGCAGTGTTGGTTTTATATTCTTTATGAGGACCAGAGCTAGGCCTCGCCCAGGAGGAACCCCATCCAATTTTAAGTATCTATTTGGCAGTGTTGGTTTTATATTCTTTATGAGGACCAGAGCTAGGCCCGCCCAGGAAGAACCCCATCCAATTTTAAGCATCTATTTGGCAGTGTTGGTTTTATATTCTATATGAGAACCAGAGCTAGGCCCGCCCAGGAGGAACCCCATTCAATTTTAAGTATCTATTTGGCAGTGTGGGTTTTATATTCTTTATGAGGACCAGAGCTAGGCCTCAGCCAGGAGGAACCCCATCCAATTTTAAGTATCTATTTGGCAGTGTTGGTTTTATATTCTTTATGAGGACCAGAGCTAGGCCTCCCCCAGGAGGAACCCCATCCAATTTTAAGTATATATTTGGCAGTGTTGGTTTTATATTCTTTATGAGGACCAGAGCTAGGCCTCCCCCAGGAGGAACCCCATCCAGGGCCCCCCCTGATGTGCGTCTATGCTCCTTTCTGCAGTGAGTGGGCACCATGAATTGTAGGCGGCCATGATGACCTGCGATCTCATCCTGTCTTTCAGAGATTCGGCGTAGAGGGTCCAAAGACCAGCTGATCACCGAGCTGCTCCTCATGGAGCTGACGTCCCCAAACGAGAGCAAGACGGAGGCCAAGAGGCAGGGGTCCCAGGAGCTCCTTGTCAAACCCCCTCAGCCCCCTCAGCTGTACGACACCCCCTATGAGCCCCCCGACAATGAGCAAGACGGAGAGGAGAAGAAGGCCCAGCGGGTGGCCGATGGGACCCGACCGGAGAATGACGAGAGGCCGGCCGGGGAGTACGAGCAGCCCTGGGAGTGGAAGAAGGAGCACATAGTGAGGGCACTTTCAGGTAAGCAAAGAGGTGTAAAAGGCGTAAGAGGCTGGTGGACGGAAATGGACAATGACCTTCTAGGAGGACCTGACATGACTTGCCGTCTTCTTTGGGGTCATTTTTCCTTCCTACGCTTCCTGTTGGCAAATGTTGACCCAAGGAGAGTCTCTAGGGTCCTAATAGACCAGGAGCGCCTCTGGGCACAAGGAAATGTTGAAGGGCTGGTGGGATATTATGATGACCACTTTGGATCAAATCTAAGACCAATATAATCTTTTTAACTGATCAAAAAGGAATTGGTCTAAAAACTGTAATGTTACATCTAATGTATCATCTTCATATCTCCAAGAAGGCCCTCAGTAGAAGACCTGGGGCATGTTCCCCCTGGTGGCCCTTGGTAGAGTTGTATAAATATGTCCCAATGCTGGTAATTCCCGCAGTTTAGAGTAGCGCCAAATTTTTATAAGTTCTCGGCCAAATGTAGGAAAGGTTTCTTCACTGTGCAGTGATGGGATAATGTGTAGAATGTATCATCTATATATCTCCTAGAAGACCTGGGGCATGTTCCCCCTGGTGGCCCTTGGTAGAGTTGTATAACTATGTCCCAATGTGGTAATTCCCGTAGGTTAGAGTAGCGCCAAATTTTTATAAGTTCTCAGCCAAATGTAGGAAAGGTTTCTTCACTGTGCAGTGATGGGATAATGTGTAGAATGTATCATCTATATATCTCCAAGAAGGCCCTCAGTAGAAGACCTGAGGCATGTTCCCCCTGGTGGCCTTTGGTAGAGTTGTATAAATATGTCCCAATGCTGGTAATTCCTGCAGGTTAGAGTAGCGCCAACATTTTTATAAGTTCTCAGCCAAATGTAGGAAAGGTTTCTTCACTGTGCAGTGATGGGATAATGTGTAGAATGTATCATCTATATATCTCCTAGAAGACCATCAGTAGAAGACCTGGGGCATGTTCCCCCTGGTGGCCCTTGGTAGAGTTGTATAAATATGTCCCAATGCTGGTAATTCCCGCAGGTTAGAGTGGCGCCAAATTTTTATAAGTTCTCGGCCAAATGTAGGAAAGTTTTCTTCAGTGTGCAGTGATGGGATAATGTGTAGAATGTATCATCTATATATCTCCAAGAAGGCCCTCAGTAGAAGACCTGAGGCATGTTCCCCCTGGTGGCCCTTGGTATAGTTGTATAAATATGTCCCAATGCTGGTAATTCCCACAGATTAGAGTAGCGCCAACATTTTTATAAGTTCTCGGCCAAATGTAGGAAAGGTTTCTTCAGTGTGCAGTGATGGGATAATGTGTAGAATGTATCATCTATATATCTCCAAGAAGGCCCTCAGTAGAAGACCTGGGGCATGTTCCCCCTGGTGGCCCTTGGTATAGTTGTATAAATATGTCCCAATGCTGGTAATTCCTGCAGGTTAGAGTAACGCCAACATTTTTATAAGTTCTCAGCCAAATGTAGGAAAGGTTTCTTCACTGTGCAGTGATGGGATAATGTGTAGAATGTATCATCTATATATCTCCTATAAGACCTGGGGCATGTTCCACCTGGTGGCTCTTGGTAGAGTTGTATAAATATGTCCCAATGCTGGTAATTCCTGCAGGTTAGAGTAGCGCCAAATTTTTATAAGTTCTCGGCCAAATGTAGGAAAGATTTCTTCACTGTGCAGTGATGGGATAATGTGTAGAATGTATCATCTATATATCTCCTGGAAGACCTGGGGCATGTTCCCCCTGGTGGCCCTTGGTATAGTTGTATAAATATGTCTCAATACTGGTAATTCCCACAGGTTAGAGTGGCGCCAAATTTTTATAAGTTCTCGGACAAATGTAGGAAAGGTTTCTTCACTGTGCAGTGATGGGATAATGTGTAGAATGTATCATCTATATATCTCCAAGAAGGCCATCAGTAGAAGACCTGAGGCATGTTCCCCCTGGTGGCCCTTGGTAGAGTTGTATAAATATGTCCCAATACTGGTAATTCCCGCAGGTTAGAGTAGCGCCAACATTTTTATAAGTTCTCAGCCAAATGTAGGAAAGGTTTCTTCACTGTGCAGTGATGGGATAATGTGTAGAATGTATCATCTATATATCTCCTAGAAGACCTGGGGCATGTTCCACCTAGTGGCCCTTGGTAGAGTTGTATAAATATGTCCCAATACTGGTAATTCCTGCAGGTTAGAGTAGCGCCAACATTTTTATAAGTTCTCGGCCAAATGTAGGAAAGGTTTCTTCACTGTGCAGTGATGGGATGATGTGTAGAATATATCATCTATATATCTCCAAGAAGGCCCTCAGTAGAAGACCTGGGGCATGTTCCCCCTGGTGGCCCTTGGTAGAGTTGTATAAATATGTCCCAGTGCTGGTAATTCCCGCAGGTTAGAGTAGCGCCAAATTTTTATAAGTTCTCTGCCAAATGTAGGAAAGGTTTCTTCACTGTGCAGTGATGGTATAATGTGTAGAATGTATCATCTATATATCTCCTAGAAGACCTGGGGCATGTTCCACCTGGTGGCCCTTGGTATAGTTGTATAAATATGTCCCAATACTGTTAATTCCCGTAGGTTAGAGCAGCGTCAAATTTTTATAAGTTCTCGGCCAAATGTAGGAAAGTTTTCTTCACTGTGCAGTGATGGGATAATGTGTAGAATGTATCATCTATATATCTCCAAGAAGGCCCTCAGTAGAAGACCTGGGGCATGTTCCACCTGGTGGCCCTTGGTAGAGTTGTATAAATATGTCCCAATGCTGGTAATTCCCGCAGGTTAGAGTAGCGCCAAATTTTTATAAGCTCTCGGCCAAATGTAGGAAAGGTTTCTTCACTGTGCGGTGATGGGATAATGTGTAGAATGTATCATCTATATATCTCCTAGAAGACCTGGGGCATGTTCCACCTGGTGGCTCTTGGTAGAGTTGTATAAATATGTCCCAATGCTGGTAATTCCCGTAGGTTAGAGTAGCGTCAAATTTTTTATAAGTTCTCGGCCAAATGTAGGAAAGGTTTCTTCTCTGTGCAGTAATGGGATGATGTGTAGAATGTATCATCTATATATCTCCAAGAAGGCCCTCAGTAGAAGACCTGGGGCATGTTCCCCCTGGTGGCCCTTGGTAGAGTTGTATAAATATGTCCCAATGCTGGTAATTCCCGCAGGTTAGAGTAGCGCCAAATTTTTATAAGTTCTCGGCCAAATGTAGGAAAGGTTTCTTCACTGTGCAGTGATGGTATAATGTGTAAAATGTATCATCTATATATCTCCAAGAAGGCCCT
The DNA here is from genome assembly GCA_028564925.1 of Lithobates sylvaticus. Classification (NCBI taxonomy): domain Eukaryota; kingdom Metazoa; phylum Chordata; class Amphibia; order Anura; family Ranidae; genus Lithobates; species Lithobates sylvaticus. The sequence goes on from CM053038.1 coordinate 31,274,961, forward strand.
CAGTAGAAGACCTGGGGCATGTTCCACCTGGTGGCCCTTGGTAGAGTTGTAAAAAAATGTCCCAATGCTGGTAATTCCCATAGGTTAGAGCAGCGTCAAATGTTTTATAAGTTCTCGGCCAAATGTAGGAAAGGTTTCTCCACTGTGCAGTGATGGGACCTTTGGTTTCTCCACTGTGCAGTGATGGGACCTTTGTTACCACAGGTCTTCCAGCAAGATCTTTGTATCTCACCATCTTCTTTCCTTTTCTTGGCTCCCACAGTGCAATTTGAGAACAGTGAGCGCTCACAGGCCAAGGAGGAAGGAGGCCGCCTGCACCAGCGGCAGAAAAGTTGGACGGCCAAAGTCTTGAAGCAGCCTCAACCCGAGCAGATGGACAAGGTGGACCCGACCGTCCCGCTGGAGAAGCAGAGGTGTGCTAGCTTTGTATTTGCACCATCTTAGTGCACCTGTCCAATATGCGTTTTATGCAAGACTAGATCACTGGGTTTTAGTGTTAGGAGAAACATCTTCTACCATCTACTGTAAATGGAATATTAAGGCAGACCTCAGTGGTATTGACCCCGCCTACCAGGGGTCAGACACCTATATGCCCCTCCCCTGAGGAAGATGCTCCACTCCTATGCATTGTACCTCAGGCTAGGTCACAGGGTTTTGGGAGTTACACCATAGACATCTTCCATCATCTACTATACATGGAATAATACTGCTGGACATAGCATTAAAAATAAAAAAGCATTGAAACAAAAATATATATAAAAAAAAATGAATTAATTACCTAATTATTTAAATATTATGAAAACGGAGGGGATTTCTAATGTGTTGAAACACGTTTGGCCAACAAATTCCACTACCAGATCTTTGATTGAGAACCATTAGTCTACCTTCTCACTCGTTGGTGGTTTGCTCCTCTTGGGAGTGTTAAAACATGTTGGCCAACAACTTCTACTACCAGATCTTTGAGAACCATTAGTCTACCTTCTCACTCGTTGGTGGTTTGCTCCTCTTGGGAGTGTTGAAACACGTTGGCCAACAACTTCTACTACCAGATCTTTGATTGAGAACCATTAGTCTACCTTCTCACTCGTTGGTGGTTTGCTCCTCTTGGGAGTGTTGAAACACGTTGGCCAACAACTTCTACTACCAGATCTTTGATTGAGAACCATTAGTCTACCTTCTCACTCGTTGGTGGTTTGCTCCTCTTGGGAGTGTTAAAACACGTTGGCCAACAATTTCTACTACCAGATCTTTGATTGAGAACCATTAGTCTACCTTCTCACTCGTTGGTGGTTTGCTCCTCTTGGGAGTGTTGAAACACGCTGGCCAACAAATTCTACTACTAGATCTTTGATTGAGAACCATTAGTCTACCTTCTCACTCGTTGGTGGTTTGCTCCTCTTGGGAGGAGTTGAGCGTGAGCTCCACCTGCTGTTATATCGGGTTTCCCCCATCCACAGCTGACGTTGGTTGACCGTTCTGTGTTGCATTCACAGCCTGTAAGTGACTCTTGCTCTGTTTTCCGATCACAGCTGGTATCATGGTTCGGTGACCCGCGCGGAGGCGGAGACCAGACTGCAGTCCTGTCGCGAGGCCAGCTACCTACTGAGGAACAGCGAATCAGGGAACAGCAAATACTCCATCGCTCTCAAGTGAGTAGTAATTCAATGTACACATTAGAGGTCTTCTCCAAGTAAAAGCAGGTTGTTTATGGACTGATTTAAATGGCAAAAGAATTGTAGGTTAATGCAACCCCGCCCCTCCCCCCCCCAACCCCTACCATGCTGAATGGCATTATGTCATATAGAAGGTAACAATACTATTCTGTGCCTGAAGGCTCTTCCCTGCTTCCTCAACTCCCACCTGCTCAGCAGAATACTACTGAAGACCGCTGATGCCTCCCTGAGCTCTCTTCCTCCTATAGGCCCACCTAAGTCCCTTCCACCCCTATAAGCCCACCTACGTCTCTTCCACCAAACTCCTACTGTAAGCCTTTTTTTGGTTTTCAGCTGGTGTGTGGCGACTCACTATAAAGTCATTTTCACTTCCTTAACTATAAAATTACCTTTGAAGGGACAGATATGTGAGCTGAAGTGGTTGTACTTTTTGGGGAAAGGCCTTACATGCACCAATGTACCTTCTCAAGGACTAGCACCATCTCCAGAGGGGGCATCATCAATAGCAGTTCAAGGTGCTGGATGGGAACCTTGTCTATGATGGGTTTGCTGTAATTTGCCACATTAGGGTTTTCTTTACTTTCCATTGGCTGTAGAGCCAGCGTGAAGAGAACCTGTTGAGTCTCCAATCTTCTTAAGGTGGATACCAAAGCTGTGAGAACAGCCTACATTTTAATGGGAGCTTGTCAAGATAATTAAGGAAAAGCTCCAATTTTCAACTTTTTTAAAAGGCTCCAGAGTTCATTTACATCCTTCCTTCAGTAGTTAACCACTTCAGCCCCGGACCAATTTGCAGCCAAAGGACCAGGCCCCTTTTTGCGATTCGGCACTGCGTCACTTTAGCTGACAATTGCGCGGTCGTGCAACGTGGCTCCCAAACAAAATTGGCGTCCTTTTTTTCCCACAAATAGAGCTTTCTTTTGGTGGTATTTGATCGCCCCTGCAGTTTTTATTTTTTGCACTATAAACAAAAATAAAGCGACAATTTTGAAACAATGCAATATTTTTTTACTTTTTGCTATAATAAAAATCCCCCAAAAATACATAAAAAAACATTATTTTTCCTCAGTTTAGGCCGATACGTATTCTTCTACATACTTTTGGTAAAAAAAAATCGCAATTAGCGATTATTGATTTGTTTGCGCAAAAGTTATAGCGTTTACAAAATAGGGGATAGTTTTATAGCATTTTTATTAATATTTTTTTTTTTTACTAGTAATGGCGGCGATCAGCGATTTTTATTGTGACTGCGACATTATGGCGGACACATTTTTGACACATTTTCGGGACCATTGTCATTTATATAGAAATCAGTGCTATTTAAATGCACTGATTCCTATGTAAATGACACTGGCAGTGAAGGAGTTAACCACTAGGGGGCGGGGAGGAGTTAGCGTGACGTGTTTTTTTTTTTACAGTTAGGGGGGCGTGGCTGTACGTCTGACGTCATTGATCGGCTTTCCCGATGACAGGGAACAGCCGATCAATGACAGGCAGTGTAGGAAGCGCGGGGAGAGGTTTGTTTTCCACAGACCTCTCCCCGTTCTTCAGCTCTGTGACCCGATCGCGGGACACCAGCGGCGATCGGGTCCGCTGGTCCCGCGGCCGTGGTCACGGAGCTCCCGACCGCGCGACCCCACGGCTAGGCAATTATAGGACCACCTATATATACGTGCTTTTGCCTAGCCGTGCCATTCTACCGACGTATATGTACAGGCGGCGGTCGGGAAGTGGTTAATGAGCTGTTGGGTGTGCGCAGATCAGCAGTCGCACTTTCACTGTCTAAAAAGTGTAGCAAGTCTCTCTACCTGTGAGGCAGGGCCGGGACAAGGGGTGGGCAGGAGGGACGGCTGCCCTGGGCACCGTGGTATCATGTGAGGTGGGGGGGCACCACAAGGAGATTTGGGGGAGGGCATTTTTATTGGGAGAGGGAATTTGGGGGGCGGTAGGGGGTAAGAATTGTTCTAGGAGGGGGGATTAGAAGAGGTGTGCTAAGAATGGTGATTTGGGGGGATTTTGTGCTAGGATGGGGGAGTGGAATTTGTGCTGGGAGGGGGGAATCTGGAGTTAGGGGGAGAGGATTTGTACTCAAAGGGGAAATTTGAGGGGTAGAAGATCTGTGCTAGGATGGGGGGGGGGCATTTTTTGGGCAGGTGGTGGGGTATTTGTGCTGGGGGCATACTTAGAGAGAGAGAGGATGTGAGGTGAGGGGAATGGGGGGGCAAAGATTTGTGCTTTTAGCAGGGGGGCGGATTTCTGCTGGTAGGTAGGTTGCTCATACATCTTAGAGGGGGGGTGCAAATTGGCATGTGCGCCCTGGGCTCTAGACGACCTTGTCCCGGCACTGCTGTGAGGTCACCAGGACGCAAAGCACAAAAGCTTTTGTGCCTCCAAAAACGACCCACCTAACAGAATCCCACTTTCTTCTCTTCTTATTTCACTACTGTAAACCTTTCTCCTTGCAGGACCAGCCAGGGCTGCGTTCACATCATCGTGGCGCAAACCAAGGACAACAAGTTCACCCTGAACCAGACCAGCGGCGTTTTTTGCAGCATCCCGGAGGTCGTTCACTACTACTCCAGCCAAAAGTTACCCTTCAAGGGGGCCGAGCATATGAGCTTGTTATACCCCGTTCCCAGGGCGCACTAAGCTCTTCAGACCCCCCAACAACCTAAAGGTGCCGCCCCCTCTGCTGTCACCCCCCCCCCCTACGCCAACTCCTGCCAACTCTTTAAGGCGCCAACCATTGGCACTCCTTCTTTCAAGTTTGATCTATGCACCTATGCAGACCTGCACGGCAAATTTCAACCAACCTACTGTCAGCTAAAGACCACCAATAGCGCCCAACTTTTCCTGCGAAGAACAATATGGTAGCCCTCTGGTAACAATATGGTAGCCCTCTGGTAACAATATGGTAGCCCTCTGGTAACAATATGGTAGCCCTCTGGTAACAATATGGTAGCCCTCTGGTAACAATATGGTAGCCCTCTGGACAAGGCCTTACCCCGCTCTTCAGGCCTAGGTTGTCTACTGGCAATGGTGGACCGAAGGAAGTCAAAGACCTGACCTTAGTAAGGAGGACCCGGAAATGTTACGAAAGGTTCAGGAGGTGGAGATGGCCCGGAATTGTGTTACAAAGTACCGGCATGTTCTCATCGAGGAACCTCAGTCCGTGTTCGTATGCGATGAAGAAGAAGACTTGGCAGGTTTCGAAAGAAATTCAAATTTTTGTTTGGGAAATTTAAGAGATTGTTACTGTAGCTGGGAAAAAAAAATGGGTACACCGACTGAATAATTCTTGTACGGAAGAAGCAGAGAAGAAGGTTTTTGTTCCATACATTTGCAAATAGATGTAAAGCCACCCTGTGGCAAGACACCTCGGATAAGTGTGGTACCTACCTCAATACTAGGTTCCCATAGTCCTTTCCTCCGACTAAGAACCGTCATTACATTTTTTTCACCGTTCTGTCCTCCTTGGCACTACTTTATGCCATGATGTCTGTTGCTTCCTAACCATGAGGTCCGATGGGACTGGTGCCCCCCCCATTCTGCTGTCCGGCAACATGGCTAGGAAGGAGGTGGTGGCTTTTCTCAGCTCCGGGCACTTTCCTGAGACAAGCAGCGACCAGAGGAATTCAGAGGGATGTGATGCTGACGCTCCCCCTTCTCCCTTTTGCATTCCTCTTGCCACACTGTTTGTCTTGGGAAAGTGCCATTATGAAGCACCATCCGCTTACGAAGGAGATGGCCACTTCATAACAGTACTTGCCTGAGACAAGCCGTGGCAAAAAGAATGCAGGGGGGGAGGAAGTATGTTGGCCTCCCTTCCCTCTGCATCACTCTTGCCACTGCTTGTCTCAGGAAAGTGCCATAGGTGCCATTATTAAGCGCCTTCTGCCATGGGCGTCCACAGGTAGGGGCAAGGGGGTTCAAGTGCCCCCCCCCTGGAATCAGGGATCGGATCTTAAATTTAGCACAGCTGGAGGGATCACTGCTGTGGTTTTGCTGGGTCTAGTAAGAGGGCCTGTTGGCCATTAGCCATTACTTATCCTAGGGACTGTACTACGTCTGAAGTCTCTGACCATGAAAATGTGATAATGACATTGTCGAAAAGGGGCGGTGCATGGGTGACCCTAAAATGATGCCCCCCCCTGAAAAAAGTTCTGCGGACACCCATGCCTTCTGCTAGGAAGGAGATGACCACTTCATAACAGCACTTATGGCACTTTCCGGAGACAAGCCGTGGCAAGAGGATTACAGGGGGAGAGAAAAAGTGTGTTGGCCTCCCTTCCCTCTGCATTCCTCTTGCCAATGCTTGGCTCCAGTAAGTGCCATAGGTGCAGTTATAAAGCACCTTCCTATTGAAAGGAGATGGTCACTTCATAACAGCACTTATGGCACCTTCCGTAGATAAGCCGTGGCAAGAGCAATGTAGGGGGAGAGGAGGTGTGTTGGTCTCCCTTCACTCTGCATTCCTCTTGCCACGACTTGTCTCGGGAAAGTAAGGTAGGAGGTAAGGTAAGATAAGGTAAGGAAGGTACCATTATGAAACACCTTCTGTTAGGAAGGAGATGGCCACTTCATAACAGCACTTATTGCACTTTCCGGAGACAAGCCATGGCAAGAGGATTACAGGGGGAGAGAAAAAGTGTGTTGGTCTCGCTTTCCTCTGCATTCCTCTTGCCAATGCTTGGCTCCAGTAAGTGCCATAGGTGCAGTTATAAAGCACCTTCCTATAGGAAGGAGATGGTCACTTCATAACAGTACTTATGGCACCTTCCGTAGATAAGTCATAGCAAGAGCAATGTAGGGGGAGTGGAAGTGTGTTGGTCTCCCTTTACTCTGCATTCCTCTTGCCACGACTTGTCTCTGGAAAGTAAGGTAGGAGGTAAGGTAAGATAAGGTAAAGGTAAGGAAGGTACCATTATGAAGCGCCTTCTGCTAGGAAGGAGATGGCCACTTCATAACAGCACTTATGGCACTTTCCGGAGACAGGCCATGGCAAGAGGATTACAGGGGGAGAGAAAAAGTGTGTTGGCCTCCCTTCCCTCTGCATTCCTCTTGCCAATGCTTGGCTCCAGTAAGTGCCATAGGTGCAGTTATAAAGCACCTTCCTATAGGAAGGAGATGGTCACTTCATAACAGTACTTATGGCACCTTCCGTAGATAAGCCGTGGCAAGAGCAATGTAGGGGGGAGTGGAAGTGTGTTGGTCTCCCTTCACTCTGCATTCCTCTTGCCACGACTTGTCTCGGGAAAGTAAGGTAGGAGGTAAGGTAAGATAAGGTAAAGGTAAGGAAGGTACCATTATGAAACACCTTCGGTTAGAAAGGAGATGGCCACTTCATAAAAGCACTTATTGCACTTTCCGGAGACAAGCCATGGCAAGAGGATTACAGGGGGAGAGAGAAAGTGTGTTGGTCTCACTTTCCTCTGCATTCCTCTTGCCAATGCTTGGTTCCAGTAAGTGCCATAGGTGCCGTTATAAAGCACCTTCCTATTGAAAGGAGATGGTCACTTCATAACAGCACTTATGGCACCTTCCGTAGACAAGCCGTGGCAAGAGCAATGTAGGGGGAGTGGAAGTGTGTTGGTCTCCCTTCACTCTGCATTCCTCTTGCCACGACTTGTCTCGGGAAAGTAAGGTAGGAGGTAAGGTAAGATAAGGTAAAGGTAAGGAAGGTACCATTATGAAACACCTTCGGTTAGAAAGGAGATGGCCACTTCATAAAAGCACTTATTGCACTTTCCGGAGACAAGCCATGGCAAGAGGATTACAGGGGGAGAGAGAAAGTGTGTTGGTCTCACTTTCCTCTGCATTCCTCTTGCCAATGCTTGGTTCCAGTAAGTGCCATAGGTGCCGTTATAAAGCACCTTCCTATTGAAAGGAGATGGTCACTTCATAACAGCACTTATGGCACCTTCCGTAGACAAGCCGTGGCAAGAGCAATGTAGGGGGAGTGGAAGTGTGTTGGTCTCCCTTCACTCTGCATTCCTCTTGCCACGACTTGTCTCGGGAAAGTAAGGTAGGAGGTAAGGTAAGATAAGGTAAAGGTAAGGAAGGTACCATTATGAAACACCTTCTGTTAGGAAGGAGATGGCCACTTCATAACAGCACTTATGGCACCTTCTGTAGACAAGCCGTGGCAAGAGGAATGTAGAGGGAGTGGAAGTGCTTTGGCCTCCCTGCCCTCTGCATTACTCTTGCCATTGCTTGTCTCTGGAAAGTGTGATAGGTCCCGTTGATAAGCCCCTCCCATCAGGAAGGAGATGGCCACTTCATAACAACACTTACAGCACTTTCCCTAGACAAGCCGTGGCAAGAGGAATGAAGGGGGAGTTGGAATTGTGTTGGCCTCCCTTTCCTCTGAATACCTCTTGCCACCGCTTGTCTCGGGAAAGTGCATAAAGCTGGGGAAAAAAAAAAAAATTCCGAACTAATCATGAGGTTGGACTGAACTCCCCCCCCCCCCCCCCATGGCTGTCCGACAACATGCAAAGGAAGGAGGCAGTTACTTTTTTTGGCTCAAAACACTTTCCCTGGACAAGTGGCAGCAAGAGGAATTCAGAGGCATGGGATGCTGACTTACGCCCTCTCCCTCTGCATTGCTCTTGCCATGGCTTGTCTCAGGAAAGTGCCATAGGTGCCATTATGAAAGCCTTCTGCTAGGAAGGAGATGGCCACTTCATACCAACACTTTCAGCACCTTCCGTAGACAAGCCACGGCAAGGGGAATGAAGGGGGTGTTGGAAGTGTGTTGGCCTCCCTTCCCTCTGAATACCTCTTGCCGCTGCTTGTCTCTGGAAAGTGCATAGGTGCCATTATGAAAGCCTTCTGCTAGGAAGGAGATGGCCACGTCATAACAGCACTTATTGCACTTTCCGAAGACAGGCCATGGCAAGAGGATTACAGGGGGAGAGAAAGTGTGCTGTCTCACTTTCCTCTGCATTCCTCTTGCCAATGCTTGGCTCCAGTAGAAAAGAGAACATTTCCTTCCTAGCCATGTGGTCGGACTGAGCGCCCCCTCCCCCCCCACCATGGCTGTCCAACAACACACAAAGGAAGGAGGCAGACGCTTTTCTCGGCTCCAAGCACTTTCTCAGGATAAGTGGCAGCAAGCGGAATTCAGAGGCATGGGATGCTGGCATGCGCCCACTCCCACTGCATTCCTCTTGCCATGACTTGTCTGTAATTGCCATTACGAAGCAGCTGTCTCCTTCCTAGCTACAGTATGTTGCCGAACGTCTGTGAGGAGGGGATGGGGCGCCCGGTTTGACCTCATAGCCAGGAAGGAGACGCCTGCTTCTTCATAATAGGCACTTTCCTAAGACGCGCATTGGCAAGAGGAATGCATTGGGTTAGGGCACACTTCAGCCTTTCATTCAACTGAATACTTGTTGCCGCTGTGTTTCCCGAGAAAGTGCTCTGAGCCGAGAAGCGTGACCGTCTCCTTCCTAGCTATGTTGTCGGACAGCCAAGGGGGGGCAGGGGGTGCCCAGTTCGACCTTAATGGATAGAAAGGAGGCAACAGCTTAATAACGGCACAGCACTTTCCCGCGACAAGCAGCGGCAAGAGGAATGCAGAGGGAGAAAAGGCGTGTTAGCCTCTCGGCCCCTCTAAATCTCTCTTGCTGCAGCTTATCCTGGCAAACAGAAGAGAAAGGCAGTCGTCTCCTTCCTAGCTGTGTTGTCGGACAGCTATGGGGGGGTGGGGGAGGGGACGCCCGATTGGATCTCGTATCTAGCGTTAGGAAGCAACTAGCAACATGGGACAAAATATGACATGTACTTTGTTTCACAGGGGACAAAAGAGTGATTCAAAAAAAAGTTTTTATGATGGTTCTTTGTTAAAGTGGACCTTGCACTAAAATTCAAGGTCTATTTATTACATCCTATTTATTAGACCCGGCTATTCACAATATGAGGTACTCGGGGTATCTGGGACTCTAGAGCAGGAATCTCCAAACTTGCTGAATAAAAGGCCAGTTTACTGTCCTTCAGACTTTAGGGGGGCTGGACTGTGGCCAATGGGAGTAAAACAAATTCATTATGTCTGTGCTCAGTAGTAGGAGGAATAGTGCCCCATCATTGGTGTCAGTGGGAGGAATAGTGCCCCATCGTTGGTGTCAGTGGGAGGAATAGTGTCCCATCATTGGTGTCAGTGGGAGGAATAGTGCCCCATCATTGGTATCAGTGGGAGGAATAGTGCCCCATCATTGGTGTCAGTGGAAGGAATAGTGCCCCATCATTGGTGTCAGTGGAAGAATAGTGCCCCATCATTGGTGTCAGTGGGAGGAATAGTGTCCCTTCATTGGTGTCAGTGGGAGGAATAGTGTCCCTTCATTGGTGTCAGTTGGAGGTATAGTGCCCCATCATTGGTGTCAGTGGGAGGAATAGTGTCCCTTCATTGGTGTCAGTGGGAGGAATAGTGCCCCATCATTGGTGTCAGTGGGAGGAATAGTGCCCCATTGTTTGGTGTCAGTGGGAGGAATAGTGCCCCCTGGTTGGTGTCAGTTGGAGGAATAGTGCCCAATCATTGGTGTTAGTGGAAGGAGTAGTGCCCCATCATTGGTGTCAGTAGGAGGAATAGTGTCCCTTCATTGGTGTCAGTTGGAGGTATAGTGTCCCATCATTGGTGTCAGTGGGAGGAATAGTGCCCCATCATTGGTGTCAGTGGGAGGAATAGTGTCCCATCATTGGTGTCAGTGGGAGGAATAGTGCCCCATCATTGGTATCAGTGGGAGGAATAGTGCCCCATCATTGGTGTCAGTCAGTGGAAGGAATAGTGCCCCATCATTGGTGTCAGTGGGAGGAATAGTGTCCCTTCATTGGTGTCAGTTGGAGGTATAGTGCCCCATCATTGGTGTCAGTGGGAGGAATAGTGTCCCTTCATTGGTGTCAGTGGGAGGAATAGTGCCCCATCATTGGTGTCAGTGGGAGGAATAGTGCCCCATTGTTGGTGTCAGTGGGAGGAATAGTGCCCCATTGTTGGGTGTCAGTGGAAGGAATAGTGCCCTAAGGTCCAGATAAAGGCAAGCAAAGGGCCACATCCAGCCCACAGGGTGGCAGTTCGGAGAACACTGCTCTTATGTCTGTTGGCTAAAATGGGGTAAATATGCCAAGCTTACATTTACCTTATATACTCAAAATGATGATATGAAAAGTCAAAATTCTACGATTAAAGTTGCCCAAACAGTCGCTTTTGCGTGAATAAAAAAAAATAAATGTACTACCAAGAAGGAGGTTGCAATTCATCCCAATGGCCACAAGATGGCGAAACACATAAAGTCTTTCCCCCCCGGTCCACATTTCCACTGCAGGTCTTCTCAGAGAATATATTTGCTTGTATTATATATGTACACTAGCTAATAAATGATTGTACTTTTAACAGATTTGCCTCCCTCTGATTACTACACTACCTTCAGAGGGTGGCTGTCAACGTAGCCACCAAAGGACTACAAGTCCCAGCATGCCTTGCCACCCTGAAGCAAGTCGGTAAAGAGTTCTTTTGCCCAAGTGTGAAAAATAAATAAATACTAACAATAAAAAAATTCACCCGATGACAGGTCCACTTTAAAGCAACTGTCTAAGCTGCTAATTTTAGGACGGAGGGGTCAGCAATGCCGCACTATTCTCTCACTGCTGGTTTATTTTAACGAATAAATGACAACATGACACTGTAAGGCTCATTCTGCTCTACTATGTGACAAGAGACATGAGGACAGTTCCCTCTAGTCACTGCTGGTCCTTGGGAAATTTTAGGGAGGTACTTTTTAGGGCGGAAAGGTCAGTAGCTCCCTGCCTGTCACGTTTTATTTTGACTCAAAGTGCAGAGGAAGTTGGAACATAACACGCATTTCTAAGTAAAAGAGAGAGAGAAAAAGTAGTATTGTGAAATATACAGTATATACACATACAAGTCATTTTTAAAGCTCCAAAAAATAGTGTTACTACTGACATTGCGCCTTCGTCCTCCATTCTGCCCGGAAGGTGTCTAAAAGGACCTCCATCTTCAGGCCCACGGGTAGCACAGCCATATGAATCTTGCTCCTTGTGTATAGTGACCTTTATATTATTTTTATATTATATATTATATATTATACATCTCACCGAGGTTGCTTTGTCAAAGTTAGTGACCCATCCGAATTATTAAAGTTCAAGAAATTAGGATATTATGAATAACTGACCTTAATACTTTTAGTACACAGGGGTGGATACCATCTCACCTAGGTGCTTTATCAAAGTTAGTGATGTTTAAACGGGACTAAATCTTCTTTTAAATAATGTTACAATATTTCTTCTACGCCCGTGGTTAGCACAGCTGAATTATTAAAGTGGAAGAAATGTTGATATTATGAATAACTGACCTTAATACTTTTAGTACACAGGGGAGGATACTATCTCACCTAAGTGCTTTATCAAATTGAATGATGTTTAGACGTTACCAAATCTTCTTCTAATAATGTTATAATATCTGTTCTACACAATTGATTGTCCCAGATGAATTAGAGTCTAACAAATGAAGATATTATGAATTAAGGAACTTAATACTTTTAGTACACAGGGCTGGATACCATCTCACCTAGGTGCTTTATCAAAGTTAAAGATGTTTAAATGTGACTAAATCGTCTTTTAAATAATGTTACAATATTTGTTCTACACCTGTGATTAGCCCAGCTGAATTATTAGAGTCTAAGAAATTTGGATATTATGAATAACTGACCTTAATACTTTTAGTACACAGGGGTGGATACCATCTCACCCATGTGCTTTATCAAAGTTAATGATGTTTAAACGTGACTAAATCTTCTTTTAAATAATGTTACAATATTTGTTCTACACCCGTGATTAACCCAGCTGAATTATTAAAGTCTAAGAAATTTTGATATTATGAATAACTGACCTTAATACTTTTAGTACACAGGGCTGAATACTATCTCACCTAGGTGCTTTATCAAAGTTAATGATGTTTAAATGTGACTAAATCGTCTTTTAAATAATGTTACAATATTTGTTCTACACCCGTGATTAGCCCAGCTGAATTATTAGAGTCTAAGAAATTTAGATATTATGAATAACTGACCTTAATACTTTTAGTACACAGGGGTGGATACCATCTCACCCATGTGCTTTATCAAAGTTAATGATGTTTAAACGTGACTAAATCGTCTTTTAAATAATGTTACATTATTTGTTCTACACCCGTGATTAGCCCAGCTGAATTATTAAAGTCTAAGAAATTTTGATATTATGAATAACTGACCTTAATACTTTTAGTACACAGGGCTGAATACTATCTCACCTAAGTGCTTTATCAAAGTTAATGCTTAGACGTTACCAAATCTTCTTTTAATAATGTTATAAAATCTGTTCTACACCATTGATTGTCCCAGCTGAATTAGAGTATAAGAAATTAGGATATTATGAATTAATGAACTTAATACTTTTTGTGGCTACCATCTCACTTAGGTGCTTTATCAAAGTTAAAGATGTTTAAATGTGACCAAATCTTCTTTTAAATAATGTTACAATATCGGGTCTACACCATTAATTTTCCTAGCTGAATTAGAGTCTAAGAAATTAAGATATTTTAAACGAATGAACCTAATACTTTTACTACACAGGGGTGGACATCTCACCCAAGTGCTTTATAAAAGTTAATGATGTTTAAACGTGACTAAATCTCCTTTTAAATAATGTTACAATATTTGTTCTACACCCGTAATTGATTAGCAACCAAGAAATTAGGATATAATGAATTAATGAACTTAATACTTTTATTACACAGGGGTGGATACCATCTCACCTAGGTGCTTTATCAGAGTTAATGTTGTTTAACCATTACCAAATCTCTTCCAAAATATTGTTACCAAGTCTGCTCTACACCAGGGATTGTGTCAGCTGCAATAATAGAATCTAAGAAATTAAGATACAGTGTTTTCTGTGTATCCATTGACTGTAGCATCCCCAGAAGACTCCTGTGTTCCTGTGTCTCCTTCTGCCCCAGTGACCTCGGTGCACTCCTGTGTCTCCATTGACCCTGGTGGCCCCTGTGCATTCCTGTGTATCCAGTGGCTGTAGTGTCCCCAGTGACTCCTGTGCTCCTGTGTCTCCATTGGCCCCAGTGACTCCTGTGTCTCCATTGGCCCCAGTGACCCCTGTGCACTCCTGTGTCTCCATTGACCCTAGTGACTCCTGTGCATTCCTGTGTATCCAGTGACTCCAGCATCCCCAGTGACTCCTGTGTCTCCAGTGACCCCGGTAAACCCTGTGCACTCCTGTGTATCTAGTGACTCCAGCGTCCCCAGTGACTCCTGTGCTCCTGTGTCTCCAGTGACCCCGGTAAACCCTGTGCACTCCTGTGTATCTAGTGACTCCAGCATCCCCAGTGACTCCTTTGCTCCTGTGCCTCTATTGGCCCCAGTGACCCCTGTGCATTCTTGTGTATCCAGTGACTTTAATGGCCCCAGTGACTCCTGTGCTCTTGTGTCTCCATTGACCCTGGTGACCCCTGTGCACTCCTGTGTATCTAGTGACTCCAGCATTCCCAGTGACTCCTGTGCTCCTGTGTCTCCATTGGCCCCAGTGACCCCTGTGCTCTTGTGTCTCCATTGGCCCCAGTGACCCCTGTGCACTCCTGTATCTCCATTGGACTGTAGTGGCCCCAGTGACTTTGGTGCTCCTGTGTCTCCAGTGGCCCCAGTGACCCCTGTGCTCCTGTATCCCCATTGACCCTGGTGACCCCTGTGCATTCCTGTGTATCCAGTGACTCCTGTGTTCCTGTGTCTCCTTTGGCCCCTGTGATCCCTGTGCTCTCCTGTGTCTCCATTGGCCCCAGTGACCCCTGTGCATTTCTGTGTATCAAGTGACTCCAGCGTCCCCGGTGACTCCTGTGCTCCAGTGTCTCCATTGGACCCAGTGACCCCTGTGCACTCCTGTGTCTCCATTGACCCCAGTGACTCCTGTGCACTCCTGCGTATCCAGTGACTCCAGCATCCCCAGTGACTCCTGTGCTCCTGTGTCTTCAATGACCCTGGTATTCCATGTGCATTGCTGTGCATCCAGTGACTCCAGCGTCCCCAGTGACTCCTTTGTTCCTGTGTCTCCATTGCCCCCGGTGACCCCTGTGCATTCCTGTGTATCCAGTGACTTTAGTGGCCCCAGTGACTCCTGTGCTCTTGTGTCTCCATTGGCCCCAGTGACCCCCGTGCCCTCCTGTGCCTCCAGTGACTCCTGTGACTTCCAGTGATTCCACAGTGTCCTGTGTCTACCAGTACCTCCAGGGTGCCCCGAGCGCCTCTGTGTCACCCTCTTTTCCAGGCAGCCTCAGGCACGCTCCTGTTGACCATTCCTCTATCTGTGGATTTGTCCAAGACAGTTTAGGTGTAACCGCACCACTTCCCATGTTAGGCCAGTAACGCTAAACGGGGAACGTTTCTTTTCCCACTCAAGTGTTTCTATCCTTGTAGATTTACAGTAAATTGTGTTTACATATTATTATGATCATTGTGAGAAAAGCTGTACTGTCTGATTAAATAAAAGCAAACAGTTTCCTGATTGGCTTTATTTATAAGGGGGGGGGGGGGGTGTTGGGTCAGCAATTTCTCTGGCTGATGAATTGGGAATCCCAGAAGAGATTTCAGCTCCTAAATATAAAACTGAAGATTTTTCTTCCTCTTTGTGACTTCTGCTTGTGGCTAATGGAAAGCAGAACTGTCTGTTAGTGTTCGATCTGTCCATTTCTGCGGAATCTGCAATTCTAAAGAACAATGGGAGCAAACGTCAAATTCCCTATTTGCTTTCTGTACAACCGCACAGAAAGCAAAGGTCATAAGAGGTAGTAAACAGTTTCTTGGATATATCGAATGCTGCAGCTACACATTTCCACCTTTGGCTGCTCTGGCCAAATTCTCCTCTGGTTTTTCGCTGTGGGAAAGTCGGTTGTAAGGATAGACCGCCAATTTTTAAAGACTTTTCTTCATCCAAAACATCTGCTGATGATTTACAGACAGTCTTGGAATGTCCCAGATAAAGAGAGTCTAAGATCATGATAAGATATAATGCTTTGTTAATTACTAAACTTAATACTTTTAGTACACAAGGGTGGAAACCATCTCACCTATGGGCTTTAAAAAGGTTAATGTTGTTTAAACATTACCAAATCTCTTTTTAAATAATGTTACAACATTTACGCTACATCAGGGATAACATGTACAGTATATAATAGAATTTAAGATATTAAAATACAGTGGTTTATGAACATATATACCTAAAGGGGTTCTAAACCCTCAAGGTTTTTCACCTTAATGCATTCTATGGGGGCCTCACCAAGTCCTGCTGCCTGTGTCAATGGAGGCAGCAGCATGACTCAGGAGCGTGCCCGCACGAGAGCCCCCATGGAAATCATCTCTCCCTGGGAGCACTCGAGAAGAGGAGGAGCCAGGAGCGCAGCTGAGGGATCCCAGAAGAGGAGGATTGGGGCCACTTTGTGCAAAACACTTGCACAGAGGAGGTAAGTATGACATGTTTGTTATTTAAAAAAAACAAAAAAAAACGTTACAACCCCTTTAATACTTTAAGTACACAGGGGTGGATACCATGTAGCCATGGTGCTTTATAATTTTGACCTTAAATAAAGTTAAACCATTTACTGTGCATCTGGAACTGAACCAGCTAAAAGGGAGTCTTAATAGATTAGATATAGCCATTGATGATCTACTGGACGTAATACTTTTAGTGGATACTATCTGGTCCAGGTGTTTATCAAGCCTGATGCATAATACTGAATATCTTCTAAACAATGTTACAGCATCTGCTGTATGTATGGGACTCTTCCAGCTGAAGTATAAGAAATTAAGATATAGTGGTTTATGAATATATGAACCTAATACTTTAAGAACACAGGGGTGTATACCATCTAGCCATGGTGTTTTATCAGATATAATTTTTCTCTTAACTGAATCTCCTTTTAAATAGTATTAGGACATTTACTGTACATCTGGAACTGAACCAGCTAGAAGAGGGTCTAAGTAGTTGAGATATAGCCATTGATGAACTACCAAAATTGCCCAGCTGAAGTATAAGAAGTTAAGATATAGTGGTTTATGAATATATGAACCTAATACTTTAAGTACACAGGGGTGGATACCATCTAGCCATGGTGCTTTATCAAATATAATTTTGCTCTTAACTGAATCTCCTTTTAAATAATATTGGGACATTTACTGTACATCTAGAACTGAACCAGCTAGAGGAGGGTCTAAATAGATTAGATATGAGTGTTGATAAATGATTGAACTTAATATATTTAGTACATAGGGATGGATACTATCTGGTCCAGCTGCTTATCAAGCCTGATGTATTACTTAATAAAGAATTTCTTCTAAATAATGTTACAGCATCTGCTGTATATATGTAACTCTCCAAGCTGAAGTATAAGAAATTAAGATATAGTGGTTTATAAACATACATACCGTACTTAGTTCTTTAAGTACACAGGTGTGGATACTATCTAGCCATGGCGCATTATCAAATACAATTTTGATCTTAACTGAATCTCTTTCTAAAAAATGTAAGAACAATTACTGTACATCTGGAACTGAACAAGCTAAAATAGAGTCTAAATAAAATAGATATAGCCTACTGAACATAATGCTTTTAGTGCATAGGGGTTGGATACTATCTGATCTGGGTGCTTATCAAGCCTAATGTATAACTTAATACAGAATATCTTCTTAGAAATGTTACAGCCTCTGCTGTATGTATGGGACTCTCGCAGCTGAAGTATAAGAGATTAAGATATAGTTGTTTATGAATATATGAACCTAATACTTTAAGTACACAGGGGTGGATACCATTTAGCCATGGTGCGTTATCAAACATCATTTTGACCATAAATAAAGTTAGACCATTTACTGTGCATACTTTTGCTCTTTTTAAATAATGTTAGGCCATTTACTGTACATCTGGAACTGAATCAGCTAAAAGAGAATCGAAATAGATATGTGTGTTGATAAATTACTGACCCTAATACTTTTAGTTTATAGGGGTTGGATACTATCTGGTCCAGGTGCTTATCAAGCCTTATGCATAACGCAATACATAATATCTTCTTAAATATTGTTGCAGCATCTGCTGTATATATGTGACTCTCCAAGCTGAAGTATAAGAAATTAAGATATAGTGGTTTATGAACATACATACTTAGTTCTTTAAGTACACAGGGGTGGATACTATCTAGCCATGGCGCATTATCAAATACAATTTTGATCTTAACTGAATCTCTTTCTAAAAAATGTAAGAACAATTACTGTACATCTGGAACTGAACAAGCTAAAATAGAGTCTAAATAAAATAGATATAGCCTACTGAACATAATACTTTTAGTTTATAGGGGTTGGATACTATCTGGTCCAGGTGCTTATCAAGCCTTATGCATAACGCAATACATAATATCTTCTTAAATATTGTTGCAGCATCTGCTGTATGTCTGGAACTCTCCCAGCTAAAGTATAAGAAGTTAAGAAATAGTGGTTTATGAATATATGAACTTAATACTTTAAGTACACAGGGGTGAATACTATTTAGCCACCATGCTTTATTAAATGTAATTTCGCTTTTAAGTGAATCTCTTTTTAAATAATGTTAGAACATTTATTGTATGTATGTCTGAAACTCTCCCAGCTGAAATAGAGCATGGGAAATTAAGAAATTGTGGTTTATGATTATATGAACCTAATACCTTAAGAACACAGGGGTGGATATCCTCTAGCCGTTTTGATATCCGGTAACACACAGGGATAGGAAGAAGATTTTCAAAGTTTACCTATATAGTGAGACCACCACCGTCCAACTGGAGAGCCATCAACCGGCTCTCAGGTACAGAAAACCCACATCACACCGTTCCAACATATTTCGTGTTTTATTGCCAAAAGAATTACTTCCTATTTTTCCAACAATATGTACATCATGATTTTGCTTTCCAATTTACAATATAAACATTCATTTCCCAAGGGGTTAAGAAATTATACATCAGCAAATTTTGTACAACATCTTTTATAACTCAGTCCCACCTCCCTTCCAGGTGACCACCTCACGTCAAGGTGACCACCTCACGTCCAGGTGACCACCTCACGTCCAGGTGACCCCACAGGAAGTGATGGGAAACCCACCCTGGAGCTTAGCTGGAGTTCCGATTTAAAGGATTCCACTTACACATCCTACTTAAAGGGCCATCTGTCACATCCTACTTAAAGTTCATGCCTCCAGCTATACATCACATTTGCTGTTTGTCACTTTAGTTTTGTTGGCGTTTGTGAGAGTTTCCTGCAGAGTGGGAAGAAGAAAAAATGTCTGCCCCCCCCCCCCCCCCGGGGTGTTTAGGCACAAACCATAACACAAAGTCGCCAAAATCCTTTCATTGTGGTTTGTAGACTTCAACCTCTGGTTTCCTGACCATAACCCAAAAACAAGGCGACCGGCCTGCCAGAGGACACGGCGTCACAAAATCTGACCTACTTGGCTCCCGGAGGGTTGTATTGTAAGTGACCATTGAATTGGGTCAGATTATTTCACTCATATGCTCCAGTTCCAGAAGCAGCGATGGGAGCGCCGATAATGTCCAAATGATCCCCACAATGCGCCTTCCTGCAGTATAACATTTTATGGGAGAAGCCATTGGAGGTCGGAAGAATTCATTTTTTGGGTTCGGGAAATAATTTTACAACTATGTGCCGCACCACTCGTCGTTCCACTGAGCCCCCTACAGGGGAGACTCAAACAGCCAGGATGGATTTTCCTAATTGGTCACTGTTGTTGTCCTACATTATATGCCATGGCATACTACTTCCTCTGCTTAACATCAATGCTCCACCTCCTGTACCCTACTGCTCCCTCTGCTTCACATAATGCTCCACCTCCTTCACCCCAATACTCCCTCTGCTTCACACTAGTGCTCCACCTCCTGCACCCTACTGCTCCCTCTGCTTCACATAATGCTCCACCTCCTGCACCCTACTGTTCCCTCTGCTTCACATAATGCTCCACCTCCTGCACCCTACTGCTCCACCTCTGTTCCCTCTGCTTCACATAATGCTCCACCTCCTGCACCCTACTGCTCCCTCTGCTTTACACTACTGCTCCACCTCCTGCACCCCAATACTCCCTCTGCTTTACACTAGTGCTCTACCTCCTGCACCCTACTACTCCCTCTGCTTCACACTAGTGGTCCACCTCTTTTTCCCTATATCTCCCATTCCTTTGTCCTAGCGCACCATCTTACTTGCCCCTAGTGCTTCCCCTCTCTCAACCTAGTGCTCACCTTAGTATTTCTCCTCCCTCTCTCTGGGGATTCTGCTCCTTCACCCTACTCCCTCTGCTTAACATCAGTGCTCCACCTCCTTCACCCTAGTGCCAACCCCTCTCCCCATCATCTTGGTGCTCCCTTTCATTTGCCCTAGGGCACCCCCCACTGTGCTCAAGTGCTTTGCTGCTCTCCCTAGTGCTCCCTCTCCCTTGCCCCAATACTCCACCTTCCTCACCCTATTGCTACCTTACATCATCCTAGTGCTCCCCCTCCTTTGCACTAGCACTTCCTCGCCTTATTGCTAGCGCTTTCACCCAAGATCTGCTCCTCCTTTACCCTAGTGCTATTTTTTTTTCTATTATAGCACTTCCCCCCTTGCCCTAGTTGTCCCTGACCTTCATTCTCCACCTCTTGTCCTAGTGCTCCTCTTCCCTCATTCTAGTATTCCTCTTCTTTGCCCAATTGCCTCCGAACCTTAGTGCTTCCTCTCTCTTCATAGTGATCCTTCTTCACCTTGGTGCGCCTCTCCTGTATTTGTCCTCCTCCTCCTGAGCCAAGTCCTCCTATTCCTTCACCACGGTGCTTCCCATCTTTGCTACACCTCTTGTCCTAGTGCTTCTCCTCCTTTGCTCTAGTGCTCCACCTTTCGGCCCAGTCCTTGATGCTCCCCTTCTTGTCCTAGTCCTCCTCCTTTACCTTGGTGCTCTCCCTCTTGTCCTAGTGCTCCTCCTCCTTTGCCCAAGTGCTCCCCCTGACTAAGGCAATACAAACAGATACAAACTTTTGTCCCTCTCCCCCTTTGCCCTAGTCCTACCCCCTTACTTCAATCCTCCTCCTCCTTTGCCCTAGTGCTCCCTCTCTTTTCTCAGTCCGCCTTCTTCTTTCCCTTGGGGCTCCCCCTCTCTTTTTGGTGCTCTTCCTTCACCCTGGTGCTCCCCCTTTTGGCCCAGTACTCCTAATCCTTTACCTTGGTGCTTACGCTCTCGCCCGAGTCCTCCTCCTCCTTTACCTTGATGTTCCCCCTCTTGTCCTAGTGCTTCTCTTCCTTTGGCCAAATGCTCCCCTTCTTGTACTAGTGCTCCTCCTCTTTTACCTTGGTGCTCCACCTCTTGTCCTAGTGCTCTTCCTTTACCTTGATGCTCCAACTCTTATCCTAGTGCTCCCCTTCCTTTGCCCCAGTGCTCTCCTTTATGTCCTAGTGCTCCTCCTCTTTTACCATGATGCTCCACCTCTTGTCCTAGTGCTCCCCTTCCTTTGCCCTAGTGCTCTCCTTCTTGTCCTAGTGCTCCTCCTCTTTTACCATGATGCTCCACCTCTTGTCCTAGTGCTCCCCTTCCTTTGCCCCAGTGCTCTCCTTCTTGTCCTAGTGCTCCTCCTCTTTTACCATGATGCTCCACCTCTTATCCTAGACTCCTAGTGCTCCTCCTCCTTTACCTTGCGTCTCCACCTCTTGTCCTAGTACTCCTCCTCTTTTACCATGATGCTCCACCTCTTGTGCTAGTTCTTTCCTTCATTCGCTCTAGTGCTCCTCCTTTCGGCCCAGTCCTCCTATTCCTTTACAATGGTGCTCCCCCTCTTGCCCTCCTCTTCCTTTAGTTTTATGCTCCACCTCTTGTCCTAGTGCTCCTCTTCCTTTGCCCTAGCGCTCCCCTTCTTGTCCTAGTACCCTTCCTTTACCTTGGTGCTCCACCTCTTATCCTAGACTCCTAGTGCTCCTCCTATTTTACCATGGTACTCGCCCTCTTGTCCTAGTGCCCCTCCTCCTTTACTATGGTGCTCCCCCTCTTGTCCTAGTGCCCCTCCTCCTTTACTATGGTGCTCCACCTCTTGTCCTAGTGCTCCTCCTCCTTTACTATGGTGCTCCACCTCTTGTCCTAGTTCTCCTCCTCCTTTACTATGGTGCTCCCCCTCTTGTCTTAGTTCTCCTTCTCCTTTACTATGGTGCTCCACCTCTTGTCCTAGTGGTCCTCCTCCTTTACTATGGTGCTCCTCCTCTTGTCCTAGTGCCCCTCCTCCTTTACTATGGTGCTCCACCTCTTGTCCTAGTGCTCCTCCTCCTTTACTATGGTGCTCCACCTCTTGTCCTAGTGCTCCTCCTCCTTTACTATGGTGCTCCACCTCTTGTCCTAGTTGTCCTCCTCCTTTACTATGGTGCTCCTCCTCTTGTCCTAGTGCACCTCCTCCTTTACTATGGTGCTCCACCTCTTGTCCTAGTGCTCCTCCTCCTTTACTATGGTACTCCACCTCTTGTCCTAGTGCTCCTCCTCTTTTACTATGGTGCTCCACCTCTTGTCCTAGTTCTCCTCCTCCTTTACTATGGTGCTCCCCCTCTTGTCTTAGTTCTCCTCCTCCTTTACTATGGTGCTCCACCTCTTGTCCTAGTGCACCTCCTCCTTTACTATGGTGCTCCACCTCTTGTCCTAGTTGTCCTCCTCCTTTACTATGGTGCTCCTCCTCTTGTCCTAGTGCCCCTCCTCCTTTACTATGGTGCTCCTCTTCTTGTCCTAGTGCCCCTCCTCCTTTACTATGGTGCTCCACCTCTTGTCCTAGTTGTCCTCCTCCTTTACTATGGTGCTCCTCCTCTTGTCCTAGTGCCCCTCCTCCTTTACTATGGTGCTCCTCTTCTTGTCCTAGTGCTCCTCCTCCTTTACTATGGTGCTCCACCTCTTGTCCTAGTTGTCCTCCTCCTTTACTATGGTTCTCCTCCTCTTGTCCTAGTGCACCTCCTCCTTTACTATGGTGCTCCACCTCTTGTCCTAGTGCTCCTCCTCCTTTACTATGGTACTCCACCTCTTGTCCTAGTGCTCCTCCTCTTTTACTATGGTGCTCCACCTCTTGTCCTAGTTCTCCTCCTCCTTTACTATGGTGCTCCCCCTCTTGTCTTAGTTCTCCTCCTCCTTTACTATGGTGCTCCACCTCTTGTCCTAGTGCACCTCCTCCTTTACTATGGTGCTCCACCTCTTGTCCTAGTTGTCCTCCTCCTTTACTATGGTGCTCCTCCTCTTGTCCTAGTGCCCCTCCTCCTTTACTATGGTGCTCCTCTTCTTGTCCTAGTGCCCCTCCTCCTTTACTATGGTGCTCCACCTCTTGTCCTAGTGCTCCTCCTCCTTTGCCCAAGTGCTCCCCCTGGCTAAAGCAATACAAGCAGATGGGGATGTAGAACTTTTTCATAGGGCAGATCTTTTAGCACTCCCATCACGAACGCACGGATTGGCACCATCGGTTCCATATGCAGGTTACTATATATCAGCATGTAGCAATAGAGCTGGGGGGGAATCATTTTTTAGCCGCTCTCTTCACTTCCTGTAACAATGTGGGCGGGATCTCAGTGCGACGGTCTTAGATACGGACGCACCATAACAGCACCAACATGTATAAAGTCTTATAGACCTAAAAGATCTCGCTGTCCAATAAAATAAAACTTTTTTTTGGGGGGGGGGGGGATATCCCCATAAAAAGTTATCTTCGTGAAATAAAAGTTTGTGTCCGTCTGTGTCCAATGCGCCATCGTTGTTTCAAACTAGGCCGTCTTCCGATTGGCCAGCGTGGGGGCCCCCTATGTTGGCCCTGCCCGAGGGTTAAGTCCGAAACTTCCCACCTCCAGACCACGTTCTAGTCTGCTTCACGACGGCTTGGGCACGGTGACGGTCACTGCTTCGGGAAAGGGGCGCAGCGCCGTCAGGAGGGGCTCGCCGGGCCGGGGCTGCGGCAACGGGGGGGTGCTCTGCGACGGCTGGAAAAGGACCCTCAGCAGGCCGCCTTTCAGCTTCAGCAGCTTCATCTCTCCATTTCTGGAATGAAAAAAACGGGTTTAGAGTGCAAGCTCCTGGGCCAACATATTTTACTGCAACACAAACTTCTAAAGGATGTACAATTATAGGAAGGAACTTAACGGTGAGCCCAGGAAACGGTCCGACGGTTCATGCGGCCGGCCATAGAGGTGAACAGAGACCAGGTCGTCTCTGATCACCTCTATGGTCTAGGAGGACCAGAGCAACGTCATGATCTCACTTGCGGTCTAGACCGGCTACTAAACTATATATATATATATATATATATATATATATATATTTCTTTAGCTTTTTTTTTTTTTTAAATTATTTTTTTTTTTTTATTTAGCTTTTAAAGGTAAAGAAGAAATTTGAGGTCTTTTTCGACCCCCCAGATCTCACCAAAAAGAGGACCTGTCATACTTATTTATATTACAAGGGATGTTTACTATTCGTGTAATAGGAATAAAAGTGATAAAAAAATTAACTAATTAAAGGGATAATGTAAAAATGAAAAATAAAATAAATAAGATATTTTTTTTTTTAAGTGCCCCCATCCCTCCTTTGCTTTTAACCACTTTCAGACCGGACCAATTTGCAGCCAAAGGACCAGGCGCCCCTTTTTGCGATTCGGCACTGCGTCGCTTTAACTGACAATTGCGCGGTCGTGCGACGTGGCTCCCAAACAAAATTGACGTCCTTTTTTTCCCACAAATAGAGCTTTCTTTTGGTGGTATTTGATCGCCCCTGCGGTTTCTATTTTTTGCGCTATAAACAAAAATAGAGCGACAATTTTGAAAAAAATGCATTATTTTTTACATTTTGCTATAATAAATATCCCCAAAAAATATATTAAAAAACATTTTTTTCCCTCCGTTTAGGCCGATACGTATTCTTCTACATATTTTTGGTAAAAAAAATCGCAATAAGCGATTATTGATCGGTTTGCACAGAAGTTATAGCGTTTACAAGATAGGGGATAGTTGTATAGCATTTTTCTTAATAATTTTTTTTTTATTAGTAATGGCGGAGATCTGCGATTTTTTTTGTGACTGCGACATTATGGCGGACACATCGGACATTTTTGACACATTTTTGGGACCATTGTCATTTTTACAGCAATTAATGCTATTTAAATGCATTGATTCCTGTAAAAATGACACTGGCAGTGAAGGGGTTAACCACAAGGGGGCAGTGTAGGGGTTAAGTAGGCCTAGGGGTGTGTTTCTTACTGTGGGGGGGCGTGGCTGTCAGCTAGTGAATGCTGATCTCTGCTCCAATCCCAGGGAGCAGAGATCGGCGTCACTAGTTGCTAGGCAGAACGGGGAGATGCTGTTTATCTCGGCATCTCCCCGTTCAGCCGTCCCGTGAGACGATCGCGGATGTCCCCGCGGCGATCGAGTCCGCGGGGACCGCGATCGGACTCACGGGGGTCCCGACCGGTGCGGGAGCGCGCCTCTCCCAGCGCGCTCCCGATGGCACGGACAGGCAGAAAGGAGGGACTTATATATACGCCCTCCTGCCTGTACGTGCCATTCTGTCGACGTATATCGTCGTGCGCCGGTCGGCAAGTGGTTAAAAGAAGAAGAGAGATCTGGGGTGTCTTATAGATCTCTCCATAAAGAGGACCTGTCATCCCTTATTTCTATTACAAGGGATGTTTATATTTCTTGTAATAGTGATAAAAAAATGAACTACCGTATTTATCGGCGTATAACACGCACTTTTTCCCCCTTAAGATCGGGGGAAAGTCGTGGGTGCGTGTTATACGCCGATACCCCAAAAAAAATGACAAAAATCGGTTGCGGCGCCGAAAAAGGCCGAACCGCGGCCAAAAAAGGCTGGAAAAAGCCGAAGCGCGGCCGAAAAAGACCGAAGCCGGCTGTTCAGCTCCGCTCGTAGTCCCGTCTCCCTGCGCTCGCTCCCGAACAGTCGGCTCGGTCTTTTTCGGCCGCACTTCGGCCTTTTTCGGCCGCGGTTCGGTCTTTTTCGGCCGCGCATGCGCAGTTTGTCACGCGGCGGGAAATTTAAACGCGGGCAAACTGCAAATGACACTAGCAAGCTGCAAATGACACTGGGCAAGCTACAAATGACGCTGGGCAAGCTACAAATGACGCTGGGAAAGCTGCAAATGACACTGGGAAAGCTGCAAATGACGCTGGGAAAGCTACAAAATGACGCTGGGAAAGCTGCAAATGACGCTGGGAAAGCTACAAAATGACGCTGGGAAAGCTGCAAATGACGCTTAAATGTAAGTTTTTTTTTTTTCCCTAAACTTCTCTCCTAAACTTGGGGTGCGTGTTATACGCCGATAAATACGGTAATTAAAAGCATAATGTAAAAATGAAAAATAAAATAAATAAGAAAAAAAAGGGATGTTTACATGTAATAGGAATAAAAGTGATTTAAAAACAATGAAAGGGACAGTGTAAAAATAAATAAATAAGACATAAAATTAAAGGGACAAGAAAAATAATAATAATTGAGAAAAAAAATTGGATTTCTGGCAGGATCAACAGGTATTTATTATTGATCAGAAACACTTTCAATGGGATATTTATTTGAGCAAAGGGGAGGAAATAAGAGAAGATGATTGGTCGGGGGTTTATATACACTTCCTGAATGATAAGCAAAGCTCCCATTGGCCGGCAAGGACTGGCGCTGGGATAAGCCAACATTGCCGCATTACAAGTCCCAGGCTGCAGGTCTCAAAAGGCAGAGATGAAGGAGAGGGACCCCCATAGGGGTAAGAGGGGTTGTCACCTACTTACCTCATTAGGATCCCCAGGAACAGGACAAGGATCATGACAAAACTGCCCCCCGCCACAAGAAACATATAGCGGGGGACGGGGGCAGGGGGCTTCTCCACTGTTATTGCTGTAAGACATTATAGGGAGAGTTATAGAGGAAGGAGCAGAGTCCTCCAGCAGAGTATTTCAGGAGAGGAGAGTTATAGAGGAAGGAGCAGAGTCCTCCAGCAGTGCAGAGTATTTCAGGAGAGGAGAGTTATAGAGGAAGGAGCAGAGTCCTCCAGCAGAGTATTTCAGGAGAGGAGAGTTATAGAGGAAGGAGCAGAGTCCTCCGGCAGAGCAGAGTATTTCAGGAGAGGCGAGTTATAGAGGAAGGAGCAGAGTCCTCCAGCAGAGCAGAGTATTTCAGGAGAGGAGAGTTATAGAGGAAGGAGCAGAGTCCCCCAGCAGTGCAGAGTATTTCAGGAGAGGAGAGTTATAGAGGAAGGAGCAGAGTCCTCCAGCAGTGCAGAGTATTTCAGGAGAGGAGAGTTGTAGAGGAAGGAGCAGAGTCCTCCAGCAGTGCAGAGTATTTCAGGAGAGGAGAGTTGTAGAGGAAGGAGCAGAGTCATCCAGAAGTGCAGAGTATTTCAGGAGAGGAGAGTTATAGAGGAAGGAGCAGAGTCCTCCAGCAGAGTATTTCAGGAGAGGAGAGTTATAGAGGAAGGAGCAGAGTCCTCCAGCAGTGCAGAGTATTTCAGGAGAGGAGAGTTATAGAGGAAGGAGCAGAGTCCTCCAGCAGAGCAGAGTATTTCAGGAGAGGAGAGTTATAGAGGAAGGAGCAGAGTCCTCCAGCAGAGCAGAGTATTTCAGGAGAGGAGAGTTATAGAGGAAGGAGCAGAGTCCTCCAGCAGAGCAGAGTATTTCAGGAGAGGAGAGTTATAGAGGAAGGAGCAGAGTCCTCCAGCAGTGCAGAGTATTTCAGGAGAGGAGAGTTATAGAGGAAGGAGCAGAGTCCTCCAGGAGTGCAGAATATTTCAGGAGAGGAGAGTTCTGGAGGAAGGAGCAGAGTCCTCCAGCAGAGCAGAGTATTTCAGGAGAGGAGAGTTATAGAGGAAGGAGCATTTTCAGCATTGTTTCTCTCGCACCTTCTGGTTCCTCTTCTTCTGCTGATGTCATAATGAAGTCCTGAGTGAAGTAAAGTTCACAATCAGTAGATAATTCTTATAATATGGGGTCACCCACCTCACCCGACTCTCACACTTACCGTCGTTGTGGGCGGCTCACTTTCCTCTTTTGCTGAAAAAAATAGAACATTAAGGTAATCATTATCACAGACCTCCTCCTCTGCATCCCATAAAAATCAGAATGATTCGGAATTGGAAGGGCAGCCACATGTAGGAAGGGCATGTGGAAGGGCAGCCACATGTAGGAAGGGCATGTGGAAGGGCAGCCACATGTAGGAAGGGCATATAGAAGGGCAGCCACATGTAGCGAGGAGCTAAAATGTGACTTTCCACGCATGCAAAGGGCAGTTAGATTTTTGATTTTGGGATGATATTAGATGCCCATTTTATACAGCGCTGTACCTGACCAGGGGGTGCCAACCGCCTCTTCACTCCACGCGCTCCAGGTCAGCGAAAACTCCTCTTTCGCCCTCACGCGCACACCATGCCGTCTCCTCTCCAGCGCATCATTGATCATGAAGTGCTCGTCACTGGTCGTCCCCTGAGGGAAGCAGAATTTCACATTTGTAAGATTTCGGAACGGTCACCTAGTTCTCGCTTTGGGTGGACCCACCATTAACTTTATAATTCTTCATAAATTGTAGTACAGCAGTCTACTTATATGCTTTCTTGATTAGGACAGGTGTGAACTGTCCTTTTCTCATTGAACCATATGACTTGAACGCAGGATGTAATAATCAGTCTCAAGTTTTTGCCATCTGCTGGTCATTACTTAGAACTGCAGCTCAGATCAGTGCAGTGCACACCTGCCCTAATCAAGAAAACGTTTAAGTAGATTGCTGGAAATTCAGTTTTTGCCATTGCTTTCATGATTAGGACAGGTGTCACTGAAACACCCGACCTTCCATGAAGGAGCTGCTGTATTTTATCCAGACCAGAAGCAGAGACTATTAGGTTTACAGCATCTGGCCCCCAGCCTGCTGACTGCACCTCTCTTCTGTTTCCTCGAACCATCTTCTGAGGACTTACACTGCATCTGCCTTGTTTGGTGGTTGGCTGTCAGCCCTGGTGACAGTGCATGTCTACTGAACTCCACAACGCAGGGTGTAATAATCAGTGTAAAGTTTTTGCCTTCTGCTGGTGCACACCTGCCCTAATCAAGAAAACATTTAAGTAGATTGCTGGACATTCAGCTATTGACATTGATTTCTTGATTAGGACAGGTGTGAAATGTTCTATTCTCAATGAACCACATGACCTTACATAAAGATGCGGCTGTATTTTATCCAGACCAGAAGCAGAGACTATTAGGTTTGCAGCATCTGGCCACCAGCCTGCTGACTGCTACGTCTTCTGTTTCATCAAACCACCTTCTGAGGACTTGCACCGCATCTGTCTTGCTTGGTAGTTAGCTGTTGGCCTTGGTAACAGTGCATTGTCTACTGAACTCCACAACACAGGGTGTAATAATCAGTCTCAAGTTTTCGCCATATGCTGGTCGTTACTTAGAACTGCAGCTCAGGTCTGTGAAGTGCACACCTGCCCTAATCAAGAAAGTGTTTAAATAGACTGCTGTACATTCAGCTATTGGCATTGCTTTCATGATTAGGACAAGTGTGAACTGTTCTATTCTCATTGAAACACATGACCTTCCATGAAGGAGCTGCTGTATTTTATCCAGACCAGAAGCAGAGACTATTAGGTTTACAGCATCTGGACCCCAGCCTGCTGACTGCTACTCTCTTCTGTTTCCTCGAACCATCTTCTGAGGACTTAGACTGCATCTGCCTTGTTTGGTGGTTGGCTGTCAGCCCTGGTGACAGTGCATGCCTACTGAACTCCACAATGCAGGATGTAATAATCAGTGTCAAGTTTGTGCCTTCTGCTGGTGCACACCTGCCCTAATCAAGAAAACATTTAAGTAGATTGCTGGACATTCAGCTATTGGCATTGCTTTCATGATTAGGACAGGTGTGAACTCTTTTATTCTAATTGAAACACATGACCTTCCATGAAGGAGCTGTTGTATGTAATCCAGACCAGAAGCAGAAACTATTAGGTTTACAGCATCTGGCCACCAGCCTCCTGACTGCAACTCTCTTCTGTTTCCTTTAACCATCTTCTGAGGGCTTACACTGCATCTACCTTCCTTGGTAGTTGGCTGTCAACCCTGGGGACAGTGCACATCCACTGAACTCTACAACGCAGGATGTAATAGTCAGTCTCAGGTTTTTGCCATCTGTTGGTCATTACTTAAAAGATTTAAAAAAGATTATGGAGGGGGGGGGGGGGAAACCAGAAGGGGGGTTTGTTTTTGGTTTTTTTGGATTTTTTGTGTTGTTTTTTTTTTTTTTGGTTTTTTTTTTTGGGGTTTTTTTGGGTTTTTTTTTCTTGGTTTTTTTGGTTTTTTTGGGGAGTGATTTGGGAATTTAAAACGGTATTAATTTGGGCAGGGGGGTTTAAGGGGGTTTTTGGAAAATTGGGGGGTTTTCTTGGAAAGGGGGTGGGGGGCTGGGAATGGGCCAATGGTAATTTTTAAGGGGGGGAAAAAGGGGGGGGGGGGTTTTTTTTTAAAATTAGGGGGGGGGGGGGTTGGGCTTTTTGGGGGGGGGAATTTGGGGGGAAATTGGGCAAATTTTTTTTCAATTTGGGGGGGTTTAGGGGGGAAACCAGGGGGGGGGGGGGGAACTTCTTTTTTAATTTCTTTTTTTTTTAAAAAAATTTTTTTACTTTTTTTTAAAAAAAACAGGATGTAATAGTCAGTCTCAGGTTTTTGCCATCTGTTGGTCATTACTTAGAACTGCAGCTCAGATCTGTGAAGTGCACACCTGCCCTAATCAAGAAAGCGTTTAAATAGACTGCTTGACATTCAGCTATTGGCATTTCTTTCATGACTAGGACAGGTGTGAACTCTTTTATACTCATTGAAACACATGACCTTCCATGGAGGAGCTGTTGTATGTAATCCAGACCAGAAGCAGAAACTATTAGGTTTACAGCATCTGGCCACCAGCCTACTGACTGTAACTCATTTCTGTTACCTATAACCACCTTCTGAGGGCTTACACCGCATCTGTCTTCCTTGGTAGTTGGCTGTCAACCCTGGGGACAGTGCACATCCACTGAACTCCACAACGCAGGATATAATGGTCAGTCTCAGGTTTTTGCCATCTGCTGGTCATTACTTAGAACTGGAGCTCAGATCTGTGAAGTGCACACCTGCCCTAATCAAGAAAGCGTTTAAATAGACTGCTTGACATTCAGCTATTGGCATTTCTTTCATGACTAGGACAGGTGTGAACTCTTTTATTCTCATTCAAAGACACAACCTTCCATAAAGGAGCTGTTGTATATAATCCAGACCAGAAGCAGAAACTATTAGGTTTACAGCATCTGGCCACCAGCCTGCTGACTGTAACTCTCTTCTGTTACCTTGAACCACCTTCTGAGGGCTTACTTACTTACTCATTCTCAGGTTTTTGCCATCTGCTGGTCATTACTTAGAACTGGAGCTCAGATCTGTGAAGTGCACACCTGCCCTAATCAAGAAAGCGTTTAAATAGACTGCTTAACATTCAGCTATTGGCATTTCTTTCATGATTAGGACAGGTGTGAACTCTTTTATTCTCATTCAAAGACACAACCTTCCATGAAGGAGCTGTTGTATATAATCCAGACCAGAAGCAGAAACTATTAGGTTTACAGCATCTGGACACCTGCCTGCTGACTGCTACTCTCTTCTGTTTCCTCAAACCATCTTCCAAAGACTTACACCGCATCTGTCTTCCTTGGTAATTGGCTGTCAACCCCACGGACAGTGCACATCCACTGAACTCTACAACGCAGGATGTAATAATCAGTCTCAAGACTTTGCCGTCTGCTGGCCATTACTTAGAACTGCAGCAGTGCACACCTGCCCTAATCATGAACATGTTTAAGTAGACTGCTGAACATTCAGCCATTGCTTGACTTTAGATCATATATCATTCTGTTTTACACATTTTGTTTATGATGTTTTAAGCACCGACGACTGCATGATTTAAAGGGGACCGCAAACTTTATATATTTTGATTGGCAGCGTGTACATTTGAAGATTTGCACTGAGGATTGCATGATGTAAAAAGGAGATTGTGAACTCATTTTGCACACATTTAGGGGAGGGGGACTGATTTTAGCTGCACAGGGATATCTGAACTTTTGTTGCACTGGTTGCAGATGGCAGCGATAAGGAACGGTGTGTGCGGAGTACATTTTTCTTTCCAGTTTCCACCCCCACAAGGTTTCAGTTTCGCAAAAGATGTTTTTGTCAAGGTGCAAAAAAAAAAAAAAAGTTGAACCCTAATATCGAATTTTTTTGAAAAAATGTATATCTGTACTTCATTTCTCCGGTACCAACTGTCAGTCTGCAGCAGCTGGAAAATGTAGGGGAGGTTGGGGGTGAAGTGATGATTTTTTTCAAGTGGCAATATTAGATAAAAATGTTATATTAGTGCAGCTTGGACATGAACGAAAATATGTCTTCTCCGGAAAGAAAATTGCAAAGGACTTTGTATTAAAGCTGGCCATATATTGATTAAAATTTGGCCAGTTCAGCAGGGAAAAAAAACTGACCCACGTATGACGTACACTCTAATTTGGCTGCGACAATCACAGGTGTAGAACAGATATTGAAACATTATTTTAAAAAAAATGTGGTCACGTTTAACCATCATTAACTTTTATAAAGCACCTAGGTGAGATATTATCCACCCCTGTGTACTAAAAGAATTAAGTTCATTAAATCACTTCACTATATCTTACTTTCTTAGACTCTAATTCAGCTGGGACAATCAGGGGTGTAAAATAAAAAATAAAAGCTGTAACATTATTTAAAAGGAGATTTGGTCCCATTTAAACATCATTACCTTTGATAAAGCACTTAGGTGAGATGGTATCCACCCCTGTGTACTAAAAGTATTAAGTTCATTAATTCATTATATCCCCATTTCTTAGACTCCAATAATTCAGCTGGGTCAATCACGGGTGTAGGACAGATATTGTAACGTTATTTAAAAGGTGATCTTGGTCACATTTAAACATCATTAACATTGACAAAGCTATGTGAGATATATTTCACCCTGTGTACTAAAAGTATTAAGTTCATTAATTCATTATATCCTCATATCTTAGAGTCTAATTCAGCTAGGTCAATCACGGGTGTAAAACAAAAATTTGAACATTATTTAAAAGAGATTTGGTCACGTTTAAACATCATTATCTTTGATAAAGCACCTAGGAGAGATATTATCCACCCCTGTGTACTAAAAGTATTAAGTTCATTAAATCACTATATATTAATCTGAGTTTCTAATTCAGCTGGCACAATCACAGGTGTAGAACAAAATATTGTAACATTATTTAGAAGGAGATTTGGTCACATTGAAACATTATTAACTTTTTTAAAGCTCCTAGGAGAGATGGTATCCACCCCTGTGTACTAAAAGTATTAAGTTAATTAAATCACTATGTCTCAATTTCTCAGGCAGCTCAGGGTGGGTGTACAGGAGGGAGAGAGCTCAGGGAGGGTGTACAGGAGGGAGAGTGCTCAGGGTGGGTGTACGAGGGGGAGAGAGCTTAGGGTGGGTGTACGAGGGGGAGAGAGCTCAGGGAGGGTGTACGAGGGGGAGAGAGCTTAGGGAGGGTGAACGGGAGGGAGAGTGCTCAGGGAGGGTGTTTGGGGGAATAGCATTCAGGGAGGGTGTACGGAGGGGAGAGCGCTCAGGGAGGGTGTATGGGAGGGAGAGTGCTCAGGGAGGGTGTACATGAGGGAGAGTGCTCAGGGCGGGTGTACGGAGGGGAGAGAGCTCAGAGAGGGTGTACGGGGGGAGAGTGCTCAGGGAGGGTGTACAGGAGGGAGAGCACTTAGGGTGGGTGTACGAGGGGAAGAGAGCTCAGGGAGGGTGTACGGGAGGGAGAGTGCTCAGGGAGGGTGTACAGGAAGGAGAGTGCTCAGGGCGGGTGTAAGGAGGGGAGAGAGCTCAGGGAGGGTGTACGGGAGGGAGAGTGCTCAGGGAGGGTGTACAGGGGGGGTGAGCTCAGGGAGGGTGTACGGGAGGGAGAGTGCTCAGGCAGGGTATACAGGGGTAGAGTGCTCAGGGAGGGTGTACGGGGGGAGAGAGCTCAGGGAGGGTGTACGGGGGGATATCGCTCAGGGAGAGTGTACGGGGGAGAGCGCTCAGGGAGGGTGTATGGGGGAATAGCACTCAGGGAGGGTGTACAGGGGGGGAGAGCTCAGGGAGGGTGTACGGGGGGAGATCGCTCAGGGAGGGTGTACAGGGGGAGAGAGCTCAGGGCGTGTGTACGGAGGGGAGAGAGCTCATAGAGGGTGTACGGGGGGAGAGAGCCCAGGGAGGGTGTATGGGGGAATAGCGCTCAGGGAGGGTGTACGAGGGGGAGAGTGCTCAGGGAGGGTGTACGGGAGGGAGAGTGCTCATGGAGGGTGTACGGGGGAGAGCACTCAGGGAGGGTGTACAGGGGGAGAGTGCTCAGGGCAGGTGTACAGGGGGAGAGTGCTCAGGGAGGGTGTATGGGGGGAGAGAGCTCAGGGAGGGTGTACGGCGGGGAGAGAGCTCAGGGAGGGTGTACAGGGGGAGAGTGCTCAGGGCGGGTGTACGGGGGGAGAGAGCTCAGGGAGGGTGTATGGGGGGAGAGAGCTCAGGGAGG
The DNA here is from genome assembly GCA_028564925.1 of Lithobates sylvaticus. NCBI lineage: Eukaryota > Metazoa > Chordata > Amphibia > Anura > Ranidae > Lithobates > Lithobates sylvaticus. The sequence goes on from CM053038.1 coordinate 31,309,326, forward strand.
GTGTACAGGGGGGATAGCGCTCAGGGAGGGTGTACGGGGGGAGAGCGCTCAGGGAGGGTGTACAGGGGGAGAGAGCTCAGGGAGGGTGTATGGGGGGAGAGAGCTCAGGGAGGGTGTATGGGGGGAGAGCGCTCAGGGAGGGTGTACGGGGGGGGGAGAGCGCTCAGGGAGGGTGTACGGGGGGGGGAGAGCGCTCAGGGAGGGTGTACAGGGGGAGAGCGCTCAGGGAGGGTGTACGGGGGGGAGAGCGCTCAGGGAGGGTGTACAGGAGAGAATGCGTTCAGGGAGGAGACACAGGAGGAATAGAGCAGCGCGGGTTGTTCCCTCCTGTTAGCTCCGCAGGGGTGGAGCACTTCACAGTACTTCACAAGCTGATTGGCCAGTATAGCAGTACCTCTATTGGATCTGTGCATTTTATGGTAACAGACTTACATTGGAGACATGCTGAGTGCCCTCCACATGGTACTGCACTTGGTACTGCAGCTCATAGAAGTTGTTCGGCCATGTCCTGGGCGGCGACCAGGAGACCCGGAGCTTGCGCGGCTGGTGCTCCAACGAGGTGACCGCCACGTTGATTGGGGAGTCGGGCTGCACTGGGGGGGGGAGGAAATGACAGAACACCGGAAATACATTATTAATGGACAATAATAGAGTCACATTTCTTTCCATCCTGAGAGGAACTAATACAAAATAAAAAGCCAATGCCCGACATGTATAATATGATTATCTTCTATGATCGCTGGCTCCATCTAGTGGCCATAAGGTGGTATTTTCCTGAAAAACCTCAATCAAAAAAATAAAATAAACAACAACTGTATTATGGCCACTAGATGGAGCTGACGATCATAGGAGATGATCATATTACAAAAGATACAGTGATTATTTGATCATTCGTGGTGCCTGTGTGAATCCTTCAGCCATCTGAGCAACCAATTTTTTTTTATATACATAGCCCCTTATGTGTCCGTGACCACCAACCCCGGCCACTAAGCTTAAAAAGCTACCATCATATGAGGGGGGGGCTTGTATTTTTTTAAATTAAATTCAGATGTGACCCTGACATGCTGAGTGGGAGCAATGGCCACACCCATGAGGGAATATTCACAGGTAGCCAGCAGTGAAGGAACCCATAAGCAAAATAGGGATTGGTGGGGGGGGGGGGGGTCATGTTCAGTGTGGCAGTGCTTACTTGTAGCCCAAACAGTTAGGAGGCAGGGTACTGGGGGGGGGGGGGGCGAGGTCTACAGAGCTTTGGGTGGTATCCTCCTATCAGCACCGTAGGGGTGGGACACTACTACTTATGCCCCGCCCACGCTGATTTCCTGCCGTTGTACCTAGCATCTCTGATTTGCTGTCCACTGTGTTGCTGGTCTGGCTGTCTGTCCGACCGATGACGCAGAGGGACAAGACCTGCCGTTTTTCGTTGTCTCTTTCCTTGTACAGCGTAGAGCAGGTGAATTTACCGGCCAATGGGATGTAAGAGCAGCGGTTCTTTTTGTGGTTCCCGTTCAGCCTGTGGTGGTGGTGGTGGGGGGGGGGGGGACAGAGAGAACAACCAACTCAGCATGTGGGCAATATCGATAATTTGAGCACAAATTTTACAAAACGCCTCCGATGTGACGGCACTTACATCCACGCAATGAGCGTGACCTTGGGGTGTGGGCGGGGCTCCCTCGTGGTCTGCCAGTCGCAGGTGATGTTGTGGGTGGGGTGGCGGATGTAACACGAAATCTGCGGCTTCTCAATGTCATCTGAAAATAGAAAGAGTTTGGCCTAAAAAAAATGAAAATAAAAGACCCCCTAACCCCATTTGTGACCCCTGTGTGGGCGTGTTGGTGGGTGTGTTGGAAAGCGGTTGTCGCTCACCTTCCACCAGCAGCTGCACGGTGCAGGCGGGGGTGCCGCCCCGGTGACAGGTGTAGGTATCCTCATCCTCATAGCCGATAGACGTCAGGGACAGGTGGGAGCCGTCCTGCAGCTTCCTCGTCCGGTTGTGGCGACTCCACCAAGCCTGACCGTGGCAGCCGGGACAGGTCAGGTTCACGCCCGAGTGGAGTGGGACCACCTGGGCGTTCTCCGAGAGCACTGGGGGCAGAGAAGAGGGTGAGGATGACACATGAAGCCACATGGCAGCAATGCAAAGGGCAGCTTCAGGCCCCCCAATAATTTAAGGCGTCTAAAAGTGCGCTTAAGGCATGCTAAAGCAGACTCTCAAAAATTCCCCTCAAGTGACACCAAACTCTGGTCTAAGAAATTGAATTCTATTCAAACGTTTGTATTTCTAACTCAAAGGGTCCCTTCTACTGCTTGCAGCCGCCTCCAAATCTGACTACTCCATGGCCCACTGTAAGTCGGAAACAAAGCCACCTTCTCCTCATTGTTCCTGTGGACTATGGATTATAGACTATGGACTATAGATTATAGATTATAGACTATAGACTATGGATTATAGACTATAGATTATAGACTATGGACTATAGATTATAGACTATGGACTATGGAATATGGATTATAGACTATGGATTATAGACTATGGACTATAGATTATAGACTATGGACTACAGATTATAGATTATGGACTATGGATTATAGACTATAGACTATGGACTATGGATTATAGACTATAGACTATGGAATATGGATTATAGACTATGGAATATGGATTATAGACTATGGATTATGGATTATAGACTATGGATTATGGATTATAGACTATGGACTATGGACTATGGATTATAGACTATGGACTATAGTTTATAGATTATGGACTTTGGATTATAGACTATGGACTATGGATTATAGATTATAGACTATAGTTTATAGATTATGGACTATGGATTATAGACTATGGACTATAGATTATAGATTATGGACTATGGATTATAGATTATGGACTATGGATTATAGACTATGGACTATAGATTATAGATTATGGACTATGGATTATAGATTATGGACTATGAATTATAGACTATCGACTATAGACTATGGATTATAGATTATGGACTATGGATTATAGACTATAGACTATGGACTATGGAATATGGATTATAGACTATGGATTATAGACTATGGATTAGAGACAATGAACTATGGATTATAGACTATCGACAATAGACTATGGACTATGGATTATAGATTATGGACTATGAATTATAGAATATCGACTATAGACTATGGACTATGGATTATAAATTATAGACTATAGACTATGGATTATGGACTATAGATTATGGACTATAATTTATAGACTATAGACTATGGATAAAAAAATATGTATTATAACCTATGGACTATAGACTATAGACTATTGAATACGGATTATAGATTATGGCCCATAGACTATGGACTATGGATTTTAGACTATGGAAACAGGCTATGAATTATAAACTATGGACTATAGATTATAGACTATGGACTATAGATTATAGACTATGGACTAGGGATTATGGACTATGAATTATAGACTATGAACTATGGACTATAGATTATAGACTATGGACTATAGATTATAGACTATGGACTATGGATTATGGACTATGAATTATGGACTATGGACTATGGACTATGGATTATGGACTATGGACTATGGATTGTAGACTATGGACTATGGATTATAGATTATAGAATATGGACTAGGGATTATGGACTATGGATTCTGGATTATGGACTATGAATTTTGGACTATGGATTATGGACTATGGATTATTGACTATGGAATACGGACTATGGACTACGAACTATAGATTATAGACTATGAACTATGGGTTATGGACTAGGGACTATAGATTATATACTATAGACTATGGATCATAGACTATGAATTATAGACTATGAACTATGGGTTATGGACTAGGGACTATGGATTTTGAACTATGGATTATGGACTACAGAATATGGATTATAAACTGTGGATCATGGACTATGGACTACAAACTATAGATTATAGACTATGGGTTATGAGCTAGGGACTATAGATTATGGATTATAAACTATGGCGTACGGGCTAGGGACTATGGACAGTGGACTATGGATTTTGGACTGAATTATTGACTATGGAATACAGATCATATATTATAGACTATGGACTACAGACTAGGGATTATGGACTACGGATTATAGATTATAGACAACAAACTACGGTCTTTGGACTATGGGCTTGTGACTGGATTTTGGCCTAAGGATTATGGACTACAAACCCGAGAGTATGGATTATGGATTTGGGACTATAGATTATGGACTAGGGATGCATAGTGTGTATAGAGCAGTGTACATGACCCCAACGAACGTGTACTGCTTTTCCTTACAAGAGGAAGTGAGAGGGAAAGGAGAGGTTCAGGATCTAATGGAGGATGTTACAAGGAGGCAGACAACATCGTAAGAGACAATTTAATAAAAAATTGATTAAAGGGCCATAAGTAGTGGGTGTGTATAATATCATTTTGCAGATTAAGGATATCTTTAGTGTCCCTTTAAGGCATGCTAAAGTGGCCTCTCAGTGGTACCCTATGTAATGTTTAAATGATGGCATGAAAGTGGGACTCTCCATGTTGCAGTCGGGCACACTGCGATTTATGGCGGTGACCAGCCTGTGGCGATTGGTTGAACCGCACAGCCAGATTGGCCCCCCTGTCTGCTGTGAATCTTCTTGCGGTCTGGAAACCCCAACAAACCGAGTTCAGGGAAGGAAAAGGAAGACGAGCGCCCTGCATCCGCCCAGACGCAGAGAACAAAGTGCAGCGTCTCAGGATGTCACCCCCCGGCTCAGCCGCTGCCTATGCAAATCACCCCGATTTACATACTGGAAACCGTAACACCTGCAGAAGGGCGCTGCCCACCACAGGAGAAAGAGAGCCAAACCCCGGCCTGAACCCCATGAAACATCTCCCTCCAACTAAACTGGATTATATGTAGAATAAAAGGGAACTCTACCGGGGTTCCCACCATCCCTGTGCTGAGTTCCCGGGTCTGTACACCCGCTGTGCCCATTATGAGGGGTTCTCACCATCCCTGTGCTGAGTTCCCGGGTCTGTACACCCGCTATGCCCATTATGAGGGGTTCTCACCATCCCTGTGCTGAGTTCCTGGGTCTGTACACCCGCTGTGCCCATTATGAGGGGTTCTCACCATCCCTGTGCTGAGTTCCCGGGGTCTGTACACCCCCTGTGCCCATTATGAGGGGTTCCCACCATCCCTATGCTGAGTTCCCGGGTCTGTACACCCACTGTGCCCATTATGAGGGGTCCCCACCATCCCTGTGCTGAGTTCCCAGGTCTGTACACCCGCTGTGCCCATTATGAGGGGCTCCCACCATCCCTGTGCTGAGTTCCCAGGTCTGTACAACCGCTGTGCCCATTATGAGGGGTTCCCACCATCCCTGTGCCGAGTTCCCGGGTCTGTACACCCGCTGTGCCCATTATGAGAGGTTCCCACCATCCCTGTGCTGAGTTCCCGGGTCTGTACACCCGCTGTGCCCATTATGAGGGGTTCCCACCATCCCTGTGCTGATTAGTTCTCGGGTCTGTACACCCGCTGTGCCCATTATGAGGGGTTCCCACCATCCCTGTGCTGAGTTCCTGGGTCTGTACGCCCGCTGTGCCCATTATGAGGGGTTCCCACCATCCCTGTGCTGAGTTCCCGGGTCTGTACACCCGCTGTGCCCATTATGAGGGGTTCCCACCATCCCACCATCCCTGTGCTGAGTTCCCGGGTCTGTACACCCGCTGTGCCCATTATGAGGGGTTCCCACCATCCCTGTGCTGAGTTCCCGGGTCTGTACACCCGCTGTGCCCATTATGAGGGTTCCCACCATCCCTGTGCTGAGTTCCCGGGTCTGTACACCCGCTGTGCCCATTATGAGGGGTTCCCACCATCCCTGTGCTGAGTTCCCGGGTCTGTACACCCGCTGTGCCCCATTATGAGGGGTTCCCACCATCCCTGTGCTGAGTTCCCGGGTCTGTACACCCCGCTGTGCCCATTATGAGGGGTTCCCACCATCCCTGTGCCGAGTTCCGGGTCTGTACACCCGCTGTGTGCCCATTATGAGGGGTTCCCACTCTAAATCCAAAAATGGAGGGCGGAGTCTGTAATTATCATCATCTGACACTTTTAATAGGCACATTGGTTCCTGTGTTGTGTTGGTTTCTTCCTCTTCTACAACCTTCAGAACATACAATGTATAGAACACACAATAATACATTATGTAAGAATGAGTCACCCAACCCCCGCTATCCGAGGGGAACTCAGAACCTGTGCTGACTCAGACAATCAGACATCGAATAATGATAAAAAACAGGATAGAGGGAAATGTGTCTGTACAGGGCAGGGAGGGAACTGGAAGATCAGGACTTCCCCTGGAAGGTGTACTTGTTTGCTGTTCCCTATTTTCAGGCAGGGCCGGCGCTACCACCAGGAGAACTAGGCAGCTGCCTAGGGACGCACTGCCGTCTGGGGCGCAGCCACGTGCCTCTGGTTTCTGTACTCTCCGCCGGCTTCCCCACATGGGGCTCCATTCACAAAGCGGGGATCTTACTGCATCTGAGTAACCATCATGGTTGTTAAGGAGAGGACGGCCGCCACGTCCTTGACAACCGATGAGTCGTCAACTGTCAACGGGGTCCACCGCTGACAGACGAATGTAATGAAAAGAATTGCTGGCATTAGAAAAAAAACAGCGTGGGCCCCACTCCAATCCATACCAGGCCTGATATCGTTCAGGAGGGGTATTCCACCCCCGCACACCCCACCCCCTTTCCACAACGTTGCTATTTTTTAGCATTGGGTTCCCCTCAAAATCCAAACCAGACCTGAAGGGTCCATTTTTTCTGTGATTTTATAAATGCCCGCAATTATTTTCTATATATTCAGCAGGCAACTGGAAACCCCGCTGACAGCTGATTACTCATCAGTCGTTAAGGACACGGCGGCCGCCTGCTCCTTAACAACCATGTTGTTTTACTTAAAGAATTTAGAAATCTTATCTTATTTTATTTTTTGGAGGGGTGGGGGAGGGGGTGCAAGTAGCTGGTCCTGTCCAGGGTGCAAAATAGTCGGGCGCCGGCCCTGGTACCAGGACTGTGTTTAATACGGTACAGAGGATTTATCCCTTCGCTCTCCTCTCCCTCCCCCTCCTCTCCTCTCCACTACTTTCCATTTCCTTCCTCCCCCCCCCTTTTTTCTCCTTCACTATTTCCTTTTCTGCACTCTTTTCCCATCTTCTCTATTATCTTGTCTTCTCCCATCCTCTCTCCTTTCCCATATTTTATTCTCCCATCCTCTCTTCTCTTCCTCCTCTCCCATCTTTTCCTCTGCTCTCCCCTCCCCTCTCTCATCTTCTTCTTCTGTCTTCTTCCATCTTCTCCTCTTCTCCCATTTTATTTTCCTCTCCTCTCTTCTCATATCCTCTCCTCTCTTCTCTTCTTCTCCTCTCCTCTCTTCTCTTCTTCTCCTTCTCCTCTCTTCTCTTCTTCTCCTTCGCCTCTCCTATCTTCTCTTCTTCTTCTTTCCTATTTTCTCTTCTTCTCCTCTCCTCTACTATATTCTCTTCTTCTCCTATCTTTTCCTATTCTTCTCTCCTATCTTCTGTTCTTCTTCTTCTCCTTTCCTCTCTTCTTCTCCTTCTCCTCTCCTATCTTCTCTTCTTCTCCTTCTCCTCTCCCATCTTCTCTTCTTCTCCTTCTTCTCTCTCCTCTCTTCTCCTTCTTCTCCTTCACCTCTCCCATCTTCTCTTCTCCTCTCCTCTCTTCTTCTTCTCTTCTCCTCTCTTCTTCTCCTTCACCTCTCCTATCTTCCCTTCTTCTCCTTCTCCTCTCTTCTTCTCCTTCACCTCTCCTATCTTCCCTTCTTCTCCTTCTCCTCTCCTCTCCTTTCGTCTCTTCTTCTCCTTCTCCTCTCCTATCTTCCCTTCTTCTCCTTCTCCTCTCCTCTCCTTTCGTCTCTTCTTCTCCTTCTCCTCTCCTATCTTCTCTTCTCCTCTCCTATCTTCTCTTCTCCTCTCCTATCTTCTCTTCTCCTCTCCTATCTTCTCTTCTCCTCTCCTATCTTCTCTTCTTCTTTCCTATTTACTCTTCTTCTCCTCTCCTGCACTATATTCTCTTCTTCTCCTATCTTCTCTTCTTCTCCTTCTCCTCTCCTCTCTTCTCTTCTTCTCCTATATTCTCTTCCTCTCCTTCTCCTCTCCTTTCTTTCACCTTCTCTCTCCTCTCCTCTCCCATACCCCTCTTACTATCTTGACATAAATTATCTACAAAGTCGTTGTTTTGTAAATAAAGATAATGTTTGGAGCACAGACAGTATATAGTTCAGCTCTTTATATCTTCCTCAGTGATCACTTATTACGACAGGCAAACGATTAGAGGAGACCCTACAAAGATATCGGGAGATAATCTCTTCTCTTTCACATTCAGCGCAGGCGTTCCTCTCAGTCCATATTGGCCGCACATTACAATCTATCTGTACAATCAGCACCGGGACAGATCCGTCTAGTGCCCGGGGGCAAGGATGTGGTCTCTACCAGCTTTGCCCATCTAGAGAGGACATTTCTGCCCATTCTTCTACTTTGTAAAATATCTCAAGATCTGTCAGATTGGATGGAGAGCGTCTGTGATCAGCAATTTCCAGGTCTTGCCACAGATTCTCAATGGGATTTAGGTCTGGACTGTGACTGGGCCATTCTAACACATGAATAGGCTTTGATCTAATCCATTCCATTGTAGCTCTGGCTGTATGTTTCGGGTCGTTGTCCTGCTGGAAGGTGACCCTCCCCCCCAGTCTCAAGTCTTTTCCAGGTTTTCTTCTAAGATTGTCCTGTATTTGTCTCCATCCATCTTCCCATCAACTCTGACCAGCTTCCCTGTCCCTGCTGAAGAAAACTATCCCCACCACATGATGCTGCCACCACCATGTTTCACAGTGGGGATGGTGTGTTCAGGGGGATGGGCAGTGTTAGTTTCCCCCACACACAGCGTTTTGCTTTTAGGCCATAAAGTTGAATTTTGGTCTCATGTGAGCAGATCACCTTCTTCCACATGTTTGCTCCCCTCCCCCACATGGCTTCTCACAAACTACAAACAGGACTTCTTATGACTTTCTTTCTCCAATGTCTTTCTTCTTGTCACTCTTCCATAAAGGGCAGATTTGTGGAGAACACGACTAATAGTTGTCCTGTGGACAGACTCTCCCCCCTGAGCTGTGGATCTCTGCAGCTCCTCCAGAGTTACCATGGACCTCTTGGCTCTTCTCTGATGAATGCTCTCCTTGCCCGGCCCGGTCAGTTTAGGTGGACGGCCATGTCTTGGTAGGTTTGCGGTTGTGCCCATACTCTTTCCATTTTCCGATGATGGATTGAACAGAGCTCCGTGAGATGGTCAAAGCTTGGGAGATTTTTCTATACCCTAACCCTGCTTTATACTTCTCCACAACTTTATCCCTGACCTGTCTGGTGTGTTCCTTGGCCTTCATGATGCTGTTTGTTCACTAAGGTTCTCTAACAAACCTCTGAGGGCTTCACAGAACAGCTGTATTTATACTGAGATTAAATGACACACAGGTGGACTCTATTTACTAATTAGGTGACTTCTGAAGGCAATTGGTTCCTCTAGATTTTAGTTATCAGAGTAAAGGGGGCTGAATACAAATGCCCCCCCCCCCACACACACTTTTCACATATTTATTTGTATCATTTTCCTTCCACTTCACAATTATGTGACACTTTGTGTTGGTCCATCACATAAAATCCCAATAAAATCCATTTACGTTTTTGGTTGTAACATGAGAAAATGTGGGGAATTCCAAGGGGTATGAATACTTTTTCCAGGCGCTGTATCGAGGCAACGGGAACATCTGGCGAAGGACCAGAACGCGGTGATTGCGCACGTAGTTCAGTCCTCGCCATCTGCTTGTATGAATATTTATTCCAGAGAAGAATTATTCAGTAAACCTCTGTGTATGTAGTTCAGCCCTGTATGGAGCTGTGTGTATGTAGTTCAGCCCTGTATGGAGTCCTGTGTATGTAGTTCAGCCCTGTATGGAGCTGTGTGTATGTAGTTCAGCCCTGTATGGAGCTGTGTGTATGTAGTTCAGCCCTGTATGGAGTCCTGTGTATGTAGTTCAGCCCTGTATGGAGCTGTGTGTATGTAGTTCAGCCCTGTATGGAGCTGTGTGTATGTAGTTCAGCCCTGTATGGAGCTGTATGTATGTAGTTCAGCCCTGTATGGAGCTGTGTGTATGTAGTTCAGCCCTGTATGGAGCTGTATGTATGTAGTTCAGCCCTGTATGGAGCTGTGTGTATGTAGTTCAGCCCTGTATGGAGCTGTGTGTATGTAGTTCAGCCCTGTATGGAGCTGTGTGTATGTAGTTCAGCCCTGTATGGAGCTGTGTGTATGTAGTTCAGCCCTGTATGGAGCTGTGTGTATGTAGTTCAGCCCTGTATGGAGCTGTGTGTATGTAGTTCAGCCCTGTATGGAGCTGTGTGTATGTAGTTCAGCCCTGTATGGAGCTGTGTGTATGTAGTTCAGCCCTGTATGAAGCTGTGTGTATGTAGTTCAGCCCTGTATGGAGCTGTGTGTATGTAGTTCAGCCCTGTATGGAGTCCTGTGTATGTAGTCCAGCCCTGTATGGAGCTGTGTGTATGTAGTTCAGCCCTGTATGGAGCTGTGTGTATGTAGTTCAGCCCTGTATGGAGCTGTGTGTATGTAGTTCAGCCCTGTATGGAGCTGTGTGTATGTAGTTCAGCCCTGTATGGAGTCCTGTGTATGTAGTTCAGCCCTGTATGGAGCTGTGTGTATGTAGTTCAGCCCTGTATGGAGCTGTGTGTATGTAGTTCAGCCCTGTATGGAGCTGTGTGTATGTAGTTCAGCCCTGTATGGAGCTGTGTGTATGTAGTTCAGCCCTGTATGAAGCTGTGTGTATGTAGTTCAGCCCTGTATGGAGCTGTGTGTATGTAGTTCAGCCCTGTATGGAGTCCTGTGTATGTAGTCCAGCCCTGTATGGAGCTGTGTGTATGTAGTTCAGCCCTGTATGGAGCTGTGTGTATGTAGTTCAGCCCTGTATGGAGCTGTGTGTATGTAGTTCAGCCCTGTATGGAGCTGTGTGTATGTAGTTCAGCCCTGTATGGAGTCCTGTGTATGTAGTTCAGCCCTGTATGGAGCTGTGTGTATGTAGTTCAGCCCTGTATGGAGCTGTGTGTATGTAGTTCAGCCCTGTATGAAGCTGTGTGTATGTAGTTCAGCCCTGTGTGGAGTCCTGTGTATGTAGTCCAGCCCTGTATGGAGCTGTGTGTATGTAGTTCAGCCCTGTATGGAGCTGTGTGTATGTAGTTCAGCCCTGTATGAAGCTGTGTGTATGTAGTTCAGCCCTGTATGGAGCTGTGTGTATGTAGTTCAGTCCTGTATGGAGTCCTGTGTGTATGTAGTTCAGCCCTGTATGGAGCTGTGTGTATGTAGTTCAGCCCTGTATGGAGCTGTGTGTATGTAGTTCAGCCCTGTATGGAGCTGTGTGTATGTAGTTCAGCCCTGTATGAAGCTGTGTGTATGTAGTTCAGCCCTGTATGGAGCCCTGTGTATGTAGTTCAGCCCTGTATGGAGCTGTGTGTATGTAGTTCAGCCCTGTATGGAGCATTGTGTATGTAGTTCAGCCCTGTATGGAGCTGTGTGTATGTAGTTCAGCCCTGTATGGAGCCCTGTGTATGTAGTTCAGCCCTGTATGGAGCTGTGTGTATGTAGTTCAGCCCTGTATGGAGCTGTGTGTATGTAGTTCAGCCCTGTATGGAGCCCTGTGTATGTAGTTCAGCCCTGTATGGAGCTGTGTGTATGTAGTTCAGCCCTGTATGGAGCTGTGTGTATGTAGTTCAGCCCTGTATGAAGCTGTGTGTATGTAGTTCAGCCCTGTATGGAGCTGTGTGTATGTAGTTCAGCCCTGTATGGAGCCCTGTGTATGTAGTTCAGCCCTGTATGGAGCCCTGTGTATGTAGTTCAGCCCTGTATGAAGCTGTGTGTATGTAGTTCAGCCCTGTATGGAGTCCTGTGTTTGTAGTTCAGCCCTGTATGGAGCTGTGTGTATGTAGTTCAGCCCTGTATGGAGCTCTGTGTATGTAGTTCAGCCCTGTATGGAGCTGTGTGTATGTAGTTCAGCCCTGTATGGAGCTGTGTGTATGTAGTTCAGCCCTGTATGGAGCTGTGTGTATGTAGTTCAGCCCTGTATGGAGCTGTGTGTATGTAGTTCAGCCCTGTATGGAGCTGTGTGTATGTAGTTCAGCCCTGTATGAAGCTGTGTGTATGTAGTTCAGCCCTGTATGGAGTCCTGTGTATGTAGTCCAGCCCTGTATGGAGCTGTGTGTATGTAGTTCAGCCCTGTATGGAGCTGTGTGTATGTAGTTCAGCCCTGTATGAAGCTGTGTGTATGTAGTTCAGCCCTGTATGGAGCTGTGTGTATGTAGATCAGCCCTGTATGGAGTCCTGTGTGTATGTAGATCAGCCCTGTATGGAGTCCTGTGTGTATGTAGTTCAGCCCTGTATGGAGCTGTGTGTATGTAGTTCAGTCCTGTATGGAGTCCTGTGTGTATGTAGTTCAGCCCTGTATGGAGCTGTGTGTATGTAGTTCAGCCCTGTATGGAGCTGTGTGTATGTAGTTCAGCCCTGTATGGAGTCCTGTGTGTATGTAGTTCAGCCCTGTATGAAGCTGTGTGTATGTAGTTCAGCCCTGTATGGAGCCCTGTGTATGTAGTTCAGCCCTGTATGGAGCTGTGTGTATGTAGTTCAGCCCTGTATGGAGCATTGTGTATGTAGTTCAGCCCTGTATGGAGCTGTGTGTATGTAGTTCAGCCCTGTATGGAGCCCTGTGTATGTAGTTCAGCCCTGTATGGAGCCCTGTGTATGTAGTTCAGCCCTGTATGGAGCTGTGTGTATGTAGTTCAGCCCTGTATGGAGCCCTGTGTATGTAGTTCAGCCCTGTATGGAGCTGTGTGTATGTAGTTCAGCCCTGTATGGAGCTGTGTGTATGTAGTTCAGCCCTGTATGAAGCTGTGTGTATGTAGTTCAGCCCTGTATGGAGCTGTGTGTATGTAGTTCAGCCCTGTATGGAGCCCTGTGTATGTAGTTCAGCCCTGTATGGAGCCCTGTGTATGTAGTTCAGCCCTGTATGAAGCTGTGTGTATGTAGTTCAGCCCTGTATGGAGTCCTGTGTATGTAGTTCAGCCCTGTATGGAGCTGTGTGTATGTAGTTCAGCCCTGTATGGAGCTCTGTGTATGTAGTTCAGCCCTGTATGGAGCTGTGTGTATGTAGTTCAGCCCTGTATGGAGCTGTGTGTATGTAGTTCAGCCCTGTATGAAGCTGTGTGTATGTAGTTCAGCCCTGTATGGAGTCCTGTGTATGTAGTCCAGCCCTGTATGGAGCTGTGTGTATGTAGTTCAGCCCTGTATGGAGCTGTGTGTATGTAGTTCAGCCCTGTATGGAGCTGTGTGTATGTAGTTCAGCCCTGTATGAAGCTGTGTGTATGTAGTTCAGCCCTGTATGGAGTCCTGTGTATGTAGTCCAGCCCTGTATGGAGCTGTGTGTATGTAGTTCAGCCCTGTATGGAGCTGTGTGTATGTAGTTCAGCCCTGTATGAAGCTGTGTGTATGTAGTTCAGCCCTGTATGGAGCTGTGTGTATGTAGTTCAGTCCTGTATGGAGTCCTGTGTGTATGTAGTTCAGCCCTGTATGGAGCTGTGTGTATGTAGTTCAGCCCTGTATGGAGCTGTGTGTATGTAGTTCAGCCCTGTATGAAGCTGTGTGTATGTAGTTCAGCCCTGTATGAAGCTGTGTGTATGTAGTTCAGCCCTGTATGGAGCCCTGTGTATGTAGTTCAGCCCTGTATGGAGCTGTGTGTATGTAGTTCAGCCCTGTATGGAGCATTGTGTATGTAGTTCAGCCCTGTATGGAGCTGTGTGTATGTAGTTCAGCCCTGTATGGAGCTGTGTGTATGTAGTTCAGCCCTGTATGGAGCTGTGTGTATGTAGTTCAGCCCTGTATGGAGCTCTGTGTATGTAGTTCAGCCCTGTATGGAGCTGTGTGTATGTAGTTCAGCCCTGTATGGAGTCCTGTGTATGTAGTTCAGCCCTGTATGGAGCCCTGTGTATGTAGTTCAGCCCTGTATGGAGCTGTGTGTATGTAGTTCAGCCCTGTATGGAGCTGTGTGTATGTAGTTCAGCCCTGTATGGAGCCCTGTGTATGTAGTTCAGCCCTGTATGGAGCTGTGTGTATGTAGTTCAGCCCTGTATGGAGCTGTGTGTATGTAGTTCAGCCCTGTATGGAGCTGTGTGTATGTAGTTCAGCCCTGTATGAAGCTGTGTGTATGTAGTTCAGCCCTGTATGGAGCTGTGTGTATGTAGTTCAGCCCTGTATGGAGCTGTGTGTATGTAGTTCAGCCCTGTATGGAGCTGTGTGTATGTAGTTCAGCCCTGTATGGAGCTGTGTGTATGTAGTTCAGCCCTGTATGAAGCTGTGTGTATGTAGTTCAGCCCTGTATGGAGCTGTGTGTATGTAGTTCAGCCCTGTATGGAGCCCTGTGTATGTAGTTCAGCCCTGTATGAAGCTGTGTGTATGTAGTTCAGCCCTGTATGGAGCTCTGTGTATGTAGTTCAGCCCTGTATGAAGCTGTGTGTATGTAGTTCAGTCCTGTATGGAGCTGTGTGTATGTAGTTCAGCCCTGTATGGAGTCCTGTGTATGTAGTTCAGCCCTGTATGGAGCTGTGTGTATGTAGTTCAGCCCTGTATGAAGCTGTGTGTATGTAGTTCAGCCCTGTATGAAGCTGTGTGTATGTAGTTCAGCCCTGTATGGAGCTGTGTGTATGTAGTTCAGCCCTGTATGGAGCTGTATGTATGTAGTTCAGCCCTGTATGGAGCTGTGTGTTTGTAGTTCAGCCCTGTATGGAGCCCTGTGTATGTAGTTCAGCCCTGTATGGAGCTGTGTGTATGTAGTTCAGTCCTGTATGGAGCTGTGTGTATGTAGTTCAGCCCTGTATGGAGCTGTATGTATGTAGTTCAGCCCTGTATGGAGCTGTGTGTATGTAGTTCAGCCCTGTATGGAGCTGTATGTATGTAGTTCAGCCCTGTATGGAGCTGTGTGTATGTAGTTCAGCCCTGTATGGAGCTGTGTGTATGTAGTTCAGCCCTGTATGGAGCTGTGTGTATGTAGTTCAGTCCTGTATGGAGCTGTGTGTATGTAGTTCAGTCCTGTATGGAGCTGTGTGTATGTAGTTCAGCCCTGTATGGAGCTGTGTGTATGTAGTTCAGCCCTGTATGGAGCTGTGTGTATGTAGTTCAGCCCTGTATGGAGCTGTGTGTATGTAGTTCAGCCCTGTATGGAGCTGTGTGTATGTAGTTCAGTCCTGTATGGAGCTGTGTGTATGTAGTTCAGCCCTGTATGGAGCTGTGTGTATGTAGTTCAGCCCTGTATGGAGTCCTGTGTGTATGTAGTTCAGCCCTGTATGGAGCTGTGTGTATGTAGTTCAGCCCTGTATGAAGCTGTGTGTATGTAGTTCAGCCCTGTATGGAGCTGTGTGTATGTAGTTCAGCCCTGTATGGAGCTGTGTGTATGTAGTTCAGCCCTGTATGAAGCTGTGTGTATGTAGTTCAGCCCTGTATGGAGCTGTGTGTATGTAGTTCAGCCCTGTATGGAGCTGTGTGTATGTAGTTCAGCCCTGTATGGAGCTGTGTGTATGTAGTTCAGCCCTGTATGGAGCTGTGTGTATGTAGTTCAGCCCTGTATGGAGCTGTGTGTATGTAGTTCAGCCCTGTATGGAGCTGTGTGTATGTAGTTCAGCCCTATATGGAGTCCTGTGTGTATGTAGTTCAGCCCTGTATGGAGCTGTGTGTATGTAGTTCAGCCCTGTATGGAGCTGTGTGTATGTAGTTCAGCCCTGTATGGAGCCCTGTGTATGTAGTTCAGCCCTGTATGGAGCTGTGTGTATGTAGTTCAGCCCTGTATGGAGCTGTGTGTATGTAGTTCAGCCCTGTATGGAGCTGTGTGTATGTAGTTCAGCCCTGTATGAAGCTGTGTGTATGTAGTTCAGCCCTGTATGGAGCCGTGTGTATGTAGTTCAGCCCTGTATGGAGCCGTGTGTATGTAGTTCAGCCCTGTATGGAGCCGTGTGTATGTAGTTCAGCCCTGTATGGAGCCCTGTGTATGTAGTTCAGCCCTGTATGGAGCCGTGTGTATGTAGTTCAGTCCTGTATGGAGCTGTGTGTATGTAGTTCAGCCCTGTATGGAGCTGTGTGTATGTAGTTCAGCCCTGTATGGAGCTGTGTGTATGTAGTTCAGCCCTGTATGAAGCTGTGTGTATGTAGTTCAGCATGTGATAGTGAACGGTTGTGACATTGTTTGTCGAAGTTTTTGCGACCTTTGTACCGCGGTCGGGACACGCCGTCCACTCGCTGCCTGGAGACACGACGGCGGCCGTCACCTCATATATATATTCATGGCCTCGTATTATACGGTTCTGGTAAATCTAAAGGACGATTGTATAATGTATGTGGCCCAGCGGGGGGGGGGGGGGAGGTGCTCCTATCGGTGGGCGCCCTCCGTTCTCAGCACCCCTCCCCCCCCTGGACACCTCTCTGTACGGTGACTGCGCTTTCCTCTTCCCCCTCGATGCACACGAATGAGTTCTGCTCAGATTGATCAGCAGCAATAAAACTCATCTTATCGCCTGCAATATGAGACTGTTAGAGCTGCTGAGTGTTGTGTGAGTGAAGGCGCTGTCAGCCTGATCTGAAATTTCAGCTGGTGTGCGGTGGGTGAAAGATTAAATGTCATCTACTAAGGCACAACTAAGGGGGCGGGGGGGCAGGTGCACTTGGTGGGGGGGGGGCAGGTGCACTTTGTGGGGGGGGGGGGTGGGGGGGGGGGGTCAGGTGTAGAAGTCGGAGGATCACAGGGGGGAGGGGAGGTCACCTACCTGGCTTTGGGCATTGGATGTCGGCGAAGGTCGGGAGAAGTCCGGAGTACATGATGATGAAATAGGAGTACCAGCGTTTGATGCTACCCACCATCTTGGCAGCGAACGGCGGAGCTCTCTCCCGATCTGGCTCTGGTTTGGACCATCTGTGGTGTGATTGGCTCTGTCCGGGCTCGATCCGTGTCAGCGGTCTCTTTCCATGTACTGAGTCTCTGCGCTCTCTGGAGTCTCTCTGGAGTCTCTCTGGAGTCTCTCTGGAGTCTCTCTGGAGTCTCTCTGGAGTCTCTGCTCTCTATAGAGGACTCTCTAGAAGTTCCCAGTCAGTAGAATTTCTCTTCCCCTCCTCTGTACTGACTCTGATCTCTGTCTCTCTATATCTGCTCCCTTTCAGTCTCACTTCTCTCCTCTTCACTCCGCCCCCCAACTCTCCTCTCCTTCTTCTCTTCTCCACTCCTCTACCTTTCTCACTAGTCTGTTCCTCTCCTCCTCTCCTCTCTCGTCTTTTCCCTTCCTTTCTTCTCCTCTCCTCCTCACCCCTGTTCTTCTCTCCTCTAACCTGCTCTCTCGTGTTTTCCTCTCTTCCCTTCCTTCCCTCTCTACTCCTCTCCTTTCCTTTCCCCTTTCTCTATTGTCTTTTCTTCTCCTCTCCTTTCTTTATCCCTCCTCTCCTGTTCACTCCTCCCTTGTCCTTTCCCCTCCTCTCCCCTTCTCTCGTCTTTTCCTCTCCTCTCCTTTCTTTATCCCTCATCTCTTCTCCTCTCTTGTCCTTTCCCCTCCTCTCCTCTCTTTATCCCTCCTCTCCTCTCCTGTTCACTCCTCTCTTGTCCTTTCCCCTCCTTTCCTCTCTTTATCCCTCCTCTCTTCTCCTCTCCTCCCTTGTCCTTTCCCCTCCTCTCCTATCCTCTCCCCTTTTCTCTTGTCTTTTACCCTTCTCTCCTCTCCTGTTCACTCCTCTCCTCTTCTCTCTTGTTCTTTCCTTTGCTGTTCACTCCTCTCCTCATCTCTCTTGTCCTTTCCACTCCTCTCCTCTCCTGTTCACTCCGCTCCCCTTCTCTCATGTCTTTTCCTCTCCTTTCTTTATCCCTCCTTTCCCCTTCTCTCTTGTTCTTTCCTCTCCTCTTCTCTTGTCTTTTCCCTTCCTCTCCTGTTCACTCCTCTCCCCTTCTCTCTTGCCTTTTCCCTTCCTTTCTTCTCCTCTCCTCCTCACCCCTGTTCTTCTCTCCTCTAGCCTGCTGTCTCCTGTTTTTCTCTCTTTCCATCCTTCCCTCTCTGCTCCTCTCCTTTCCCTATTCTCTGTTGTCTTTTCCTCTGCCCTCTTTTTTTATCCCTCCTCTCCTCTCCTGTTCACTCCTCTCCTCTCCCCTTCTCTCTTGTTCTTTCCTCTTCTCTCGTCTTTTCCTCTCCTTTCTTTATCCCTCCTCTCCCCTTCTCTCTTGTCTTTTCCCCTCCTCTCCTCTTCTCTCTTGTTCTTTCCTCTCCTCTCTTTTCCTCTCCCCTTCTCTCTTGTCTTTTCCCCTCCTTTCTTCTCTTCAACCCTTCTCTGTTTTCTTTTCCTCTCCTCCACTCCTATTCTCTCCTCTCTTCTATACCTCCCTCTTGCCTTTCCCTGTCATCCTCCTCTCTCCTCCCCTCTCACTTTTTCACCTCTTGTTGTCTCTCCTCTTCCTTTCTCTCACTGCTCCCTCTCTCCTTTCCTCTATTCTCCTCTCCTGTCTTGTCCACTCCTCTCCTATCTTCTTCCCTTCTCTCTTGTTCCGTTCTCCTGTCTTTTCCCTTTCTGGTCTGTTCTTCTCTTCCCTCCTGTTCTCTGATGTTCTTCTTTACTCTCTTCTTCCCTTCTGTCCTCTCCTTTCCCCTTCTCTCTCTTCCCTCCTGTTCTTCTCCCCTTCTCACTTTTCTTCTTCCTTTCCTTTCCCCTTCCCACCTGTTCTTCTCTCCCCTCTTCTCCTTTCCCCTTCCCTCCTTTTTTGCACCCCTCTGTTCTCCTCTCCTAAACGTCTCTCCTCTCCTCTCCTCTCCTGGTTTCCTATCTTCTCTTCTCTTGTTCTCTTCTAATGGCCCATGGCTCCCCCCCCTCCTCTCTCCTCTGAATAAATATCAGGCTGACAGGAAAACATTTGAGGAACCGAGGCCAGATTGAGCTGAAGGTCCCCAGAGGTTGCACAATCCGGGGCCACCGCTTACTGCTGAGGGGTCAGGATTTGTGACCGCAGCACCTGGGCCCCCGGGAGCCACAGAGCTCCTCTCCAGGATCCCCACCACCTCTTCCTCTTTCACTCCCTCCCAGGGGAAAATTATTTTCTATTTTTTACTTAACGTTGTAACGGCTCCATAGAGTGCCAACTCTTCCGGGTGACAATGTATCTAAAATGGTCCATCGACCGGGTCTGCACTGTGCCCATTATGAGGGGTTCCCACCATCCCTGTGCTGAGTTCCCGGGTTTGTACCCCGCTGTGCCCATTATGAGGGGTTCCCACCATCCCTGTGCTGAGTTCCCGGGTCTGTACACCCGCTGTGCCCATTATGAGGGGTTCCCACCATCCCTGTGCTGAGTTCCCGGGTCTGTACACCCGCTGTGCCCATTATGAGGGGTTCCCACCATCCCTGTGCTGAGTTCCCAGGTCTGTACACCCGCTGTGCCCATTATGAGGGGTTCCCACCATCCCTGTGCTGAGTTCCCGGGTCTGTACACCCGCTGTGCCCATTATGAGGGGTTCCCACCATCCCTGTGCTGAGTTCCCGGGTCTGTACACCCGCTGTGCCCATTATGAGGGGTTCCCACCATCCCTGTGCTGAGTTCCCGGGTCTGTACACCCGCTGTGCCCATTATGAGGGGTTCCCACCATCCCTGTGCTGAGTTCCCGGGTCTGTACACCCGCTGTGCCCATTATTGGGGGTTCCCACTATCCCTGTGCTGAGTTCCCGGGTCTGTACACCCGCTGTGCCCATTATGAGGGGTTCCCACCATCCCTGTGCTGAGTTCCCGGGTCTGTACACCCGCTGTGCCCATTATGAGGGGTTCCCACCATCCCTGTGCTGAGTTCCCGGGTCTGTACACCCGCTGTGCCCATTATGAGGGGTTCCCACCATCCCTGTGCTGAGTTCCCGGATCTGTACACCCGCTGTGCCCATTATGAGGGGTTCCCACCATCACTGTGCTGAGTTCCCGGGTCTGTGCACCCGCTGTGCCCATTATGAGGGGTTCCCACCATCCCTGTGCTGAGTTCCCGGGTCTGTACACCCGCTGTGCCCATTATGAGGGGTTCCCACCATCCCTGTGCTGAGTCCCCGGGTCTGTACACCCGCTGTGCCCATTATGAGGGGTTCCCACCATCCCTGTGCTGAGTTCCCGGGTCTGTACACCCGCTGTGCCCATTATGAGGGGTTCCCACCATCCCTATGCTGAGTTCCCGGGTCTGTACACCCGCTGTGC
Organism: Lithobates sylvaticus; assembly: GCA_028564925.1. NCBI lineage: Eukaryota > Metazoa > Chordata > Amphibia > Anura > Ranidae > Lithobates > Lithobates sylvaticus. Next base: position 31,329,693 of record CM053038.1, read on the forward strand.
CCATTATGAGGGGTTCCCACCATCCCTGTGCTGAGTTCCCGGGTCTGTACACCCGCTGTGCCCATTATGAGGGGTTCCCACCATCCCTGTGCTGAGTTCCCGGATCTGTACACCCGCTGTGCCCATTATGAGGGGTTCCCACCATCACTGTGCTGAGTTCCCGGGTCTGTGCACCCGCTGTGCCCATTATGAGGGGTTCCCACCATCCCTGTGCTGAGTTCCTGGGTCTGTACCCCCGCTGTGCCCATTATGAGGGGTTCCCACCATCCCTGTGCTGAGTTCCCGGGTCTGTACACCCGCTGTGCCCATTATGAGGGGTTCCCACCATCCCTGTGCTGAGTTCCCGGGTCTGTACACCCACTGTGCCCATTATGAGGGGTTCCCACCATCCCTGTGCTGAGTTCCTGGGTCTGTACCCCCGCTGTGCCCATTATGAGGGGTTCCCACCATCCCTGTGCTGAGTTCCCGGTCTGTACACCCGCTGTGCCCATTATGAGGGTTCCCACCATCCCTGTGCTGAGTTCCCGGGTCTGTACCCCCGCTGTGCCCATTATGAGGGGTTCCCACCATCCCTGTGCCGAGTTCCCGGGTCTGTACACCCGCTGTGCCCATTATGAGGGGTTCCCACCATCCCTGTGCCGAGTTCCCGGGTCTGTACCCCCGCTGTGCCCATTATGAGGGGTTCCCACCATCCCTGTGCCGAGTTCCCGGGTCTGTACACCCGCTGTGCCCATTATGAGGGGTTCCCACCATCCCTGTGCCGAGTTCCCGGGTCTGTACACCCGCTGTGCCCATTATGAGGGGTTCCCACCATCCCTGTGCTGAGTTCCCGGGTCTGTACACCCGCTGTGCCCATTATGAGGGGTTCCCACCATCCCTGTGCTGAGTTCCCGGGTCTGTACACCCGCTGTGCCCATTATGAGGGGTTCCCACCATCGCTCCTGTAGAGAGCCCATCCATCACCTCCACCATTATTATTTAATTAGCGCTTTACTAAACTTTTCCACAAACATAAAAAATGCAGACACGATAACACACACGGATCTCAGACGTTGAATGCGGTGAAATATTTATTTTTATCATTTTCATTTCATTCAACAAAGAAAACAATAAACATTTATATACATTAAATCTAATTTCCCAAGTCACAAAGAGGAAATGTAGACAGGGTGGAGCTTTGTTGCCCTCTTGTGGCCATTTCAAGCCACTGCAGATGACGTTCCTCAATTCTTCCCATTGTAAGGATTACAGCAAAAAAATGCAGATTCTTAGCTGCTTCTGTCCTGTAGATACCGAGGTGGGCTATTCCATAAATGAGTACCATGTGGGGTAATGATGGGATCTGCCCCAATATTCTAATAAGGAACACCGCGCCACCACCAGCACCCATCCAGACTCGTATATTTCTCATCGAAGGTGAAACCCATGGAAGGCTAAACCTAAGGATATTGCTGAGGATGCCACATTCGAAGAACCAGGCTGTCTGTGATTTGACCTGAAGCTCTGTGCCGAGTCCTGGGGGGCAATTACAGGAGCAGGGGGTAGAGGAAACAGAATACTGTTGCCATGGTTGCAGGAAGAGAATGCCAGAGACAGCCAGGAATATAGCATTTTTTAAAAGGAAGTCCCCATATTTCTACCACTACAGGTTCTTTTTAAAGTATATCTGAACCCCAAACTGTGGATAGATTAGAGAATTTTATTTTTTTTGCCATCTGTGTCACCCATTGGGGTGATTTCCTTTTACTTCCTGTCCCGTAGACACAACAGGAAGTGGTTGGAAATCTCTCCAGAGTGAGGGGAATCCCCTCTTAGTGGTCACCAGTACATGTGTCCCCGCTGGAAGACTTGCCCCCTATTCCTGTCCTCATGACAACCCAAAGTTTTTCATTTTTTTCCCCATAATTTTTGCTTTAGATGGAAGCAAAATCCTTCAGTTATGTAACACCCTCTAGTGCGCAACTAGTGTAGGTACATTTATTTTGTTGACTCTAGTTGTGCGAGTCTGTAATTGGGTCGGGTTACTCCAGGTCAGGCTGGAGGACTCCACAGGGGAAGGTCTCTGGTAGCTCCCCCCTGATTCTGGAAGCTTGGCGAAGCTTCTAGAAGTTAGTGGGCGGAGGGAATCTGGTCAATCGCCAGGCAGAAGGCCCTGGATCAGCCCTTAAATATTGTGGAGCCTGGCCAGCAGGAGAGTCGGGTAGAAGTTGGAGTGCTGAAGTTTCTGTTGTGGGGCCTGGAAGGGGACCCCGGGGGGACCCCGGGGGGACCCCGGGGGGCTGGGGGGGATCTGCCTTGAGGCTGAGGAAAGTAGGGAGAGGAAGGGTGTCTACATTTTAACAGATGTTCTTGAGTGGCATCCATGTTGACCGAAAAGACAATCAAGCTAAACTTAAGGACAACCCTTCCGCCCTCTCGTTACAACCAACAAACTGCCAAAGAATCGGCCACCAACCTGAAGACATCTGAGCCCCAATCCCGCCACGTAGGTGAAGGGCCGCGGCCCCAGGTCTCGACTCGGGTTAATCGGATAACCACAATTCGCTCCCATGGAAAGGCCAACGAAGAACACCAGCATCCCAACTACGACTGGCTCCAGACCCTTTGGGACCGGCTAGTTCTTGGGAGTCAATGATGGCTGAGGAAAGTAGGGAGAGGAAGGGTGTCTACATTTTAACAGATGTTCTTGAGTGGCATCCATGTTGACCGAAAAGACAATCAAGCTAAACTGAAGGACAACCCTTCCACCCGCTCGTTACAACCAACAAACTGCCAAAGAATTGGCCACCAACCTGAAGACATCTGAGCCCCATCCCACCACGTAGGTGAAGGGCCGCGGCCCCAGGTCTCGACTTTATTTGGATAACCACAATTCGCTCCCATGGAAAGGCCAACGGAGAACACCAGCATCCCAACTACGACTGGCTCCAGACCCTTTGGGACCGGCTAGTTCTTGGGAGTCAACGATGGCTGAGGAAAGTAAGGAGAGGAAGCCAAAGAGAGGGATCTCCATTACCTTTGGGTCTTGTGGAGAAGACCACCTGGCTGGCATTGGAGGATCTGGACGGTAGGAGGCCTAAACAGAAGTCTTGCCCAGTGCAGCAGGAATTGGGCAAGACTTCTGTTTAGGCCTCCTATTGTCCAGATCCTCCAATGCCAGCCAGGTGGTCTTCTCCACAAGACCCAAAGGTAATGGAGATCCCTCTCTTTAGCTTCCTCTCCTTACTTTCCTCAGTCATCATTGACTCCCAAGAACTAGCCGGTCCCAAAGGGTCTGGAGCCAGTCGTATTTGGGATGCTGGTGTTCTCCGTTGGCCTTTCCATGGGAGCGAATTGTGGTTATCCGATTAACCCGAGTCGAGACCTGGGGCCGCGGCCCTTCACCTACGTGGCGGGATGGGGGCTCAGATGTCTTCAGGTTGGTGGCCGATTCTTTGGCAATTCCTGCTGCACTGGGCAAGACTTCTGTTTAGGCCTCCTACTGTCCAGATCCTCCAATGCCAGCCAGGTGGTCTTCTCCACAAGTAATGGAGATCCCTCTCTTTGGCTTCCTATCCTTACTTTCCTCAGCCATCATTGACTCCCAAGAACTAGCCGGTCCCAAAGGGTCTGGAACCAGTCAAGGGACAGTGTGAGTACCTCGAGATTTAGTGGCTCCTCTGGGGGGGTAGCGCTACAGTTACAAAATGGCTATTTCATGTGTTATGAACAAAACTGGAGTCAACCGTTAATTTAACCTTATTAGGTTCATCAAATCTCGTAACGTGACCAGGGGCGGACTGACAACTCATGGGGCCCCCGGGGCAATAGGAGATTATGGGGCCCCCAGGCAATCAAAGATTATGGGGCCACACAGTATACACACAGTATACAATCACACAGTATACACATACATGTACACACAGTATACACAGACGTGTTTCTATTGGCTGAGAAGGTACTGGAGAGGTGGGGCAGCTATAATCTCTGGATTTTTAGACCAAAAGGATGTCGGTAAGGGACATTTCAGAAACAGAGATTTTTACATACTGTCCCTGGTTTTATTGAGTCTGGCAACCCTGATGGGGCCACCTAGTGACCCGGGGCCCCTCGGGCAGTGCCCGAGTGGCCGAATGGTCAGTCCGCCCCTGAACGTGACTGAATAGCCTGTGAAAGCCTCCTCGAGCCGGCCCATGCAGGCTCAATGACTAATGGGAAGCAGCCAGGCAGAACCTAGACTTTAGGAAGTCGACATTTGCATGTCAGAGGGTTTGAGGGTCCCAAAAAGCATTGACAGGTGTTAGGAGACACCCCCGAAACCATGATATCTAGTCATGTGACACCCGTCATTGCAACTGTTCACCTAGCTTTTCTGTAATGGCTACCTACTGAGTCAAGGACCTGTAACTTTGACTTTTTCCAGATCCTAGACTCTAGAACCTTTGAAACCAAACCCAGCCAGGCATCTAGCATTCTCACTAGCAGGCCAGGAATGGCACACCTTCATGTTCCTCTCCTGATAGGTGGATGAGAACAAGGCATTGAATGGAACCCAGGTGACATGAACTGTTCCTCAAAGATATGGCCCTCAGCAGGTAATGAAGCCTCAGGAGATGCCCCTGGCTTCTCTGGGTACCAGACAACCAGCCATTACACACAGTGCAGCTCTATCCAGAGGTGACCCCTCTGCTGCAGCTCTCACCCGTACAACGAAAAAGATTTAATAACTTCAGTTGTGTCGTAAATGCGGACACTTCCATAAGAGGACACAACAGTAGCCGTTAGTCCATGTGCAATGGGAAGGGACCATTGGGCCAAACTAGGACCACGCAATGGATGGCCAGTCAAAGCCGATGAGACAAAGAGTTGTCCAGATTGATTGTGAAGACCGGAATCTCCTTCATTTTTTCTGCTGGGGTCTCCACGTTGGTAGCCTCTTCCGCTTTGGTCTCCTGTGCCGGGTGGTGGATCTCCACCAGGATCTGGTACAGCAAGGTGCCAAAAACAGCACCCACGCATGGTGCTACGATGGGCACCCACCACCAGTTTCTTCCGGCTCTGTAAAGGAGAAATAAAGCTTGGTTATTATTGCAGGGCTGTCCCTGGACTGGTTGATGGTTGATACGCCTATGAAGACTCCACCAATGGGTCAGTGACGCCATTGTGGAAGAATCACCATGGTGGAGTTATCACCCACTAAAAAATTTTCCTTAAGGCCTCGTTTACACTTGTTTCAAAATGTGGCATTGGACACGTTTTATTCAAGCGCTCTGAAAGCCAATCAGAGCTCCTGTCACTAAATATAATGGTGACCTTACAGTCCTGGTCACACGTTGTATTTGCTTCGCTTCAAAAACGGGGTGAGTGGGGACTGGAGAGAGAGGACTGAGCGGCAGAGGATCAGCAGAGCTGGTTGACCAGAGCAGGAGAAACTAGCAATGTCACATGTTGTGCACAGCATTGGAGAAATATAGCGGGAGGTGAGGGGGACCGGGGGGGGGGGTAGACGGATCAGCAAAGCCGGGGGTTATTACTGAGTGGGTGATCAGCAGAGATGGGGTTTACTACTCAGTGGGGGATCAGCAGAGCTGAGAGTTACTACTAAGCAGGGGATCAGCAGAGCTGGGGGTTACTACTGAGCGGAGGATCAGCAGAGCTGGGGGTTACTACTGAGCGGAGGATCAGCAGAGCTGGGGGTTACTACTGAGCGGAGGATCAGCAGAGCTGGTGGTTACTACGGAGTTGGAGATCAGGAGAGCTGGAGGTTACTACTGAGTGGGGGATCAGCAGAGCTGGGGGCTACTACTGAGTGGGGGATCAGCAGAGCTGGGGGTTACTACTGAATCGGGGATCAGCCGAGCTGGGGGTTACTACTGAGCGAGGAATCAGCAGAGCTGGGAGTTACTACTGAGCGGAGAATCAGCAGAGCTGGGGGTTACTACTGAGCAGGGGATCAGCAGAGCTGGGGGTTACTACTGAGTGGGAGATCAACAGAGCTGGAGGTTACTATTGAGCGAGGGATCAGCAGAGCTGGGGGTTACTACTGAACGTGGAATCAGCAGAGCTGAGGGTTACTACTGAGCGGAGAATCAGCAGATCTGGGGGTTGCTACTGAGCGGGGGATCAGCAGAGCTGGGGGTTGCTACTGAGCGGGGGATCAGCAGAGCTGGGGGTTACTACTGAGCGGGAGATCAGCAGAGCTGGGGGCTACTACTGAGCGGGAGATCAGCAGAGCTGGGGGCTACTACTGAGCGGGGGATCAGCAGAGCTGGGGGCTACTACTGAGTGTGAGATCAGCAGAGCAGAAGAGGTTCAATTCAAAGCAGAGCCGAGGTTTTCACAGGAGGACCAGAAGTAGGGGGAGATATCTCCAGTATCATCCAGGGCACTAATAAGGATAGAGGGTCACACCCTGACACACACCACCAAAAATTAAGGTAAATCTCTTAATGAACCCAGTTACTGTTTTGGATAGAGCAGGTGAGGGTTAGAACCTCCATGGTGGATAAATTATGAGCTTCCTGCCCAACGAGGACCAAAAAAAGCTGCTGGAAGTTCTAACCATTCTCCTGCGCCCAGTGCCGAAACAAGGTCATCCAGTGCCCAGGGCAAAGATGCCAAACTGCGCCCTCCTTTCCCTTAGGGTTAGGCTCAGTGTGCCCCCTACCCCTGCAATATACCATTGCGCCAGGGGCAGCCGCCCCTCCTGCCCACCCCTTGTCCCGGCCCTGCCTGCGCCTCTAAATTTTAACAGATGTTCTTGAGTGGCATCCATGTTGCCCCTAAAGAATCAACCAAGCTAAACTGAAGGACAACCCTTCCGCCCGCTCAAACTGCCAAAGAATCGGCCACCAACCTGAAGACATCTGAGCCCCATCCCGCCACGTAGGTGAAGAGCCGCGGCCCCAGGTCTCGACTCGGGTTAATCGGATACCCACAATTCGCTCCCATGGAAAGGCCAATGGAGAAGACCAGCATCCCAACTACGACCGGCTCCAGGCCCTTTGGGACCGGCTTGTTCTTGGAGTCAATGATGGCCAAGATGCCGACCATCAACATTGCTGTCCCCATCACCTGCGTAAAAATCGTTTGTGAGACATGACAGGTCCACTTTAAAACATTATCGATCAGCTGATAAAGAGAACAATCAGAAGGAGAACCAGATAATCATCGGTGGATGAAATTGCGCTATGGTGTCACCTGGTCGAGAAAACCGTTGGCGATGCTCAGGTAGGAGGCGGGGTATGAGGAAAATATGGAGGCCGTCTCTCGTGGTCCGTACACGGTCAGGTTGCCACCGGTGTAACTCTGGATGGCATCTTAAAGAAAGCAAAAAAAAAAAAAACAGTAACAATAAAGAGGTCCTGTTCTCCAATGGTACAAGAGACGACACGTGAGGGAGGGAAGGTGGGACTTTGGAGGATTGGTCTTACCGTAGTACAGTGCGAATGCCGCTGCCGCTCCAGCAAAAGACCCCACCACTTGGATGATGACATAGATGGGCAGTTTCCACCAGGGGAACCGACCCAGGACGCACAGGCTGAGCGAAAACGCCGGATTTAGATGTCCACCTGTGAGAGAGAGAGAGGGGGCGCAAGTGAGATCACCAGATATAAAGATTAGCTGGAAAATTTGGAGAACAATTTGACAAAATTTTGACATTCACAATTTTAATACAAAGGAGGGCTTTGGTGGTTTTAATGGTTGCATTGGGCTTTCAATGGGTCATGGGGGGTTATGAAAGCTAATTTCACCTATACTGGGACCTTATGTTGACCTAAAAAAAAGTCCCTCATTCAGGAACACAAATGATCCCCAACACTACCCTAATGCTACATCTAATGCTAAACCTAAATTTAACCCGAATAGTAACCCAACTGTTAACGATAACCCTAATGCTCAACCTAAAGCCAACCTTAATATTAACCCAACCATCAAGGCTAACCCAAATACTAACCCTAACAGTAACCCAACTAACCCTAATGCTCATCCTAAAGCCAACCCTAATATTAACCCAACCATCATCGGTAACCCAAATACTAACCCTAACAGTAGCTCAACCATTAACACTAACCCTAATGCTCAACCTAAAGCCAACCCTAATATTAACCCAACCATCAACGGTAACCCAAATACTAACCCTAACAGTAACCCAACTAACCCTAATGCTCATCCTAAAGCCAACCCTAATATTAACCCAACCATCAATGGTAACCCAAATACTAACCCTAACAGTAACCCAACTAACCCTAATGCTCAACCTAAAGCCAACCCTAATATTACCCAACCATCAATGGTAACCCAAATACTAACCCTAACAGTAGCTCAACCATTAACACTAACCCTAATGCTCACCCTAAAGCCAACCCTAATAGTAACCCAACCATCAACGGTAACCCAAATACTAACCCTAACAGTAACCCAACTAACCCTAATGCTCATCCTAAAGCCAACCCCAGTGGCGGTGCGTGCATAGAGGGCGCAGGAGCGCCGCCCCCCCTCTCCTGCACCGCTCTATCACCAATAGATAGATTCATGCATTGCATGAATCTATCTATTGTCACCACTGCCGCCCCCTATTCAGGTGTCCGGCCCCTTGTCGGGCACCGGGCATCTGAATTACAGCGGGGGGGGGGGGTGATTCTGGAAGCGCCCTATTAGAGCTGTAAGCTGATTAGAGCGGTGTGCTCTAATAGGCTTCCCTAAGTGTAAACAGCGGGCGCAATGCTGTGCGTTCGCTGATTACACAGTATTGTGTTAGAGAAGCGAATACATCGCTTCCCTAACACAGACCCGCCTCTCAGCCAATCAGGTTGCCGGGTCTGTTACCTGTCACCTGATTGGCTGAAGTCACAGGCGCTGTGATTGGGCGCTAGGCGTCCAATCATAGCAGAAGACAGGAGGAGCGCGGGAGAAGATATCGGAAGATGAGGGGAAGATGAGGGGACACCGCGCGCTGCACACCGAGACAAGGTAAGTGCAGAGGGCAGGCAGGGGGCACAGTGGCAGCACTTGAGGGGCACAGTGGCAGCACTTGAGGGGCACAGTGGCAGCACTTGAGGGGCACAATGGCAGCACTTGAGGGGCACAGTGGCAGAACTTGGGGCACAGTGGCAGAACTTGGGGCACAGTGGCAGCACTTGGGGCACAGTGGCAGGACTTGGAGCACAGTGGCAGCACTTGAGGGGCACAATGGCAGCACTTGAGGGCACAGTGGCAGCACTTGAGGGGCACAGTGGCAGAACTTGGGGCACAGTGGCAGCACTTGGGGCACAGTGGCAGAACTTGGGGCACAGTGGCAGCACTTGAGGGGCACAATGGCAGCACTTGAGGGCACAATGGCAGCACTTGAGGGGCACAGTGGCAGAACTTGGGGCACAGTGGCAGCACTTGGGGCACAGTGGCAGAACTTGGGGCACAGTGGCAGCACTTGGGGCACAGTGGCAGAACTTGGGGCACAGTGGCAGAACTTGGGGCACAGTGGCAGAACTTGGGGCACAGTGGCAGCACTTGGGGCACAGTGGCAGAACTTGGGGCACAGTGGCAGCACTTGGGGCACAGTGGCAGCGTTTGATGGGCACAGTGGCAGCGTTTGATGGGCACAGTGGCAGCGTTTGATGGCACAGTGAGGCTGTTTGTTTGCGCCCCCCCAAAAATTTTGAGCACCAGCCGCCACTGAACCCAACCATCAATGGTAACCCAAATACTAACCCTAACAGTAACTCAACCATTAACACTAACTCGAATGCTAACCCGCGAAAGCAGACGTAGGTCGCATCCACATATATAAACGGTATTCACACCACACATGTGAGGTATCACCGCGAACGTTAGAGCGAGAGCAATAATTCTAGCCCAAGACCTCCTCTGTAACTCTAAACATGTAAACCGTAAACATTTTTTTTTTTTTTAAGAGTCAAAGTTGTTCCTTTATTTAACAGAATAATGTACAGGTTACAACAAAAGTCCCACATGGACCGAATCAGATATACAGTACAGGTGTCTTGGTGTGAAGGTAAACATTTTTAAAGTGTCGCCTATGGAGATTTTTAAGTTAAGTACCGATGTTTGGCGCCATTTCACTAGTGTGCGCAATTTTAAAGTGCGACATGTTGGGTATCTATTTACTCGGCGTAACGTCATCTTTCACATTATACAAAAAAAATTGGGCTAACTTTACTGTTTTTTTTTTATTCAGGAAAGTGGTTATATCACCTAGCAGTGCCACGTGGTTGAAATTAGCTTCTAATTTTGAAAAATTAAATTTTTTTTTTTCCTGGTTCCGACCTACTCAGCACCTGAGAAGGAGGAGCCGTGGCCACACCCAGGAGATAAAATTAACATTTCTGCACCAGCACCTGGCAGCCAGATGGGTGAGGATGAGTAAACAGTTGAGGGCATTTGATTGGTTTAAGAAATGTGTGCCAAGCGACATATACAGTAATGAACGTACCGGACACACCCCCCGACACGTAAATCGCGATGACGACAGCGATGGCTCCGGCCAGGTACATGCAGAAGAAGTTCCCTTTGGTGTTCTGGCTGGTGACTCCCTGCGCCGTGGCCGCAACGGTGATCAGCTGCAAATAGAATAAAAAATGGCTGATGGTTTAGTTGGATCGTGTACATATGGCATTATATATACATTGTAATACATTGTTTCTCTTCGTTTCCTCGCAAGACTTCTTCAGGAGAGATCAATCCATTATAGTGTGGGAACGGCCAGTCTGAAATCCTAGTGGGCGGGGCTCTAGCTTTCCTCATGGGTGTGGCAAAGAAAGAAGAGTGCGGAGAGGATAAAACAAAAAACCCACCCCAGATCTGGTGACCTTCGCTGCGCACAAGGGGCGTTGGCGGCCTCTAGCTCGCTCACGGTGTTGGGCAATCGTTCTGGGGTTCAAGGTTATCTGAGCTTCTCAGAAATTGACAGGATCATGTACATATGGCTCAAGACTTCTTCAGGAGAGATCAATCCGTTATACTGTGGGGGCAGCCAGTCTTGAAATCCTAGTGGGCAGGCTCTAGCTTTCCTCATGGATGTGGCAAGGAAAGAAGAGTGCTAGGGGGTAAAACAAAAACCCACCCCAGATCTGGTGACCCTCGCTGCGTACAAGGGGCGTTGGCGGCCTCTAGCTCGCTCACGGCGCTGGGCAATCATTCTGGGGGTTCAAGGTCACCTGAGCTTCTCATAAATTGACAGGATCGTGTACATATGGCTCAAGACTTCTTCAGGAGGGATCAATCCGTTATACTGTGGGAGCGGCCAGTCTTGAAATCCTAGTGGGCGGGGCTCTAGCTTTCCTCATGGGTGTGGCAAAGAAAGAAGAGTGCGGAGAGGATAAAACAAAAAACCCACCCCAGATCTGGTGACCGTCGCTGGGCACAAGGGTCGTTGGCGGCCTCTAGCTCGCTCACGGCGTTGGGCAATCATTCTGGGGTTCAAGGTCACCTGAGCTTCTCATAAATTGACAGGATCGTGTACATATGGCTCAAGACTTCTTCAGGAGGGATCAATCTGTTATACTGTGGGAGCGGCCAGTCTTGAAATCCTAGTGGGTGGGCTCTAGCTTTCCTCATGGGTGTGGCAAAGAAAGAAGAGTGCGGAGAGGGTAAAACAAAAAACCCACCCCAGATCTGGTGACCTTCGCTGGGCACAAGGGGCGTTGGCAGCCTCTAGCTCGCTCACGGCGTTGGGCAATCATTCTGGGGTTCAAGGTCACCTGAGCTTCTCATAAATTGACAGGATCGTGTACATATGGCATTATATATACATTGTAATACATTGTTTCTCTTTGTTTCCTCTCAAGACTTCTTCAGGAGAGATCAATCCATTATACTGTGGGAACGGCCAGTCTGAAATCCTAGTGGGCGGGGCTCTAGCTTTCCTCATAGATGTGGCAACAAAAGAAGAGTGCGGAGAGGGTAAAACAAAAAACCCACCCCAGATCTGGTGACCTTCGCTGCGCATAAAGGGGCGTTGGCGGCCTCTAGCTCGCTCACGGCGTTGGGCAATCATTCTGGGGTTCAAGGTCACCCGAGCTTCTCATAAATTGACAGGATCGTGTACATATGGCTCAATACTTCTTCAGGAGGGATCAATCCGTTATACTGTGGGAGCGGCCAGTCTTGAAATCCTAGTGGGTGGGCTCTAGCTTTCCTCATGGGTGTGGCAAGGAAAGAAGAGTGCTAGGGGGGGTAAAACAAAAACCCACCCCAGATCTGGCGACCTTCGCTGCGCACAAGGGGCGTTGGCGGGTCTCTAGCTCGCTCACGGCGTTGGGCAATCATTCTGGGGTTCAAGGTCACCTGAGCTTCTCATAAATTGACAGGATCGTGTACATATGTCATTATATATATATATTGTAAAACATTGTCTTCATTTCCTCTCAAGACTTCTTCAGGAGTGATCAATCCATTATACTGTGGGAGCGGCCAGTCTGAAAATCCTAGTGGGCGGGCTCTAGCTTTCCTCATGGATGTGGCAAGGAAAGAAGAGTGCTAGGGGGTAAAACAAAAACCCACCCCAGATCTGGTGACCTTCGCTGCGTACAAGGGGCGTTTGGCGGCCTCTAGCTCGCTCACGGCGTTGGGCAATCGTTCTGGGGTTCAAGGTCACCTGAGCTTCTCATAAATTGACTGGATCGTGTACATATGGCTCAAGACTTCTTCAGGAGGGATCAATCCGTTATACTGTGGGAGCGGCCAGTGTTGAAATCCTAGTGGGCGGGCTCTAGCTTTCCTCATGGATGTGGCAAGGAAAGAAGAGTGCTAGGGGGTAAAACAAAAACCCACCCCAGATCTGGTGACCCTCGCTGCGTACAAGGGGCGTTGGCGGCCTCTAGCTTGCTCACGGCGTTGGGCAATCATTCTGGGGTTCAAGGTCACCTGAGCTTCTCATAAATTGACAGGATCGTGTACATATGGCTCAAGACTTCTTCAGGAGGGATCAATCTGTTATACTGTGGGAGCGGCCAGTCTGAAATCCTAGTGGGCAGGCTCTAGCTTTCCTCATGGGTGTGGCAAGGAAAGAAGAGTGCTAGGGGGGTAAAACAAAAACCCACCCCAGATCTGGTGACCTTCGCTGCGCACAAGGGGCGTTGGCGGGCCTCTAGCTCGCTCATGGCGTTGGGCAATCGTTCTGGGCTTCAAAGGTCACCGGATAAATCGACAATTGCGCCATTTTCCTAAAAAAACAGGATTTGAAAGCGCGATACGGGGAACTTTCACATCACGCCCATCGGACTGAGGAACATTTATTTTTAGATATGGGCCAGATTTCGAAATCAAAGGTGGATATGAAAGAAGAAAAAAGAAAACACACATTCGTTTGTAAAAAACAAAAAAAGATAAAGGATGAGAGATTTTTTTTGGGGGGTATTAAAAAAATGAGTTTACGGAAGGACATCTGATTCTCGGGGGTGATTTAAATGTTCCACTGAACCCAGCGGAGGATACTTCCTCGGGAGTGTCGTCTCTGCCTGCAGGAACGCGTAGCCGGATAGCTAAAACATTACATAAGAACCAATTGATCGATATTTGGCGGCTGTTCTTTCCTGCGGACAGAGATTATACTTTCTTTTCAACCCCCCATAGGTCATACTCACGTATAGACTATTTCCTAGTACCACACTCCCAATTAGAGGCTGTGCAGGAAACTAGCATAGGGTCTATAACCTGGAGCGACCACGCACCCATTTTTATGAAATACGCCCTACAGAATACCAGGAACAATAGACTCAGGCAATGGAGATTAAATGAAAGCCTACTGCAGGATAAAGAGATCTTGGAAGACGTAATTAAAGAATTGGACTTTTTTTTTATCATAAATGATAATTCCGAATGTGACCCCGGAAATATATGGGAAGCACACAAAACGGTCATAAGGGGGATCCTGATTAAACATGGGGCTAGAATTAACCGCCAACGTAGAGAAAGACTGAAACTATTATTAGAAGAACTAGCAACCTTAGAAGGACAACATAAACAAACATTATCTGAGCTACTAGAAAAAGACTTAAAGGCCAAAAGAACACAAATTTCTGATTTACTACTATACAAAGCCAAAGCAGCGTTACAGATAAGCAAAAAATTTACATACGAATCGGGAGATAAATGTGGAAGATATCTAGCTAGATCCTTAAGAGAACAGAGACAAAGAAATTATATTCCACACCTAATATCCTCTAAAAAATTGAAGATTACAAAACCTAAAGATATAGTCAAAGAATTTCAAGAGTTCTACAAATCACTGTATAACTTACAGACCAAACCCCCCACACAAGAACAAATAGATAACTACCTGATCCAATCACAAATGCCACAGATTGGAGAATCAGATAGAGAGGAAATGGAAAAACCGATAACAATAGAAGAACTTCAAGGAGCCATAAAGAACACTAAACTAGGGAAAGCCCCAGGCCTAGATGGCCTATCGGCTCAATATTATAAAAGCCTGTTTCCCTCCCTGATTTCATTTATGGTTAAATTCTTTAATTCTCTTAGCAGGACTGCAAGATTCGCTAAAGAGACCACATTAGCTCAAATTTCAGTGATCCCCAAAGAGGGGAAAGATCCATCTTCCTGTGGAAGTTACCGCCCCATCTCTTTACTTAATTTAGACCTAAAGATTTTTTCCAAAATTATAGCAAATAGGATACAACAACACATCACTAGGCTGATCCACTTAGACCAAGTGGGATTTGTTCCTACACGGGAAGCAAGAGACAACACTACTAAAGTACTCAATCTTCTTCATGTAGCAGATAAATCTAAGATACGAAGCGTATTCATAAATACAGACGCAGAGAAAGCCTTCGACAGGGTAAATTGGAACTTCATGATCTCAGTATTACGATTTGGAGGCTTCGGAAACAGAATGGTAAAATGGATTACATCTATATACTCAAATCCCACAGCTAGAGTACAAGTTAATGGTGTTATCTCGGAAACCTTCCAAGTCTCAAATGGGACAAGACAAGGATGCCCACTATCCCCACTCCTCTTTGCCCTGTCGCTGGAACCACTTCTCTGTATAATACGCCAAAACCAGGATATCACAGGAATTAAAATAAGGGAAGCCCAATATAAGATATCAGCATATGCTGACGATATGATGTTCTCGCTGACAAACCCCTTGATTTCAATACCGAACCTGATGAAAGAGTTTAAAAGATATAAATTGCTTTCCAACCTGCAGATTAACTACACGAAATCTGAGGCAATGGGGGTAAATTGCCCACAAGGAGTAATAAACCAAATGAAGGAAAATTTCAGATTTAAATGGACAGATACAGCTCTTACGTATTTAGGAACACGATTGACGTATAATATGGATAAAATATTTGGGTTAAACTTCCCCCCATTGCTACAAGAGGTGAAAATGTTGTTAAACAAATGGAAAATAGGCCTTCATTCCTGGATAGGGCGCTGTAATATAATTAAAATGAACATTTTACCTAAATTTTTGTATCTCTTACAGGCACTACCAATACGGATCCCGGTAAAATATTTTAAACAAGGCCAAAAAATAGTCTTTGATTTTATATGGGCTTACAAACAGCCTAGGATACGCCGTACCCAATTAACACGTACTAAAGAACAGGGAGGATTGGCAGTCCCAGACCTACGTAGATACCACCAGGCTATACATCTCAGCAGGGTAATAGACTGGAACAGACATAAGGAGACAAAATTATGGGTACAGATGGAGGACGCACAGTCGCCTGTAGAACTGAGAAGAGCGCCCTGGTGCTCAACATCTTCCCTTAAAGATATACTTAAGCACCCTCTGATAGGGACAACCCTCAGGAACTGTAAGTCAATATTCCCATTGATAGGGATAACCCCAGAAATATCGCCATTATATCCAATATTGGGGAACCCGGAATTCCCCCCGGGAATAGACGATAGTTTGTTCAAATATTTACGAAATAAGGGAGATTTCAATGCCCTTAATTATCTGAAAGAAGGGAGGTGGTGGACAATTAAAGAACTTATGGACGAAGGCAGATTAAGATTCTGGAGTGCATTACAGACGACACATTTCCTGAAGACATTAGCCAATCCGAGATGTTTTGACAGACCCCTCAATAACTTCGAAAAAATGTGCTTGGAAAAGGGGATAAAATCCCATACGTTAACATTTAACTATACAATACTATCAAAGGTAAAAGAGAATGATAAACTGCCCTGTGTACTAGAATGGGAACGGGAATTAGGGACAAATTTTAGTAATAAACAAATCGATCAAATTCTGAGGTTCACACACGAATTATCAATTTGTGTAAAAACCCAGGAAACAAATTTCAAAATTTTTTCCAGGTGGTATAAGACACCAGAGAAATTGAAGAGATTCCTCCCTGACGCATCAGACCTCTGCTGGAGATGTCAGGCAAACATAGGCACAATGCTGCACATCTTCTGGGACTGCCCCAAATTAAAGAACTACTGGATGGAGATTGGCCGCATCCTCCAGAGGTTAACAGAATATAGAATACCAGATGACCCATGTTTCTTCCTATTTCACATATCACAGATACCGGAAAAAAAATACAGAGAGCTGGTGATAGGACATCTGGTGGATGCGGCCAAGGCTTGTATCCCAATGGTATGGAAATCAACAACACCTCCTACAGTAGGGAAATGGATACAGAAGGTAGAAGAAATAAACAAATTGGAAAACTTGGTCCTCTCTTCGCGACACCAACAAGATAGATATATAGAAATCTGGTCTCCGTGGAATATCTTCTTGAGATCAGAAGAGGGTAAGACTCTATTGGGGAGAAACCTGGATGAGTGAAATACTGATCTAGAGAAGATATAAAGAGCTGTTTAGGGAAAGGTAGAGGTAGAAGAGACTGTCTTCCATGGGCTGACCCGGGCCTGGGGGGGGGGTGTTTTTTTTTTTTTTTTTTTTTTTTTTTTTTTTTTTTTTTGGTTGTTTTTTTTTTTTTTTTATTCCCGTTGTTCCGGCCCTTTTTTTTTTTTTTTTTTTTTTTTTTTTTTTTTTATTATTATTTATTTATTTTTGGGAAAGGGTAAGGGGTAAATACTAGACTAGTAATAATTATAGGTAAAACGAAAGTGAATACCGGATAACTTAGAGAATGAGAATGGGAATGTACATAGAAAGGTATTATAGTTGTTTAAATTCTCATGCCTCCCGGATTGTGTGTATAAGAATGTACAAAACGATTACCTGTAATATAACTGGAATATGAAAATAAAAAGAGTTAAATTAAAAAAAAAAAAAAAATGAGCGTCAGCGTGGATTGGAGGAGTCCAACTGCAGGTGGGCGGACGAAAAACAAAGGGGAGGAGCTTGCCTTTGCGACATATGAGTCTGTTAGAGGTCAATAGCTGGAAAGAGATGTGCATTTCACTCACCGGCGTCCCCTTTCACATCTCCTGCCAGTCATTGGACTCAACTGTTGGAACTTATGCAACCTGCAATGTTCAAAGGGGGAAGGGAAGTCTATGAAGAACCAGCACCCTGTTCATTCTGTGTTTATCTCTCTTTTTTTCCCCAAAAAATAATTTTTCCAGTGGAAATTTATGAAATTTATGGGAGATTTTGGTAAAGTTCACCATTTTTGGCGGAATGCATTGGAGTCCAAGGGGGCGGTGAAATGAAGAAGTTTTTTTTTATAGGTTTGGAAGTGCAATGGGCTATAAATGGCTCCTGAAGGTTCCAGAAGCTCGTTCTATCCACCCATCCGTCCCACCCGCCTGGCGAAGGGGCCCTGCGTGGTTCCGAAACCTTGCTGTATGTGTACCGCGTGACCAGGTGAATAAAGCTTTGGACCCTTTTGAGGAATCCTTGGTTTGTCAATGACATTTCTCCACTCTACCCTTCCTGGGCCCCTTTATTTTATTTATTATTTTTTTTATTTTTTTTTAAATGTAAAAAAAATATAAAATAACAGCACTAAAATAAATACAAAAAATACAAAGAAAAAAAAAACAATGCCATTCCACCCATCCTGTGCCCCTTTATTTTATTGTTTTTGTTTTTTTTTCACAAAACAAGAAGAAAGAATAATAAAAATGTAAAATAACAGCACTAAAATAAATACAAAAAATACAAAAAAAAAATAACAATGCCATTCTACCCATCCTGGGCCCCTTTATTTTATTGTTTGTTTGTTGTTTTTTTTTTCACAAAACAAGAAGAAAAAAATAATAAAAATGTAAAATAACAGCACTAAAATAAATACAAAGAATACTAAAAAAAAATGTTTGAAAAGGGCAATGAGCTATAAATGGCTTCTAAGTGTTCCAGAAGCTCCTTCTACCCATCCATCCCACCTGCCAGAAGGGGCCCTGTGTGGCTCCGAAACATTGCTGTACCTTGTGACCAGGTGAATAAAGCTTTGGACCCTTCTGAGGAATTCTTGGTGTGCCGGTGACATTTCTCCATTCTACCCATCCTGGGCCCCTTTATTTTATTTTTTATTTATTTATTTTTTAAATTTAAAAAAATGTAAAATAACAGCACTAAAAAAAAAACAAAAAAACAATGCCATTCTACCCATCCTGGGCCCCTTTATTTTATTGTTTTTTTTTTTTTTTCACAAAACAAGAAGAAAAAATTATCAAAATGTAAAATAACAGAACTAAAATAAAAACAAAAATTACAAAAAAAAACTAAAAAAACAATGCCATGCTACCCATCCTGGGCCCTTTTATTTTATTGTTTGTTTGTTTTGTTTTTTTTCACAAAACAAGAAGAAAAAAGAATCAAAATGGAAAATAACAGCACTAAAATAAATACAAAAATTACAAAAAAAAAATAAAAAAACAATGCCATGCTACCCATCCTGGGCCCTTTTATTTTATTGTTTTTTTTTTTTTTCTCACAAAAACAAGAAGAGAAAAAATCAAAATGTAAAATAACAGCACTAAAATAAATACAAAATTTACAAAAAAAAGCAATGCCATTCTACCCATCCTGGGCCCCTTTATTTTATTGTTTTGTTTTTTTTTCTCACAAAAACAAGAAGAGAAAAAATCAAAATGTAAAATAACAGCACTAAAATAAAAACAAAAATTACAAAAAAAAACAAAAAAACAATGCCATTCTACCCATCCTGGGCCCTTTTATTTTATTGTTTTTTTTTTTTTGTTTTTTCACAAAACAAAAAGAAAAAATTATCAAAATGTAAAATAACAGCACTAAAATAAATACAAAATTTACAAAAAAAAAGCAATGCCATTCTACCCATCCGGGGCCTCTTTATTTTATTGTTTTTTTTTTCTCACAAAAACAAGAAGACAAAAAAATCAAAATGTAAAATAACAGCACTAAAATAAATAAAAAAAAACAAAAAAAAAAAACAACGTACAGAGAATTGTACAATCCCCCATCCTGACCAGATGATCCTCAAAAAAAAAATTCCAGTCTCGGATTCTCCGATCTCAGTCGGGATGGGTTAATAATCTTGGCAGAGGTGGATTGGCGAGGACTGCGGGTAATACGGGTCGTACTCTGCCCTCTACTGATACATTCCGTAATCAGGAATTTTTATGGGGATGAAGTAGCTGAAAAGTGATAAACAATTTCCGATAACGACTCGTAAACAGCTGTGATTACTAATGTGAGGTACGGTGGCACATAGTCAGCTGATGGCAGGCTGCCCGGCAATCTCACGGACATGGTGCCACTCACGATGATCGGCCACCGCAGAGCCAGAGAGAGACACGGGACACACGGACACCCGGTGTGATGGGGAGAAATATACTGATCGGGGGTAGAAAGAAACAGCTGCAGGGGCACAGAAGGGCAAATCACAGGTATTCCTCAACATTATACTAACCCTAAACCTAACCCTAACACCAACCCTAATGCTAACCCTAACACCAACCCTAATGCTAACCCTAACACCAACCCTAACACCAACCCTAATACTAACCCTAACACCAACCCTAACACCAACCCTAATACTAACCCTAACACCAACCCTAATGCTAACCCTAATGCTAACCCTAACACCAACCCTAATGCTAACCCTAAACCTTATCCTAACTCTATCCCTATTACTCCCTAACTCTAACCTTAACACCAACCCTAATGCTAACCCTAACACCAACCCTAATGCTAACCCTAACACCAACCCTAACACCAACCCTAATGCTAACCCTAACACCAACCCTAACACCAACCCTAATGCTAACCCTAACACCAACCCTAATACTAACCCTAATGCTAACCCTAACACCAACCCTAATGCTAACCCTAACACCAACCCTAACACCAACCCTAATGCTAACCCTAATGCTTACCCTAACACCAACTCTAATGCTAACCCTAACACCAACCCTAATGCTAACCCTAATGCTAACCCTAACACCAACCCTAATGCTAACCCTAATGCTAACCCTAACACCAACCCTAATGCTAACCCTAACACCAACCCTAATGCTAACCCTAATGCTAACCCTAACACCAACCCTAATGCTAACCCTAACACCAACCCTAATGCTAACCCTAACACCAACCCTAATGCTAACCCTAACACCAACCCTAACACCAACCCTAATGCTAACCCTAACACCAACCCTAATACTAACCCTAATGCTAACCCTAACACCAACCCTAATGCTAACCCTAACACCAACCCTAACACCAACCCTAATACTAACCCTAATGCTAACCCTAACACCAACCCTAACACCAACCCTAATGCTAACCCTAATGCTTACCCTAACACCAACTCTAATGCTAACCCTAACACCAACCCTAATGCTAACCCTAATGCTAACCCTAACACCAACCCTAATGCTAACCCTAAACCTTATCCTAACTCTATCCCTAATACTCCCTAACTCTAACCTTAACACCAACCCTAATGCTAACCCTAACAACAACCCTAATGCTAACCCTAATGCTAACACTAACACCAACCCTAATGCTAACCCTAACACCAACCCTAACACCAGCCCTGATGCTAACCCTAACTCTATTCCTATTACTCCCTAACTCTAACCTTAACACTAACCCTAACTCCAATGCTATCCCTAACACCAACCCAGATACTAGCCCTAACTCTATCCCTATCAATACCCCTTATGCTAAATCTAACACTAACCCTAACTTTAATCCTAGCACTACCCCTCCCTAACTCCTAATGCTAATCTTAACTCTAACCCCCAATTCCAATGTAACTCTAATGCTATCCCCAACACTAACCTCAATGCTAACCCTAATTCTAATCATAATGCTGGCCCTAAATCTAACCCTAGTACTTCTTACCTAAATGTTAACTCTATCCCTAACCCTAACCTTAATACTAGTCCTAACACTAACCCTTATACCCTAACTTTAACGCTAATGCTAACCCAAACCCTAACCCTAATGCCAAGCCTAACTCCAACACTATCCCTAACACTAACCTTAATCCTAACTCCAACCCTTATGCTAACTTTACCTCTATTGTTATCCCTAACATCAACACTAATGCTAACCCTAATACTAGCCCTAACTCTAACCCCAACTATCCTTCCCTTACTCTAACCCTAATGGTAAACCTAACACTAACCTCAATGCTAAACCTACCTCGAATCATAATGCTAGCCCTAAATCTAACCCTAACTCTTGCCCTAATGCTAACCCTAACTCTAATGTTATCTCTAACTCCAACCCTAATGCTCAACCTAATCCTAACCCTAACTCTAACCCTAACACTATCCTTCCCTAACCCTTTATATCCTAACTCTAACCCTAATGCTAAACCTAACTCTAGTGCTAATCCTAGCTCTAACTCTAATGTTATCCCTAACATTAACCTCAATGCTAACCCTAAATCTAACCCTAGTACTTCTTACCTTAATGCTATCCCTAACCTTAATACTAGTCCTAACTCTAACCCTTATACCCTAACTCTAACACTAATGCTATCCCTAACCCCAACGCTAACCTTAATACTAGTTCTAACTCTAACCCTTATACCCCAACACTAATGCTAACCCTAATGACAAGCCCAACTCTAACACTATCCCTTACTCCAACCGTTATGCTAACTCTAATGTTATCCCTAACACCAACCCTAATACTAATCCTATTATTAGCCCTAACTCTAACCCTAACTAAATCCGAACTCTAACCCTAACTAAACCCTAACTCTAACCCTAATGCCAAACTAACTCTAACAATATCCCTTCCTAACTCTAACGCTATCACTACACTTAACTCTAACCCTAATGACAAGCCTAACTCTATTGCTATCCCCAATGCTAACCCTAACTATAACCCTAACACTATCCCTAACTAACTCTAACGCTATGCTTAACATTAACCCCAATGCAAACCCTAACTGTAACCATAATGCTAGCCCTAAATCTAACCCTAACTCTTACCCTAATGCTAACCCTAATGTTATCTCTAACACCAACCCTAACACTAGCCCTAATACTAGTCCTAGCTCTAACCCTATTGCTAAACCTAGTTCTAACCCTAACACTAGCCTCAATACTAGTCCTAACTCTAACCCTTATACCCTAACTCTAACACTAATCCTAAACCTAACTCTAACCCTAACACTATCCCTCCCTAACCCTAATGCTAACCCAAAATCTATCCCTATCACTACTCCTTACTCTAACCCTACCTCTAACCCTAATGCCAAGCCTAACTCCAACCCTTATGCTAAACTTAACTCTAACCCTAATGCCAAGCCTAACTCTAACCCTACCTCTAGCCTTAATGCCAAGCCTTACTCTAACGCTATCCCTAACACTAACCTCAATACTAACTCTAACCAAAACACAAGCCCTAAATCTAACCCTAATGCTAAACATAACTCTAACCCTAATGCCAAGCCTAACTCTAACCCTAATGCTAAACATAACTCTAACCCTAATGCCAAGCCTAACTCTAACCCTAATACCAAGCCTAACTCTAACCCTACCTCTAACCTTAATGCCAAGCCTAACTCTAACCCTACCTCTAACCTTAATGCCAAGCCTAACTCCAACCCTACCTTTAGCCTTAATGCCAAGCCTAACTCTAACGCTATCCCTAACACTAACCTCAATACTAACTCTAACCAAAACACAAGCCCTAAATCTAACCCTAACTTCAACCCTAATGCTAAACATAACTCTAACCCTAATGCCAAGCCTAACTCTAACCCTAATGCCAAGCCTAACTCTAACCCTACCTCTAACCTTAATGCCAAGCCTAACCCTAACCCTACCTCTAACCCTAATGCCAAGCCTAACCCTAACCCTACCTCTAACCTTAATGCCAAGCCTAACCCTAACCCTACCTCTAACCCTAATGCCAAGCCTAACTCTAACCCTACCTCTAACCTTAATGCCAAGCCTAACTCTAACACTAACCTCAATACTAATTCTAACCAAAACACAAGCCCTAAATCTAACCCTAACTCCAACCCTTATGCTAAACTTAACTCTAACCCTAATGCCAAGCCTAACTCTAACCCTACCCCCAACCTTAATGCCAAGCCTAACAGTAACCTCAATACTAACTCTAACCAAAATACAAGCCTTAACTCCAAACCTTATGGTAAACATAACTCTAACCCTAATGCCAAGCCTAACTCTAAAGCTATCTCCAACACTAATGTGAATCAAGAGACACAACACCATAATCCCAGGACTACCCGCCAACGGCCTTTGGAAGAGACCACAACATTGCAAAGCCCTCCGATACTTTCTTGACCACCCATGGTGCTCGGCTCTCCCACGGCCAGGTGGGCCTCATCCATTACGGCCCTTCCTTTAGGAAATCTCCCATGAAAGAGCTCTGTTCTACCATGGCTGTACATCTGTGGTCCTCACAGTTTTTCACCGGTAGGGATGAAGGTTGGGGGTTCACCATTACCAAGGCTTGAAGGTTCGAGTGGCCTTCCTATGCTTTTTTGTGGCAATAGTTGGCCTCCTCCCCATAGACTTCACTGGGATTGGCCTCTAAGTTCGGGTTTTGCCGAATTTGGAACAAGATTTGCCGAACCTTTTGTGAATAGAACCCGGGCAGATATTTGGTCCCCCTCTGTTCTCCTGTTATGGTGACAACTCTAACTATTTTTGGATAGTTGTCACCATTTATGACCCAGTGATAATTGGTCACCAGGACAAAAAGGTCCACCGTTATCCATATCATGCCAATATTTTAGAAAAAAAATTTTGGAAATTACTCACGAGCAACACAAAGACTCCAAGAAATTCGGCGAGGCATTCCCGGGCGAGGGCGTTCCTGAGTCTCAGCCGGCTCTGCAGCCTCTCCCGCGCAGGCCGGCATGCCATGTCACGCCAGGTACCAGCAGAGGACGAGAGGGTGAAGAGGAGGGGGTGATGTCTTCTTATACGGAGTCCTATCACAAGGAGATAAGAGGGTCACCCAACCGCACATCGCCAACTTATCTGCTCCATTATACCACCTACCTGGCCAAAGATCTGCAGTCACGGCAGGTCAGGGAATACAACCCCCATAATCAGCATTTTGGTGAATGTTTATTTTTATTTTTTTTACATTTCTCCAGTTGGAATAAATCTTTTTATTATTATTTTTTATTTTTTTTATTTTGCATAATTCATTTTTTTCAATGAAAATTGTGAATCATTGGGGCTCCTCTCGTACCTAAAATGTTTTACAAAATTTTGCAATGTAAACATCTGATAGGTTTGAAATTATTTATTTTTTTAGAATTTTTTAGAGTTTAGATTACTTTATTCTTTATTTATTTTTTTCTTTTTTTTTTTTTTTTTTACATTTCTTTAAAATTAATTTTTTTCTTTTCATTAAAAAATGTGAATTGTTGGGGCCTTTGTTGTACCTAAAATGGTTTACAAAATTTTGCAATGTAAAGATCTGATAGGTATGAAATTATTTTTTTTTTTTAGAATTTTTTAGAGTTTAGATTACT
Organism: Lithobates sylvaticus; assembly: GCA_028564925.1. NCBI lineage: Eukaryota > Metazoa > Chordata > Amphibia > Anura > Ranidae > Lithobates > Lithobates sylvaticus. The sequence continues at coordinate 31,354,556 of CM053038.1, forward strand.
TTATTTATTCTTTTTTTTTTTTGTTTTTACATTTCTTTAAAATTTATTTTCATACCTCATGGTATATAACCCCATAAACAGCTTTTCGGTGAATGTTTTTATTTTTTTTATTTATCTTTTTATTTTATTTTGTATAATTCCTTTTTTTATTCTTTTCATTAAAAAATTATACCTAAAATTGTTTACAACATTTTGCAATGTAAAGATCTGAGAGTTTTGAAATTAGTTTATTTTTTAATTTTTTTACTTTAGTTTCTTCTGTGAATTTTTTTATTCTTTTTTTTTTTTTCACAGGTATTGTCATACCTCAGAGTATATAACTCCATAAACAGCTTTTATTTTTTTTATTTTTTCTTTTTTTTATTTTGCATAATTGCTTTTTTTTTCTTTTCATTATAAAATGTGAATTGTTGTGGCCTTTGTTGTACCTAAAATGGTTTACAAAATTTTGCAATGTAAAGATCTGAGGGTTTTGAAATTAGTTTATTTTTTTAGATTTTTTTTACTTTAGGGTTTCTCCTGGAAGAATAATGTTTACTTTATTCTTTATTTTTTTTCAAAGGTATTGTCATACCTCAGAGTATATAACTCCATAAACAGCTTTTCTGTGAATTTTTTTATTTTTTATTTTTTTTTACAATTTTGTAAGTTAGAACAAACCTTTTATTTATCTTTTTTTTATTTTGTATAATTGCATTTTTTTCTTTTCATTAAAAAATGTGATTTGTTGTGGCCTTTGTTGTACCTAAAATGGTTTACAAAATGTTGTAATGTAAAGACCTGAGAGTTTTGAAATTAGTTTAATTTTTCGAATTTTTTGTTAGAGTTTAGATTACTTTATTTTTTTATTTTTTTTATTACATTTATTTCAAATGTATTTTCATACCTCAGAGTATATAACCCCATAAACAACTTTTCTGTGAAATTTTTTATTTTTTTTTATTTTTTTACAATTTTTAAGTTAGAACAAACCTTTTATTTATCTTTTTATTTTGTATAATTGCATTCTTTTTCTTTTCATTGAAAAATGTGAATTGTTGTGGCTGTGGGTTTTTCATAGGTTAAGTGCAATGTAAGGCTCTGAGTGTTTTGAACATTCTTTTTTAGATTTTTTTTTTATTTTTTTTTTAGAGTTTCAATAACTTTTTGTTGTTGTTTTTACATTTCTTTTAAATGGTATTAAAAATATGCAGCTCACTGGCAATTTTGTGCATATTCCAGGACTGTTCCTGTTGGCACTGATTTCTGCTGCAGAAGACATTTTTTTTTTTTTTTTTAGAGTTTTGATAACTTTTTTTGTTGTTTTTACATTTCTTTTAAATGTTTTTTTACATTTCCTTTAAATGGTTTTAAAAATATGCAGCTCACGGGAAATTTTGTGCATATTATGTAACTGTTCCTGTTCCTGCACTGATTACTGCTAGCAGCAAATAATATGAGAAAACTACAAAAAAATATATATATTTTTAGTGTGCTCGATACTCAAGGGGAACACAAAAAAAAAAAATGTAAAGCTAAAGTTTAACCTTTATAAATTTTTCCTTTCCTGGTTCCTCTTTTGCCCTTATCAATGATAATGACATTTTTAAAGAAAACATTTTAATTTCCATTTGCATACCTCAGAATATATAACCCCATAATCAGTGTTTTGATTAATGTTTTTATTTATTTATTTATTTTTACACTTTTCCAGTTAGAACAAATCTTTTATTGTTTTTGTTTTTATATTTTGCATAATTAATAAATGTTTTCGATTGAAAATTGTAAATTGTTGGGGCCTCTGTTGCACCTAAAACGGTTTATAAAAAAAAAAAGTTTTTCATATGTTAAGTGCAATGTAAAGCTCTGAGAGTTTAGAAATTTGTTTAAGATTTTTTTTATTTTTTTAGAATTTTTAAGTAATTTTTTATTATTTTGTTGTTTTTAAAATTTTTTTTAAATTGTTTCAAAATTGTGCAGATCACAGGGGATTTATTCAGGGATTTAGTCTTGTTGGTACTGCTTTCTGCTGCAGGAGACATTTTTTTTTTTAAAACAGCAAAAAATCTGAGAAACCTATTAAAAGAAATGTATTTTTAGTTAAGGGGAACAAAAAAAAATATTTAGAGCTGAAATTTAACTTTCATACATTTTTCCTTTCCTGGTTTCCCGTTCACCCTCATCAAAGATAATAAGATTTAAAAAAAAAATTAAAAAATGTAATTTCCATTTCAGATGGTCAGATTTAGGAAGAGGGTACATCATATTTTGTTTTGTGACCTCCAATTTCTTTTTTTTCTTTTTATTAAAGCTGGAAAATATTTGATTAATTCCAGTAACGGATTTTCCCTCCTGCGTAAATCAACATTCCGCTCATGATTTCTGTTTAATAAACAGAAACAAAAATCGATGACGGTTTATTATCTTCGATACTCTTCGGTTTTATCTCCAGCGAGAAGTAAATAAGAAATCATCAGTAATGAACTCTGATCTCTGATGAACTCACCGGAGGAGAAAAAAAAAAAAAAACAGCTTGGAAATAAATTTCTTGAGTTTGGAAATTTTAAATGACCGGATTACGCAATCGGAAAAAAGTTATTGATCACTCCGCTACATTGTATTAGATCAATGGCTGGGATTAGATCTTCCTTGGAATGCTAAACAAACATGTATCCATGTTTTTTATGTTTGCTTCCATTGGATGTGGGATTTATTTATTTCCTGTTTTTTTTTTCAATTTTAATAAAAAAAATGATATGATTTTTTTTTTATTTGATTTAATTTGTTTCACATCCACTTAGATTTAATCATAAATATGTGAAATGTATTTGATTTTTTTTTTTGTTTCACATGCACAAAGATTTATTCATAAATAGGTGAAATGTATTTTTTATTTGATTTAATTTGTTTCATATCCACTTAGATTTAATGATAAATATGTGAAATGTATTTTTATTTTTTTATTTGATTTAATTTGTTTCACAGCCACATAGATTTAATGATAAATATGTGAAATGTATTTCATTTTTTTTTATTTGATTTAATTTGTTTCACATCCACTTAGATTTAATCATAAATATGTGAAATGTATTTTGATTTTTTTATTTTATTTAATTTTTTTTTACATCGACTTAGATTGAATGATAAATATGTGAAATTTATTTTTATTTTTTTATTTGATTTAATTTGTTTCACATCCACTTAGATTTAATCATAAATATGTGAAATGTATTTCTTTTTTGTTTGATTTGATTTGATTTAATCTTTTTCACATACACTTAGATTTTATCATAAATATGTGAAATGTATTTTTATTTTTTTATGTGATTTAATTTGTTTCACATCCACTTATATTTAATCATAAATATGTGAAATGTATTTAATTATTTTTTTATTTAATTTAATTTGTTTCACATCCAATTAGATTTAATTATAAATATGTGAAATGTATTTATTTTTTGATAGGCTGCACATTTTTTAAAATGCCAGCAATTTTTTTCTAACCCGATTAACTGCTTTTTTTTTTTTTATTCCACCAGTTTCTTTTTTGTTTTTTTATTAAACTATACCTAAATGCAAATTTTCTTGTAATTTTGGATAAAGTAAGGGAGGGTTATAATGATGATCAGTTTTTTCATTTTTTTTTTATTTTTTTTTTGCCATCTGTGACCCATCCACAACAGGAAGTGAAAGGAAATCCCTCCAAAGTGAGGAAATTCCTGGTTGTCACCAGGACTAGTGTCCCCACTAGAGGAATTTCCCTTTGCTTCCTGTCTCACAGCTAAAACAGGAAACGAGAGGAAATCCCTCGACGGTGAAGGAATGTCACCAGTTGGTCACCAGAACTAGTGTCCCCATTGGAAGAATGACATCACTTCCTGTCTCGCTCCAAAAACAGGAAGTGAGAGGAAATCCCTCCAAAATGGAAGACCAGTCACACAATGGTCCTCCACCATGACAGCACCCCCTGTTGACTCGTTGGCTTCCACTGTGGCGTCTTCATACTGGAAGATCAGTCCAACAATGGTCCTCCACCATGACAGCACCACCTGTTGACTCGTTGGCTTCCACTGTGGTGTCCTCATTTTGGAAGACCAAGCCAACAATGGTCCTCAACCATGACAGCACCCCCTGTTGACTCGTTGGCTTCCATTGTGGTGTCTTCATACTGGAAGACCAATCCAACAATGATCCTCCACCATGACAGCACCACCTGTTTGGTTCCACTGGGGTGTCTTCATACTGAAAAACCAATACAACAATGGTCCTCCACCATGACAGCACCACCTGTTGACTCGTTGGCTTCCACTGTGGTGTCCTCATTTTGGAAGACCAAGCCAGCAATGGTCCTCAACCATGACAGCACCACCTGTTGACTCTTTGGCTTCCGCTGTGGTGTCTTCATACTGGAAGACCAATCCAACAATGGTCCTCCACCATGACAGCACCACCTGTTGACACCTCAGTGGAAGCCAACGAGTCAACAGGTGGTGCTGTCATGGTGGAGGTCCATTGTTGGATTTGTCTTCCAGTATCAAGACACCACAGCGGAAGCCAAAGAGTCAACAGGTGGTGCTGTCATGGTGGAGGACCATTGTTGGATTGGTCTTCCAGTTTGATGACACCTCAGTGGAAGCCCACGAGTCATCAAACTGGAAGACCAATCCAACAATGGTCCTCAACCATGACAGCACCACCTGTTGACTCTTTGGCTACCGCTGTGGTGTCTTCATACTGGAAGACCAATCCAACAATGGTCCTCCACCATGACAGCACCACCTGTTGACACCTTAGTGGAAGCCAACGAGTCAACAGGTGGTGCTGTCATGGTGGAGGTCCATTGTTGGATTTGTCTTCCAGTATCAAGACACCACAGCGGAAGCCAAAGAGTCAACAGGTGGTGCTGTCATGGTTGAGGACCATTGTTGGATTGGTCTTCCAGTTTGATGACACCTCAGTGGAAGCCAACGAGTCATCAAACTGGAAGACCAATCCAACAATGGTCCTCCACATGACAGCACCATCCGTTGACTCGTTGGCTTGCACTGTGGTGCCATCATACCGGAAGACCAATCCAACAATCATCCTTCGCCATGACAACACCACCTGTTGACTTTTTGGCTTCCACTGTGGTGTCTTCATTTTGGAAGACCAAGCCAACAATGGTCCTCCACCATGACAGCACCACCTGTTGACTCGTTGGCTTCCACTGTGGTGTCCTCATACTGGAAGACCAGTCCAAACATGGTCCTCCACCATGACAGCACCACCTGTTGACCCGTTGGCTTCCACTGTGGTGTCCTCATACTGGAAGACCAGTCCAACTATGGTCCTCCACCATGACAGCACCACCTGTTGACCCGTTGGCTTCCACTGTGGTGTCCTCATACTGGAAGACCAGTCCAACTATGGTCCTCCACCATGACAGCACCACAACCTACACCCCATTGACCACTCATGGACTGACCTGTTGGCTTCACTCTACCAATGTTGGCATTGAAGGGAGACACCTGGTTGGGTCAGAACTGCCAACTACAGTTATTAAACACCCATCTAAACAAAAGCCTTACAGAAGAAACCTTCGATCCAACACGGGGAAAAGCCAAAGAACCCTCTTATGGTCACCACAAGGAACATTGCCGATAACCCACCTGCCAGCCGGTGAAACAGTGAAAAGAAGTGCCAACTTTCCAAGATAGAATTCGGATGAATAATAGTCCTAGCCCAATCCCTGTGGGGAGAATGCTGGGAGTAGTAGTCCTTCGGGATGTAAAGGTTGTCAGGGCCGTCCTTGGCTCCAGGTGGATAATTGTCTACATTTCCCACACAAGAAGAGATTCCTCCAAATCTAACATATGTCCTCTCTGGGCTCCATCGTCCGTCACTGGATATTCCTCACCGTCCTCCTACATTGTGTGTCCTCCAATGACCCGTTTCATTTTCACGCCTCCTTGCACCCTCCCTTCAGATCAATCATTCATCTCTTATTTCCCAACTACTGGATATCATGTACAAGAAAGCTGTCCTGAGTCCGGACCGCGATGCCAAGGAATCGGCCTCCCCGGCATCCATAGTGGTTCAGCCTAGATTCGTGAAGAGTTCTTCATGTCCCAAACCCCCGACATGTGGTACAGTCAGGATGGATAAATAACACCCCACCCCTGCAACACCTCATATGGTTTACTCCAGTCTTATGAAGGCCATTAACCTCCCCCAACACTTTAAATGGCATGGCCCTGGCATGGTACAGCTTTCATTACATTGGCTCTAAGTGGTCCCATGACACCATTACAATGGCTCTAAGTGGTCACATGACACCATTACATTGGCTCTAAGTGGTCCCATGACACCATTACATTGGCTCTGAGTGGTCCCACGACACCATTACATTGACACTAAGTGGTCCCATGACACCATTACATTGGCTCTATGGTCCCATAACACCTCCACATTGGCTCCAAGTGGTCCCATGACACCAGTACATTGGCTCTGAGTGGTCCCATGACAACATTACATTGGCTCTATGGTCCCATGACACCATTATATTGGCTCTAAGTGGTCCCATGACACCATTACATTGGCTGTAAGTGGTCACATGACACCATTACATTGGCTCTAAGTGGTCACATGACACCATTACATTGGCTCTAAGTGGTCCCATGACACCATTACATTGGCTCTAAGTGGTCCCATGACACCATTACATTGGCTCTAAATGGTCCAGTGACACCATTACATTGGCTCTAAGTGGTCCCATGACACCATTACATTGGCTCTACGGTCCCATGACACCATTACTTTGGCACTAAGTGGTCCCATGACACCATTACATTGGGTCTAAGTGGTCATATGACACCATTACATTGGCTCTATGGTCCCATGACACCATTACATTGGCTCTAAGTGGTCCCATGACACCATTACATTGGCTCTAAGTGGTCACATGACACCATTACATTGGCTCTAAGTGGTCACATGACACCATTGCATTGGCTCTAAGTAGTCACATGACACCATTACATTTGCTCTAAGTGGTCACATGACACTATTATACTGATGGCTTTCATTGCACTGAATCAGACAACGGGGTCACCCCAACTGGGGTACCCAGGATCCAAATCCAGAGAGAGAAAGAGGAAGAACACCAAACCACAATATGTCCAAGGAAACCTTAGTTATTCATCAAATAAATGGGAAACAAACTCTTTCCATTTAGAAGCTGTATGTATGTCTGTGAACGTCTTACAAATTCACTTTGATAATTCTAAGGCCTTACAAGAATATAGACAACATCCCAGCCCTGATGAAGGAGTGTTCAGACCCCTGAAACCTGTTGGTTCTTTATATTTATTTTTGTAATTATTTAACGATTCAAGTTTTCTTGGATTTGTGGTTTGGCGCCTTTCACCTTCAGCTTTCAATGTTCTGGCCTTGGAGGAACCACCCAGAGGGGCCAATGTTGGAACCATGACAAGGAAAGGCACAAGAAGAGTTAAATATACTCCACCCCATGGAAGAGATGGCAGCGGGCCTGGCACGTGGGTCACCTGATAGTCTGGCCGAGCTCTGGGATCTCCGGGTAAAAATTGACCCGACCAGAACAACGGGAGCAGCTAAAGTACACGAGACGCCCCGAGCTCGGCGAATGAAGAAATCTTCATAAGTTACTGAACAATCGATAGAGATCCGGAAAGTTCTCCGCCCCGGAGACTGTTCTACTTACTACGGACAGAACTACTGAGGACATTCCATTATCTGGACTCCTCCTCATCTCTGATACATGAACACAGAACATACATGTCTACAGAACATACATGTCTACAGAACATACATGAACACAGAACATACATGAGCACAGAACATACATGAACACAGAACATACATGAACACAGAACATACATGAACACAGAACATACATGTCTACAGAACATACATGACACCGAACATACATGTCTACAGAACATACATGAACACATAACATACATGTCTACAGAACATACATGAGCACAGAACATACATGTCTACAGAACATACATGAACACAGAACATAAATGTCTACAGAACATAAATGACACAGAACATACATGACACAGAACATACATGTCTACAGAACATACATGAACACAGAACATACATGTCTACAGAACATACATGAGCACAGAACATACATGTCTACATAACATACATGTCTACAGAACATACATGAGCACAGAACATACATGTCTACAGAACATACATGTCTACAGAACATACATGAGCACAGAACATACATGTCTACAGAACATACATGTCTACAGAACATACATGAGCACAGAACATACATGTCTACAGAACATACATGAGCACAGAACATACATGTCTACAGAACATACATAACACAGAACATACATGTCTACAGAACATACATGAACACAGAACATACATGTCTACAGAACATACATGAACACAGAACATACATGTCTACAGAACATACATGTCTACAGAACACACATGAACACAGAACATACATGAACACAGAACATACATGTCTATAGGACATACATGAACACAGAACATACATGTCTACAGAACATAAAGAACATACATAACACAGAACATACATGTCTATAGAACATACATGTCTACAGAACATACATGAACATAGAACATACGTGTCTATATGTCCATAGAACCTTTTTTTTTAAAATTTTAGAAAAAACCCTAGAGAATAAAATGGCGACCGTTGCAATATTTTACGTCACACATTTTTTGCGCAGCTGTTGGGAGCACTTTACATTTTTTAGAATTTTCTTATTTTTTTAACACTGTCCCTTTAATTTCTTTCTTATTTATTTATTTTACACTGTCCCTTTCATTATTTTTTCTTATTTATTTATTTTACATTGTCCCTTTAATTTTTTTTCTCATTTATTTATTTTACACTATCCCTTTCATTTTTTTTCTTATTTATTTATTTAACATTGTCCTTTTTATTTTAGTTTTATTTTTTATTTTACAATGTCCCTTTAAGTTTTTTTAGCTTAATTATTTTTACACTGTCCCTTTAATTTTTAAACATCCCTTGTAAAAGAAATAAGGCAGGACAGGTCCTCTTTAATTATTTTTTCTTATTTATTTATTTAAAAGCAAAGGAGGGATGGGGGCCCTTTCATTTTTTTTTTAATTTTTTTATTTTTTATTTATTTTTTTATTTATTTTTTTACACAGTCCCTTTAATTTTTTTTCTCATTTATTTATTTTACACTGTCCCTTTAATTTTTTTTTCTTATTTATTTATTTTTACACTGTCCCTTTAAAAAAAAATTCTTATTTATTTATTTTACACTGTCCCTTTCATTTATTTATCTTATTTTTTTTTTATTTATTTTACTTTGTCCTTTTAATTTTGTTTCTTATTTATTTATTTTATATGGTCCCTTTCATTATTTTTTCTTATTTATTTATTTTTACATTGTCCCTTTAATTTTTTTCTTTTTTTTATTTTATTTAATTTATTTTTTACTTATTTATTTTACACTGTCCCTTTCATTTTTTTTCTTATTTATTTATTTTTACACTGTCCCTTTAATTTTTTTCTTATTTATTTATTTTTACACTGTCCCTTTAAATATTTTTTCTTCATTATTTATTTTTACACTGCCCCTTTCATTTTTTTTTATCTTATTTATTTTTTACACTGTCCCTTTCATTTTTTTTTCTTATTTTTTAACATTGTCCTTTTTATTTTATTTTTTCTTATTTATTTATTTTACAATGTCCCCTTAATTTTTTTCTTTTATTTATTTATTTTTACAATGTCCATTTCATTTTTTTATCTTATTTATTTTTTACACTGTCCCTTTCATTTTTTTTCTTATTTTTTATTTAACATTGTCCTTTTTATTTTATTTTTTCTTATTTATTTATTTTACAATGTCCCCTTAATTTTTTTTTCTTATTTATTATTTTTACACTGTCCCTTTCATTTCTTTTCTTATTTATTTATTTTTACACCATCCCTTTAATTTTTTTGGGGTCTATAAGACTCCCAAATCTCTCCTCTACATTTAAAAGCAAAGGAGGGATGGGGGCCCTTTCATTTTTTTTTCTTATTTATTTATTTACATTGTCCCTTTTATTTATTTTTGTTATTTTTTTATTTTACATTGTCCCTTTTATTTTTTTTATCTTATTTATTTTTACAATGTCCCTTTAAATTTTTTTTCTTATTTATTTATTTTTACAATGTCCATTTAATTTTTTTTATATTATTTATTTTTTACACTGTCCCTTTCATTTTTTTCTTATTTATTTAACATTGTCCTTTTTATTTTATTTTTTCTTATTTATTTATTTTACAATGTCCCCTTAATTTTTTTCTTCTTATTTATTTATTTTTACACTGTCCCTTTCATTTTTTTTTCTTCTTTATTTTTTTTACACTGTCCCTTTAATTTTTTTTTTATCTTATTTATTTTTACATTGTCCCTTTAAATATTTTTTCTTATTTATTTATTTTTACACTGTCCCTTTCATTTTTTTTATCTTATTTATTTTTTACACTGTCCCTTTCATTTTTTTTCTTATTTTTCTAACATTGTCCTTTTTATTTTATTTTTTCTTATTTATTTATTTTACAATGTCCCCTTAATTTTTTTTCTTATTTATTTATTTTTACACTGTGCCTTTCATTTTTTTTTTAAATCACTTTTATTTCTTTTTACATGTAAACATCCCTTGTAATAGAATTAAGGGGTGACGGGTCCTCTTTATGTTGAGAACTATAAGACCCCCAAATCTCTGATTAAAAGCATTTAAAAGCAAAAAAAAAAAAAATTAATAAAAGTAATAACTTCCCCTCGGCCATAGTGAGGTCATGATGACGTCGCTCCGGTCCTCCCAGACCATAGAGGCAATCAGAGATCTTCTGGTTTCTGGTGGCCTCTGTGACCAGCCGTTGAGAATGAGAGGTGGAGAGCAGAATGAGGGAAGGGGGGCGGTAGAAGGAACCAATGAGGACGGGGGGGTCATGGCCGCGGCTCCCCCCGGGACGTGCCGCCCCCCCCGGGACGTGTCGGCTCCCCCGGGACGCGTCGGCTCCCCCCGGGACGAGGCGGCTCCCCCCGGGACGAGGCTGCTCCCCCCGGGACGTGTCGGCTCCCCCGGGACGTGGCGGCTCCCCCCGGGACGAGGCGGCTCCCCCCGGGACGTGCCCCCCCCCCCCCCCCCCGGGACGTGTCGGCTCCCCCCGGGACGTGTCGGCTCCCCCCGGGATGAGGCGGCTCCCCCCGGGACGTGTCGGCTCCCCCCGGGACGAGGCGGCTCCCCCCGGGACGTGTCGGCTCCCCCGGGACGTGCCGCCCCCCCGGGACGTGTTGGCTCCCCCGGGACGTGTCGGCTCCCCTCCGGGACGTGTCGGCTCCCCCCGGGACGAGGCGGCTCCCCCCGGGACGTGTCGGCTCCCCCCGGGACATGCCGCCCACCCCGGGACGTGTTGGCTCCCCCCGGGACGTGTTGGCTCCCCCCGGGATGTGTCGGCTCCACCCGGGACGTGTCGGCTCCCCGGGACGTGCCGCCCCCCCGGGACGTGTCGGCTCCCCCGGGACGTGTCGGCAGTTCTTGGCTTCCAACCTGCTGACTACGAATGGTGGAGAAGCTTATCAGTGAAGCGCCGGCCCGTTATCTGCCGTAATGTGTAATCACCGCCCCACCTCATAATAACATCATCACCCGATACCGAGACGCCAACTCTGCATCCCTCGGCGCCCGGTGCCAACATGTGGGGAGGGGGAGGGGTCCTCCAACTGTCACTTCTCTACGGACATTCACTTAGTGACTCACATGACATCACCAGTCCCTGGGGGTGGGGTTGTTATCGGTTGAGAAGTCCACCTGAAGGTCCTGCTAAAAGGGATTTACCAACAACCTGACTGGCTCGGCGCCCTCTTGTGGCCATCGGAAGGTCAGGCCGTGAAATCGAAATATCTAGTTTGAGACCCAATGAGGTGACCAATGATTCTGTCAGCTGGTCTGTGCTCTGTGGGAGGGTCGGGCCTGGTGGGAGGAGCCAGTGTAGATGTCACAACACCCGGCTTTAAGCGTCATGTGAAAGAACACATCTCTGGAATCCCTTTAGACGTGCATTGATCCTCCCTGCTGGCCACTGGGTGATGCGGATTTTTAGCTGAGCAGTTTAGTAGAATGTACCCACATAGCCGGCTCATGTAAGCTTCACAGTGTCCTGCTTCGAGCGTTAAATGAAAGAACATATACCTGGAATCCCTTTAGGTGTGCATGATCCTCCCTGCTGGCCACTGGGTGCTGCGGATTTCTGTCAGCTGGTCTGTGCTCTGTAGAATGGTCGAGCCTGGTGGGAGGAGCCAGTGTAGATGTCACAACACCCGGCTTTAAGCGTCATGTGAAAGAACACATCTCTGGAATCCCTTTAGACGTGCATTGATCCTCCCTGCTGGCCACTGGGTGGTGCGGATTTCTGTCAGCTGGTCCGTGCTCTGTAGAAAGGTCGAGCCTGGTGGGAGGAGCCAGGGTAGATGCCACAACACCCGGCTTTAAGCGTCATGTGAAAGAACACATCTCTGGAATCCCTTTAGTCATGCATTGATCGTCCCTGCTGGCCACTGGGTGGTGCGGATTTCTGTCAGCTGGTCTGTGCTCTGTGGGAGGGTCGGGCCTGGTGGGAGGAGCCAGTGTAGATGTCACAACACCCGGCTTTAAGCGTCATGTGAAAGAACACATCTCTGGAATCCCTTTAGACGTGCATTGATCCTCCCTGCTGGCCACTGGGTGATGCGGATTTTTAGCTGAGCAGTTTAGTAGAATGTACCCACATAGCCGGCTCATGTAAGCTTCACAGTGTCCTGCTTCGAGCGTTAAATGAAAGAACATATACCTGGAATCCCTTTAGGTGTGCATGATCCTCCCTGCTGGCCACTGGGTGCTGCGGATTTCTGTCAGCTGGTCTGTGCTCTGTAGAATGGTCGAGCCTGGTGGGAGGAGCCAGTGTAGATGTCACAACACCCGGCTTTAAGCGTCATGTGAAAGAACACATCTCTGGAATCCCTTTAGACGTGCATGATCCTCCCTGCTGGCCACTGGGTGCTGCGGATTTCTGTCAGCTGGTCCGTGCTCTGTAGAAAGGTCGAGCCTGGTGGGAGGAGCCAGGGTAGATGCCACAACACCCGGCTTTAAGCGTCATGTGAAAGAACACATCTCTGGAATCCCTTTAGTCATGCATTGATCGTCCCTGCTGGCCACTGGGTGGTGCGGATTTCTGTCAGCTGGTCTGTGCTCTGTGGGAGGGTCGGGCCTGGTGGGAGGAGCCAGTGTAGATGTCACAACACCCGGCTTTAAGCGTCATGTGAAAGAACACATCTCTGGAATCCCTTTAGACGTGCATTGATCCTCCCTGCTGGCCACTGGGTGATGCGGATTTTTAGCTGAGCAGTTCAGTAGAATGTACTCACATAGCCGGCTCATGCAAGCTTCACAGTGTCCTGCTTTGAGAATTAAATGAAAGAACATACACCTGGATTTCCTTTAGATATGCATGATCCTCCCTGCTGGCCACTGGGTGCTGCAGATTTTTAGCTGTGCAATGTGCTGAGCAGTCTAATACGAGTTTACTGAAGTATTGAGAGTAAATCCAAGCCACCAAGACTTGTGTAAATGTCCCAGCACCCTGCTGAGCGTTATATGAAAAAACACATCTTCGGCATCCATTTAGACATGCATTGCTCATCCCTTTTGGTCACTGGGTGCTACAGATTTTAGCTGTGCAATTTGCTGATCAGTCTAACTGTTTAATCAAGCAGCAGGCTTGTGTAAATGTCCCAGCACCCTGGTTCAAATGAAAGAACGCATCTCCAGCATCCCTTTAGATGTGCATGTTCCTCCCTATTAGCCACTGGGTGCTGCAGATTTTAGCTGTGCAATCTGCTGAGCAGTCTAATGGGGTATATTCATGCAATAGAGTGTAATCAAGCAGCAGGTTCATGTGAATGTCACAGCACCCTGCTTCAAGCATTACATTAAAGAAAAGATCTCCGGCATCCCTTTAGATGTGCATCCTGTTCCCTGCTGGCCACTGCCTGCTGCAGATTTTAGCTGTGAAATCTGCCGATCAGTCTAATTGAGTGTAATCAAGCAACAGGCTTGTGTAAATGTCACAGCACCCTAATTAAAACATCATATGAAAGAACACATCATTGGCATCCCTTTAGACATGCATTGTTCCTCCCTGCTGGCCACTAGGTGTTGCAGATTTTAGCTATGCAATCTGCTGATCAGTGTAATAAGAGTTTAATCAAGCAGCAGGCTTGTGTAAATGTCAAGGCACCCTGCTGAGCATTATATGAAAAAACACATCTTCGGCATCCCTTTAGACATGCACTGCTCCTCCCTGCTGGCCACTAGGTGTTGCAGATTTTAGCTATGCAATCTGCTGATCAGAGAAATATAGTCTAATCAAGCAGCAGGCTTGTGTAAATGTCAAGGCACCCTGCTCAGCGTTATATGAAAAAAACACACATCTTCGGCATCCCTTTAGACATGCACTGCTCCCACCTTTTGGCTACCAGTGCTACAGATTTTAACTGTGCAATTTGCTGATCAGTCGAACAGAGTTTAATCAAGCAGCAGGCTTGTGTAATTGTCACAGCACTCTGCTTCAAGCATTACGTAAAAAAAAAACCCCATCTCCGGCATCCTTTTAAACATGTATGCTGCTCTTAGAGTGCTGCTGGATTTTAGTTGTGCAATCTGCAAATCAGTCTAATAGAATGTAATCAACCAATACATAGAGGCTTGTGTAAATATCACAGCACCCTGTTTTGAGCATTATATGAAAGAACACATCCCCGGCATCCCTTTAGATGTGCATTACTCCTCCCTGCTGGCCACTGAGTGCTGCAAATTTTAGCTGTGCAATTTGCTGATCAGTCTGATTGAATGTAATCAAGCAGCAGGCTTGTGTGAATGTCACAGCACCCTGCTTTAAACATTATATGAAAGAACACATCATCAGCATCCCTTTAGATGTGTATTACTCCTCCCTGCTGGCCACCAAGTGCTGCAGATTTTAGCCGTGCAATTTTCTGGATCAGTCTGAGTGTAATCAAGCAGCAGGCTTGTGTGAATATCACAGCACCCTGCTATGAAAGAACACATCTTTAGCATCCCTTTAGATGTGTATTACTCCTCCCTGCTGGCCACTGAGTGCTGCAGATTTTAGCCGTGCAAATTTTCTGGATCAGTCTGATTGAGTGTAATCAAGCAGCAGGCTTGTGCGAATGTCACAGCACCCTGCTATGAAAGAACACATCTCCAGCATCCCTTTAGACATGCATGCTGCTCCCTGCTGGCCACAGGGTGCTGCAGAATTTAGCTCTGCAATCTACTTATCCACCTAGGAGAATGTAATCAAGCAACCGATCAGCAGATTCTATGTGTTTAAAGGGACACTCCGGCATTGTGCAGCGCTCACTCAGAGGGACAGGTCCTCTTTAAATAGGAAATGAATGACATGGAGCGGTGAGTTCAACAACAACTTTATACAAATTCATATTTACATTGTGACAAATTATTTAAATAAGCCCTCCCCGGCTTTTCGCATCTCTTTGGTGGTTCCAGGCTATGAAAAGGCCACACAATGGGGGGAGGGGGGGGATCCGATTTTTAAATAAAAAAAAAAAAGTTCTGGGAACCCCCGAAATAATAATAATGAGATTATCCGGATCTTCCATAGGAGTCTCGAGACCTCAGAGGGCGGGGCTTATCGGTCGGAGAACCATCGGTGTAGGATGCGGCCCAGGATAGTCTGCGAATCGGACAGATCTGGGAGGGACGGCGGCGGGCGGAGAGGGGCGGAGTCCTGGGGACCTGATGGAGAAAAATAGAAGACGATGAGCTGAAAAAAAATAAAACCCCCGTTTGCTTCATAAAACTTTATTGCAAATTGGGCGCATTAACAAGAACAAACCAAAAGCACAAAAGCTCTCCCCAAGACCTGGCTCCTCCTCCTCCGACGCGTTTCACCTCAAGAGGGTGGAGAAAACCCCCAAACATTTTATAATTAAAAAGAAGCTGCGCTTCCACTGCATCCTCTCTTTTTGCTTCAAAAAGCTTTATCGCAACTTGGGCGCATTAACAAGAACCAGCCAAAGCACAAATTTTCTCTCCAAGACCCGCCTCCACCGACGCATTTCGCCTCAAGAGGGTGGAGAAAATACGCAAACTTTATAATAATAAAAAAAAAAAAGAAGAAGGTCTGCACTTTCACCGCATTTTTTTTTACAAAAACAGACCAAAACACAAGGCTCTCCCTGAGACCTGGCTCCTCCCCCTTGACGCGTTTCACCTCAAGAGGGTGGAGAAAACCCCCAAACACTAAATTTGATAATTAAAAAAGCTGCAATTTTATTGCAACTTGGATGCACCCGGGTCCACCTACCGACGCGTTTCGCCTCAAGAGGGAGGAGAAAACTTGCAAACTTTATAATTAAAAAAAAAATAAAAAATCTCGGCACTGTCACCGCATTTTTTTTTTTTTTTTACAAAAACAAACCAAAAGCACAAGGCTCTGGCTAGACCTGGCACATCCTCACTGATGCATTTCACCTCAGAAGGGTGAAACTCCACCCCCCTAATAAACTTTATGATGAAAAAGAAGTTTTCATTGCATCCCCCCCCCCCCCCCCATTGCTTTGTAAAGCTTTATTGCAACTTGTATGCATTTACAAGCACAAGCCAAAAGCACAAAGTTCTCCCTCCAGAACTGGCTCCTCCTCATTCGGCGCGTTTCACCTCAAAAGCATCAAAGAAATAAAAACAAACAAACTTTATAATAAAAAAAAAAGGAGAACCTTTTCATCTCTATCACATCCATGTTTTCTCTTTGCTTCAAAAAAGCTTTATTGCAACCTGGATGCATTTACAAGAACAAGCCAAGACACTAAGCTCTCCCCCCTGACCTGGCTCCGCCGACGCGGTTCACCTAAAAAAAAGGGTGGGAAAATCCCCAAAACAATAAATGTTATCATTAAAAAAAAAAGAACGCTCTGCACATCCATCACATCCTTGCCTTAAAAAAAAAGTGGCAAACTGAGTTTTTTCAGTACTTCCTGTCCTCAAAGCCGCAACAGGAAGTGAGAGGAAATCTCTCCACCTTCTTAGACAGTTGTCACCAAAACCGGTGTCCCCACGCTGGAAGATTTCCCCTCGCCTCTTGTTCTGGTGACAACAGCCACACAGAGAGGGTGAAACTCCCTTTTGCGGGACCTCGACGGCAATAAAAACTCGAAGGGGGTCTAACCTCAAAGGGATCTTCCACGTGCAAGCAGATCGTTCACA